>CM053745.1:21415208-21437734 GCA_028658305.1 Pachyuromys duprasi | reverse complement strand
CTGAGGAGACAGGATAAGCTGGGGTTGGATGGAAGGGAAGGAGGTCCTCCCCTGTTGGTGGACTTGGAGGGGGCGGGGAAGAAGGAGATGAGGGAGGGAGTGGGAGGGTAGGAGGGAATGGGGGAGGGGGCTACGCCTGGGATTCAAAGTACCTAACCTGTGATTGAGATAAAAATAAATAAATTAAAAAAAAAAAGAACCACTGGATTAGAGACGCCTTTGAGACAGGGTCACATGGGCCTTACTTAAATCCTATATCATTTGAAAAAAATAAATAATTGGGGAAATGTTAGTACTGACTCATTTTTTTTTGATCTTGAGAAATTATTGCTTCTTTACAGAAATTATGTCCTAATTGTACTGATTGAAAGACTAGTCTACTTTAAAGATACGTGGTGAAATCTTCTGGGTGAAATGGCATGACATTGGTGATTACTGTATTTAAATGCCTGTGTCCTTTCAAACTTCATGTTGAGTTTCCCTTGTCTGAAATGCCTGGGACCAAGAATGTTTCAGACTTTTAATTAAATTCTTAAAATTAAATTAAATTAATTTTTAATTAAAAATATTTGAATTGACTTGATTCTGATTGACTGATTCAAAAATACAAAATCCAAGCTAGGAATCACCTACTCACAACCCTAACATCAGAAGCATGAGTACCTCCTAGGATGCATGAGTTTAAGGCCAACTTTGGCTTTGGCTGCACAGTAAGACTTTGTCTCAACAACAACAAAATTTTAAACCCTAAATTTTAGTGGGTCTAGACCAGTGGTTCTCAACCTTTATAATGCTGCAATCCTTTAATGTAATTCCTCATGTTGTGGTGACCCTCCTAACCATAAAATTATTTTCATTGCTACTTCATGACTGTAATTTTGCTACTGTTATGAATCATAATGCAAATATCTGATATGCAGGATCTCTGATATACAGCTTATATAGAAGGGTCCTTTGACCCCCCCCCCAAAAAAAAGGTTTGCATCCCTCAGGTTGAGAACTGCTGGGTTAGAATGCTAGTCGCTATTCTGTTGTTCTGTTGCTAGGATAAAAACACCATGATCAACAGCAACTTTAGGAAGAAAGAATTTATTTGGCTTATGGAAAATTCGGCTATTCCAAAGGGGCAGATTCTATCTGCTGTGGTAGGAGCAAGAATCTGGTTGGTCAAATTTTCCTCCATCCATAAGAAGAGCTATAAACCCGGGGATAGAATGAGGTTACAAACATTCAAAGCTTACCCCCGGAAGTATTTCACCCAACAGGACTGTGCTCTCACTGTCTAATATTGCAGGTGAGCATCCCCGATTTGCAAATCTTCAGTCAGAATGTTCTGAAATTCAAAAGTGAGAGTTTGAATGAGAAATGTTCCCCATAGGCTCATGTATTTGAACATTTTGTCACCAGCTAGTGGCACTGTTTGGTTATAGAACTTTTAGAAGGGTAATTTTTAAAACTAGTTATTTATTCTAACTAGAAAAGTCTCTGAATTCAATCACATGCTGTTCAACTCAGATGTTAAGGATGAAGGCTCATGGTAGCCCTTTATTCCAATAGAATGCATGTAGCACACCAGCAATCCTTAGACACTGCCTTTCCCATCCTCACTTCTTTTTCCTTCATTGCAAACCCAACTTAATTCATAATTAACACCCACGGCCAAATAGCCTGAGAGAAAGTAACCCACATTTTGATGCTTCTTCTTTCTATGACACCACAGTGGGGATTGGTTCAGAGTTACAAACACCTACTAATTTATTACAAACACTTAGAATAAGATACTGGAAAGATGAGGTGAGACTGCTAGGTAAACATTGGCTTTATTTTTGTTATTTTAGATGAGTGTGTTTCCTCTGTTCCCAGAGAAAAATACTATCAACATAGTTCAAAATGTTTAGACTTTGTGGATAGAGTAAAAACAAAACTTCTAACAACCAATTAACTATTGACAGAACTTTTCATTTTCTAAACTTCTGGTTAAAGGTGTGTTTAAAAAGGAATGGGATGAGGAGGGAAGAAGAGGACGAAAAAAATAGACTCATAAAATGCCTGTGCTCTATGCAAAATGTTGAATTTTTAAATGAAAATTCCATGTATTTATTGACTTTTGTTCTAAAATGGAAAATAGAGTTGGGATGTGTTGTTGAGTATTTATTAATTCTAGGGCTTTTATATGACTTTGCTAGTTCCCTAATAATTGAGACAGAGAGAGACCTATTGATTTATCTAAGTAAGACTTAAACACAATAACTGGGCAGGTACTATTTAAATTAAATTTCTAAGTTAGTCTGGCTACCTCCCAGCTGTATTCCCCAAGCTGCTTGTCAATAAGTCTTTCTGTCTGGGCTGGATCTGCTCCCTCAGGCCACACCTCTCTCTCCACCTTCCTTCTTCTCTCTTTCTCTCTCTCCCTGGCCTTGTGGTCCCTACCTCAGACCCCAAACCCAGGAACAGAACTTTCACCTATCTCTATTCTGCCCAGTAACTAGCTGCCAACTTTATTAACCAATCAATGATAACTGAGATAATTACACAATATCTTTTAGTGTATATAAGAATGTACTAGTCTGGACCGCAACCAGATCTGGGGGGGGGGAGGAAAGCAGTATTTAGCATTTGTATATACAGTATCAGACCAACACCCAACAGGGGTATGATCTGCCAATGAGCTTGTCAGAAAAAAACACTTGATAACTGCCTCCAAACTGCTACTATAGGGCTGCAGTATTCAAAACAACCACACTCAGAACACTTTTCAGCCAATAGAAATTACTGACAATTTTGAGTACTGTGAATCAGAAATTTTGCTTTGGTACCTATGACAAGGTAAATTTCAGCCTCCTTATTGCATTGGTGTGAAAACAGTGGCTTCCAAAGATTGATAAGCTGCCTGAGATCACAAGGAGGATGGATCTAGTCTATTCCCCTTCCTCATCTTTATCACCAACAGCGTTCTCAAAACCAGTAGATATAGCTCTATGGGTTGTTAAAGGACGAAGAAGCCCCGGGCTGAGGAGGAGGTAAAAGGGAGTGATGGCTGAAATAGAGTCCAGACTTTGCTCACTATGCCAAGAGACTGTTCCTGGAGAGGACACCTATTTAAGTCACACACAGGCATTTTTACAAACAAGTGGTGGCCTAAGTCCTTCACTAACCAGTCCCTCTACCTGGGAAGTTCTTACTTTAAGGAGCCAATGTTCTTGGAATGTTGCCATGGGTTGGAATGGATAGTTGCCTAATAGGACCAGAAGTGGTTTTGTCTGTGGGAGTTGTTGTAGTCTCAAGTTTTGAAGAGTAGACTGAATGACACTAGGGAGGATGTGACATTTTGGGGCTATAGAAGGTTTCAAAACTGGAACTATGTTGTAAGCAGTGAGCAACTGTATAAATTCACTAAAAATAATCTGACTTCACACTGGCCTCAAGTAAACTGCATGTGATTATTCATTTTTATTTTATGTTATACATCTATTTAAGATTGTTCGAGTTTACATTTATCTATGTACCATGTGCATGTGGTGTGCACAGAGACAGGATATTGGACCTCATGGAACTGGAGATATGGATAGTTACAAACCACTTTGGCTGTGGTGGATATTGTTCTTAACCACTGGGCCATTTCTTTGGCTCTGCATGCATGTACTTTAAATAAAGTGGATTTTTAGAATGCTAGGATCAGATCAGCATCTCCTTTAGTGGGAGTTCCTCTACAAAGTGCTTCTATATACTATGGGAATAAATTAGGTCGTGATTCAATTAAGCCAGGACATGTGACCTGAAAAGTTAGGCATCAGACCTTGCTTTGTGGGGTTAGGGGAACTGTGTATTCACATGGAGCCCTGAGCACAGAAGGTTACCCTCTCCAGCGTGAATGATGAGTGGTTACCATTTATATTGCAATTCATAATATCGTCTTTGATCTTCTGTTAGTGAAGGGGAGGAGATGAAGTCCTGAATGAATGCATGTATTATTGATAGGCACTTAGCCATATCAAGGACCTCAGTGTCTCAGAACCAGGAGAATGGTGAGGCCTTGTCAAGGTGAGTTTCAGGGGAATGTTAAGGCCTTTCCCTAGAACAAGCATGAGTGTTGATGAAACTTAGCTAAAACCAATGTGCCCAGAAAGTATTGACTGTGGCTTCTGCCACCTGGATGTTGCAATTGTGTGCAGAAAATGTCAACCACAGTTTCATCCTCCAAGATGCCTGCAACCTGAGACTACTGGCCTTCACAGACTTCCTGATGAGATTACCTAGCCCGCCTCCTCCTAATTCTTACCATATGTAAAAAACTCACCGAGTTTCAAGGGTGCTGTTAATGCTTTTCCATAAAAGCATGTGGTCCACCTTTTTCTGTATGTGCACTTACCATTTCTTCAACCCTCTCCCTTCCTGCAAGCAGGTCAAACCCTAAGTCATGCTAGTCATGGCAAAGATGGCAGAACTGTGTATGTATTCATAAAAGAGACACATGCAATATGAAGCATATGTTAGAATTCTATAAGCACACAATTCTAGGGGCCCACCATACATGAGAGTTCAGCAAGGTTCTAAACAATTGAAGGTGAGTGTGTTTCATCTATGACTAAGGAACAAGGAGGAAAGAAGACTGTCTCTAAGAGGTCACACTTTTTATTTGAACCCTAATGTCCTCTAAATGCAGCTAGAAAACAAAGGTCTTTGAAGAAACATAGATCACCTATTCATTCCACATGAAAAGTCAGACTATTCCGCAACTGCCATGCTGTCAACCCTCGCTCGCCAGCTCAACCCTAGACAATTCTTTCTCATGTCCCTTCCTTCTCTGCATAACCCAACCACTTCTCCTGAAATTCTGACAGTGAAGGAAAGGGGAAGAACAATCTACAGTGTTTTCCTTTCAGGCCATCCCCACTCACCAGGAAACAGAAAGCATGGCAGAGAGTGGTGGCAGAATGTAGTGTTGTGCGCCACTACTCCTGGAGAGATACAAATCAGTATCTACTCACCTCAGATAAGGAATCCACAACAGACCAAAGTTAGGATGCCGCTGAAGTCCAGCTTGGTGAACCAGTGAGTTTTATGGTGGCTACTTACAGGAATGTGGGTGAGGGATAACTTACAGGGACACAAATGACTCAAAGACAGCCACATCATCCAAGACCCACAGCAGCATGGGTGACAGTTCACAGATGCTGGGACCCTGGGACACACTGGATGACTTGCAGGCAACTCAAAAAGTCAAAGAATCTTTTTTTCAAGTAGCTTGGGTGGCCTGGGAGACACACCATTGGTCCTTGCTGCTGGAATAGGCTCGGAGAGGGAGGGGCCTCATGCTTCTCAGTCTCTTACCTCCTGAATTGTAAGCATCCTTTTTTCAGAACGCCTCAAATCCTAAGGAGGTTCTCTGCAGGAAGAATGTTATATCTTGGAGGAAACTGTTACCCAATGTGTGCCCATAGTGAGAAATGGGTGAAAATAAGTGAGTCGGTCTTGGGACAGTTTTCTGCTATTCTAAGGATGAAATGCACACACCTGTGAAACTTGTAATATGCAGACTGTCAGGGATCCCTGCGCTTTTCCTTGTGTAGTTACAGCTGAAATTGCACAAATAAAGACGCATACTGAATCCTATGTCTATTTGAAGTTCTCATCTCCCTCTAACATCGTATCACATCGCAAACTACAGATTACCAAAACAGGCTGAGACACTGTTTTGTAGAGCACGAGACCAGTGGCCTGTTAAGTAACTGTGATCGTAGCTTTCTTGTGTTTTGAGCAACAGAATGGCTCATTTTCACTTTGCACCAGGCCTTACAGGTTTTGAAACTGGCCCTTTCAAACAGAGCCATTAAACAAACCTTCTCAACACATACGTAGGGTGTTGTAAGTATGTAAGTAGGGTGGGAAGGACGTTACACTGTGCGCCCAAGATGACAGTTAGAAGCAGACTTGGCTCCACAGAGCAGCGCCACCTTCCAGGTATTTCTACCATTCCTGCAGCCTTTTTTTTAAGTTGGCATAAAAGTAGACATTCCTATTTCACAATAGCAAGTTCAAAGAATGACCAAATTAGACATATTTGCTACAAACGGCTCTCAGAAGCTTTGAAAGATGGCATTTTGTTTGAAGCAATTAAACATATTTTCTGAGCTTAAAATTTCCTCCTGTCACTGAAGAGTCTAAATAGATGATGAATACAGCACAGAGAATCTTTGTGGGAAACCATTACAGCTAAATGTCTATTTGTAAACCCAGCTGGCTTCCAGTTTAAAATATTTAAAGGAAAGAAAAATAATGTGCTTTATTTAAACATGAGCAGAGGGAGGCCTAGGTCCCGTCCCTTTTCTGAGGGTTTAAAATGCTATGCTCCTAGAAGATACAGGATCAGATAACCCAGCTAGAGGGCAGGAGACAAAGATTAGCCTCTCCTTTGATGTGTTGTGGACAATCTTGGTAATTGTTGACAGAGAAGTAAATACAAACTGCCCCCTGGTTTTTTGAATTCCCAAGTAGCAATTACTATAAGGCAGCACTTAACCTCCTTCAGAGAAATCTGTACGGTCACAAGGTGCAGTATGCAAAACAAAACCAAAAAGTGAGTGAATCTCAGAACCTTGTTGGTTAAATGCCTGCTGTTGATTGAACTCTTTGTAGCTCTCCATGCTTTCCACCTGTCCCCAAGTCCTATCCCGATGTGGTTTGTTTGTGGCCCACCCTACAGTTACCCTTTGACCTGCAAACCCTTTTCCTCCTACAAGGTAACAGAAGTCAATATCTGCTCCTACAGAGTGGCAAAGTCAGCACTAGAGGTTACAGTCAAGCGTTGAGAGAGGAGTATGGCAAGCACAATAGCCTTGGCTAACATGGAATTCTTACTATTTGCTGTGTGCTGCTATTGTGAACTCTATAAAAACTTCACAACAATCTCTGAGGTAGAATTCTTCCATTTGAAGATAAAGATATAAAATCTCAAAGAGCTAAGCAGCTCACCCGTGGGGTCATAGCAAATCGCAGTTCAAAGCCAATCTGATAATAGTTACCTAATTGTAGAATAGTCAAGGACCTGTGTGTTTATTGTTTCCTATTTCACCATCCTGAATCATTTTCTTTTCCTCATACTATTCACCCTCAGCCTTGCATTGCCTACGTTGTTGTTCATTCAAGCAGTCAAACAAAGAAGGTAATTAGCCAAAGCTGCTTTAATCAAGGCTGCCATCAGCCAAGGGCTTTCTAGGAATTAGACAAAAGTACCCGTCCTTTGTTCTTGATTCTCAGGTCTGGGTCAGGTATTTCTAAGTTCTTGGCTGCTTATCTAAAGAAATGGAAAGGGCTCACACAGATGTGCAAAAGGGGCAAGATAACTCTACTCAGTAGGATAAAGCCGTGGCATCGGTTAGAAAACGGGGCCCTGTCAACACTAACAGCAGGTCATATGTTGTGGGTTCTGAAGGCTCCCACGTTGCATCATGGGATCTAAAGGAAGGAGGTGCTGGTTACTAAGTTCTCTATTTTGATTGATAGATTAAGTCACATGACTCTTTCTTTTTCCTACTGCACATGTCTCTTCCCATAGTGCATCTCATTTTTATTGTGTGAACATCCAAGTAATCACAGGCATACATTGGTAAATACAAAAATCTCCGTGCAAATTCACAATGAGGACACATTTTCCCTTACTGCACATGAGCCCAAAATCAATTCAGGCCAGAATGGTCTTTCTGGCCTATCTCATACTCAGATACAAGGATGATATACTCGAACAGACACTGTCTACATTTGGTTGTTGTTAGGGAAGGGTAAACCCCCGCTATGCAGAGAGAGGTATACGTGTAGTTCAATGTAGGTGAGGGGGCAAGGGGTGGAAAGACTAGGATTTCTAGGAGCATTTGTTTTGAGAGATGTGTGTGTGTGCCTAGCGCATGCAGGTAAAGCAGCTAGGCAGACAAGTGCATTGTTAAAAGAGGGGAACATGCAAACTCAATTCCAGCAGAGTCCCAGGTTGCTAAGCTCATACCTGTGCTTGCCTGGCTGCTTTGAGCTGATTCCCTGTCCCCCTTTCTCTGCTGGACACCCTCAAGCAGGACACAACCCCTGCTGTGTACGAAGAGGCTCCGGGCTTTCCGAGGTGGCTTGAACGGTGGTCATTTGTGAATACAGTCATTTCACATGATAGCCATATCACGACAGCATGTAATTGAGCACCAGCTCTCTATATTCTGTGAACAAACAGCCTCATCTGACATAGTCAGATGCTTGTTTATGAAATCTTTGCTGTGAGCCCCAAGTCCCAAGAGATTTATTTTTAATAGATACTAGAGATCTGGGTGCTATGGAATAGACTCATTAAACTCAATAACCCTTAATTTGTAGACATGTAGGAAAGAGCTCTGTGTGTCTTTTTTATATTTTATTTTATATTACTCACAGGTCATTCACTTTGTATGCTCTGTGTGTCTTATATGAGCATGTGTGTATTTGTGAGAGAGAGAGCAAGCGAGAGCGAGAGTGAGAATGAGAGAGAGTAGGATACTTGCTGTTAGAGAAATGCATCTAGTCAATACAGTTTGCCTGGATACAACTCAGGCTGGTGGGTAAAGATAAGTGCTGAGCCTCTGCTGAGCCTGCTTTGAAAGCAATGGCCTCACTCTGACCCTGAAGATAATTTTCTTCTTGTTTAACCAAGAGTTATGCTGCTTGTCACTTGCCTAAATCTCCATATAGCCACTAATGTTAGAAAACTAAAAATTTGCTCTGTTGCGAGGGAAACCCTTATCACTAAGCAAGTTTCTAGGATTTATATTAGGGACTATAAAATCTCCTCTGAGCGCATACAGAAACTAGTCATTTAGCATGCCAATATCCCTATATCAAATTATATTAGAGTCTTTATTTTTCAAGGAGTATTAAGTCAAGGTGTCTTATCAAACTTTGACTGAGTGAAAAGTCCTTTCTATCTTCCATGAACGGTAAGTTTCCCATTGGCACAATCCCAGTGAAACTGGTGACTCTGAGCTAAAGCTTCAGGGCCCACTGTGATTGTGGCTTGCTTTTTGGATGGCCTGCACTCAGACTGCATAAATCTCAAGCTAGAAAACACCTCAGCGAACTCTCACGGGTTTGCTACCCTTCAATACCTAGATACTAGAGTTATAATTTAGTCTGAAGTGTGTATGGAGAGAATCCATGCTGGGAACTTGAGCCTTAGAGGAAGTGGCTATCCTACCACTAATAGGAAGCCACATTCGTGTCCACAAATCCTCTGAAGTAGAGAACTTCCTTCAGGACACATTGTGCTGAGAGTCAAAGGAAGACGTTTGTAAGAAAAAGAATCAAATGTAAACAGATAGCAGATTTATTTTCAGGATTATGTAAAGCATACACACACACACACACACACACACTGAAAGGCCTTCCACTGTGCAGTGTTGTCATGGTTACCTGATTTCTTATCAAACAGGAGAATCAAGCAGGGAAGGGAAACCTAGAAAATAGAGTAACCAGAGAGGTCTGAATCTTCATAGAGCTTTTCATCCAACTGGAGTTGTTTATGAGGGCTTAAAATAGGAGATGGCTTTATTCGGCTTTACCCAATGTGTTTAAGGAACTTATTTTGCTATGTAGAATGGGACTTTGTCCTGCTGTGTTTTTTGAAAGATGAAAACACGATGGCTAAAATATCATTGCTCACAGGGATCTCTAAGTTATTGTAAATGAGCACCTTTAAACGTTTTTTTCTTCATGCACTAAAACAAAACCTTTTTTTAAATGCATAAAATTTGGTTGGACTTTTAAAAAAAATAAAACTGAATTTTACTACTCCAATTACTTTAAAGTATTTTCTGTGGGGTTTACAGTTTTAAATTCTTTAAAACAGTTTTAAATCATTGTTTTTATTTTTCAGTGTATGGGTGTTTTGCCTGCATGTGTGTCTGTACACCATGTCTGTACACCATGTGTATTCTAATGCCTGTGGAGCCAGAAGAGGGAATTGGAGCCCTTGGAACTGGAGTTATAGATGGTTGCAAGCTGGCATGTTGGTGCTGGGTCTACGTCCAAGACCTCTGGGAGAGCAACAAGTACTTTCAACCATCTTCCAGCCCCCTAAATTGTTTTCAGAGATTAAGAAGAATATGCTCTCAATTTCTCTGCACATTATAGACTAGAGGAAAAATCAGGGTCACCAACCTGTGCAATGCTTTCACTCTTCAATCCACCCCCTTCCCTCACCTCTGTAAACTACAATGCTTTCATCTCCTCCCCTCATCCCTGTAAGCCACAATGTTTCCACTCTCTCAGTCATCCCTTCCCCTCACCCCTATAAACCATTTTTCTAGAGAAACACTGAGCCTATAGATTGCTGGGTACAAAAGTTCATGTTTCCAAACACAATACATATAACAACAGTTTACCAAGTAACAAGCAGTTGGAATGCATATGAGGTGGTAGTATGAATAAGCCTAGAAGAGATGGAAATATGGTTGTTTATTACAGGTATTTGGGAAAGGGCAGAGGGTTGAACATGGCAAGAAAGCAAATGATCAGTAGTTTAACAGTCTCCTAATCAGTCCACTTCTCACATCTTACAACAGAAAGGCTTGAGACCCAACTGGGAAGATGTTCAACATGGAAAAATAAATCTTAGACTTTACAATTTTGACTTCTCAAAGAATGGGTTGAAAATTAACACCCTGAAAACTTGTGTGATGGTTAATACTAATTGCCACCTTGATAAGATCTAGAATCACCGAGGCGACAGACCTCTGGGTATACCTGTGGTGCGCTGGGTTAATGAATGTGAGAAAACCTGTCCACCGTGGGTGGCATCATTCCCTGGGCTGAGATTCTAGACTACATTCAAAGGAGGAAGTGAGCTGAGCATAGGCATCTATTTCTCTGCCTACAGATGTGGTGTTGCTATGGACTTCAGGTTCTTACTGCTTTAACTTTCCCATCATAATGTAATTGCATATCAACATAAACACTCCTGAAGTTGCTTTTTTATCAAAGTATTTATCCTCGCAGGAAAATTAACTAGGACATGTTAGCATGGACTGAAGACTGTTTGGGGGTATTATAAATCTGACATTTTATCTTACACGAATAGCATCCTCATGAAACAGCATCTTTATGAAATGTGAAGAAACTGAAGATCAGAGAAGATAGCTTATTCTAAGACTCAAAGAGCTGTCTTTTGGTTGTTGTTGCTCAGGGGAGTCTGTGTGTTTGTTTGTTTGTTTGTTTGTTTGATTCAGGCTCTCACTATTCAAATTCACTATCCTCCTTCATCAGCTTCTCAAATTCTAGGGTTACAGGTTTCAAACCCAGCTTAAGGGCTTGCTTCTAAATTCGTTTATTCCATCATCCAACAGCAGGGCTGGCAAAGGGCTAAAGGATTCCTACCTAGAATAGTTCAACTCCTGATGAGATGTTTTAGAATGCACATTTCAAGTTACATTTTTTTCATTTCTGCTTTATAATACAATTTATAGTTTGCAATTTTGTGTATGATTAGGTGTAATCAAGTTATAGTACTTGCAAGTTTTATTACAGTGTAGCAGTGAAGACTTTAAACATGAATGACATAGAGGGAAGCTTGAAGCTTGACCAGGCACAAGTAACAACATAGCTTTGTTACTCTTGAGGTAATTGATACTTGGTTCTAATTTTTCCATAAAAATTTAAGATACAGGAACATTCTCAAATATAGACTGAGAAGTCATTGTTCATGGGGGTATAACTATGAAATTTCTTAAAACAAGTTAACCCTATCAACAATCAATGAATCATGAGTGGAGGAGAAGAAGAGACTATCCAAACCAATTTGTCACTGGCAAGCTAATTTTTGTGTTACATTAGTCATCTTTCAAATATTTATTTAGGGCCAACTGCCAAACCTAGAGTACCAGAGCTCCATGACTGAGGGGACCTACTGAGAGAGGCAATAGCTGGGTGCTGGCACTGCACACAGAGCCAGAAATGAGATCATTAAGAGTTCACTCTGCCTCTAGGAAATGAGATATGAGGTAGCTTCTTGATTTGAGGCTTTCGAGTTCCATGTGGTTAGCACTATGAGCAAATCTCCAGGTTATTTCTCGTGCATAGTCTCTAGAAACATAGAATCATCCCTGTGATGCACATTCATGTGGAAATTGGCCTACGGAGTTTAGGGTATCTTCCACACAGCACGTACACCCAGCTAACTAGCTGCTTGTTCTTTATTTGATCTAGAGGCCCTGAGCCTCCTCCCTTGCTCCTGCCCTTTTCGAATGCACTAAAACCAATACTACATATAATAAATCCACTTCTACTTTTCTTTTGTAATTTTGGATCCTATCCTCTTCAACAACAACAACAAAACCCTTATTCAACATATATACCACATAAAAAGAAGCCACAGGGTATCTGTGAAACTAGATTTGACTTCTCAAAGTTTATTTTTTTTATAAGAAACTATGTTTTAGTGGAGGGAGGGAACTTTATAGCAGGAAGCTGAGGTTTCAAATTTTATTCGAGTTGTATTTTTATTAGAAACAGTATTGTTTTTTCTTTGCAGAATACAAAATACTAAATTTCATATTTCAATTTCTGTAAAGGCTTCAAGATCCAAGTCCAACATTGAATATGTACACTTGACCCTGTATCCCATTAACATTAACAGTGTGGCTTATACATAAGGATGAGGCAACACAGAGCCACCCACTACCAGCATGAATAATACATGATACTTAGAACCTCGGAGTAACATGCTGCAGAACAGACTTCTTTAATATTTTGAGCACATCTAAACTGTAATAAATAATAAAAATGAGATTAGTCTCTTAAGATGTCTCTATACAGTTTTGGATCTTAGAGCATTGCTCTGGATTCTATCTGTGTAGATTAAAAATCCAACTGTTCAAAAATGGAAATACAGTTGTGGTATAATTATAAACATACAGATGCTCGTAATTATTTATACTTGCTTATATTTATGCTTAAGCGCTTTTGAAATAAACTCATGTTCCATAGAAGAAGCTGTATGTAGTAGGAAATTGTAGGTTACTTAAGATCTGAATCTGGTGTGTTTTCAAGGGATTTGACCAAAAGAGCCTCATCAAAGAATATTTATTGGCTAGCCGCAGAAAGCTTCTTTTGCGTACCAGGCAGATTTTAGATAAACAGTACCAATCATAGGGCATCCTTGTGATGTAACCAGACTCCAACAAAGCCTTCCTACAGTTTACTTTGTCTGAATGCTCATTCTCCAAGGCATCTTCTTGTCCCTGAAGAAATACGTTCTCTAAAACTGATCAGGCTGAAGGTCAAAATCTACTTGACATCAAAGGCTACCAGATTCAAGATGAAGTCCATCGGAAAGCCCTGAATCCAATATCACCTCATGATGGAAGTTGTGGAGAGGCACTGTAGGCATCGTGCTACAGGGATGGGGCTCCAGTGAGCTACGCCTTCAGGAACGTCCACCTGGGGAACAGAGGAGAATGAGAAATCAGCAAGATGAAACCAGCCGCAGCTCCCACGCACCCTTCTCCCTGCAGACTCCTGAGTCACCATGCAGACATTGCTAGAAAAGACAGCAGTCTGTTGTCATTACTAAACAACGTTTATGTCAATTCCAAAGGTCTACTGTCTTCCTTGCAAGTAAAAGATATCGAACCACAATAGAAACCAGAAGAATTCAGATTGCCCAGAGGACATCACTTCAATCTGAATATCAGGGATGTTCCCAAAGGCAAATTTCTATTATGGAAGCATTGACCCTTCTCAATAATCATAAACTTTTCCCAGAAGCATAGGCTGCTGGGGAAACCACATAAAGAATACTATTTAGAACTGAAAGATGTAACTTCCTATCTCAAATATTTAGTAACTTTTGATGTCAAAATCTTTCCTCCTAAAGACAAGAAAGTAATATGATCAAAATGAAGAAAACCACAAAAGAACTTATCTCTGTCTTCTTCTTTTAGCATGTTAAATTCCCCCCCCCTCTCGTGTGTGTGCTTGTGTGCTTGTGTGTGTGTGTGTTTTAAAGACCTGGAGAGGCTAGGGACACAAGAAACATCCCTCAACATAATAAACGCAATTTAAAGCAAGCCCACAGCCAACCTTTACCTAAACAGAGAGAAACTCAAAGCAATTTCACTAAAATCAGGAAAAAAACAAAGATGTTCACTCTCCATACTTACGAAATATAATACTTGAGGTCTTAGCTACAGCAATAAGACAACTGAAATAAATCAAGGACATACAAATGGGAAGTGGAGAGGACAACGTATCTTTATTTGCAGTTTATGTGATTACATAAAAACAACCATAAAAATTCCACCAAGAAACTCCCTCAACCAATAAACACTTTCAGCAAAGTAGCAAGATACAAAATCTGCACAAATCAGTAGCATGTTCCTATAAACATATGTCAAACTTATGGATAAAGAAATCAACGAAATAAGACCTTTCACAATAGCCTCAAAAAAGAAAATATCTTAGAGAAACTCTAACTAAGCAAATGAAAGACATATAATAAAAACTTTGAGACACTGAACAAAAAAATTGAAGATATTAGCAGAAGAAAAGGTCTCTCATGCTCAAAGATTGGCGGGACTAATATTGTAAAATGGCCATCCTACCAAAAGCAATCCACAGATTCAATACAATCTTGATCAAAATTCCAACATAATTATTCACAGAAACTAAAAGGACAATTTTCAGCTTCATATGGAAACACACATACACACACGCTCACACACACATACACAAACCAGGATAGCTAAACCAATCTTGCTTAATAAAAGAATTACTGGAGATACCACTATTCCTGATTCCAAGTTATACCACAGGGTTATAGTAATAAAAGCAGCTTGGTTGTGGCATAAAAACAGACATGTTGGTCAATAGCATAGAACTGAAGACTCATACAGAAATCTACAAACCCACGAACATCTGATTTTTTTTTTTATCAAGAAGCCAAAAATAGACAATGGAAACACAATCGCATCTTCAATAAATGGTGCCGGCCACACTGGATTGCTGCTTGTGAGAGTGTAAATAGATCCATGTATCATCCTGCATAAAGGTCAAGTCCAAGTGGATGAAGAACCTCTGCATAAGACAGGATACCCTGGCTCTGATAGAAAAGAAACTGTGGAGTAGGCTTGAACTTATTGGAAAGGACTTTCTGAACAGAACACTGATAGCACAGACACACAAAAAAAACATTTGCTACATGGGACCTCATGAAGCTAAAAGCTTCTGTATGGCAAAGATACCTTCATTTGGGTAAAGCATCAGCCTACAGAATAGCAAAAGATCTTTACCACTTACATATTTGATAGAGTAGTGGTTTTCAACCTTCCTAATGCTGCGACTCTTTAATAGAGCTCCTTATATTAGTGGTGACCACCAACCATAAAATTGTTTTCATTGTTACTTCATAACTGTAACTTTACTGCTATTATGAATTACTATCTGACTTGCAGAATGCTCTTAGGTGAACCCTCTGAAAGGATTGCTCAAGCCCTCAAAGGCATTGTGACCCTGAGGTTGAGAACTGCTGTGAGATAGGAACAGTACTTGCTCAACCCACATCAGAAAAGTGTCTCTTTGCAATAGATGAGCACTAACAAAGAGACTCACAAATGGACAAGGTGTGCAGAGTAAGAGATTTTGGAGCACTCAGTCCTAAATGGGAGCTCTTCATCAAAGCCCTCCCCTCAAGGCTTAAGGATCTCAGGGGAAGAGGAGGCAAGAGCCAGAGATGATGGATGACTCCAAGGAAACAGTGTCTTCCAGACACAACAGGACTGATGCAACCTACGAACTCATACTATGCACAACATCTGCACAGGTTTGAGCAAGTCAGGTTACATCACTGAGAGAGGGAAGTGGACATGGACACCCACATTTAACCAAGAAGCTACCTGTAACTTAAACCCACTGACAAAAGAAAAATCAGTTTTCTCCAGTGGAGTCTTACTGAATGTACTATGCAGACTTTAAGACAGGCCCCATGATAGGGAGTAGCTGGCCTGCACTAAAGAAACTCCATGGTGTTTTTGTGGACTTTTTGACTTCTTTTGTTTTGTTTGGGCTTTTTTTGTTTTTCTGTCATGTTGGTCTTTTTTTTAATTAAATTTTTATTTTTATATTAATTACAGTTTATTTACTTTGTATCCCAGCTGTAGTCCCCTCCCTCATTCCCTCCCAACCCCACCCTCCCTCCTTTAGCTCCTCCCTGTCCTTCTCAAAGTCCACTGATAGAGGAGGCCCTCCTCCCCTTCCATCTGACCCTACCTTATCAGGTCTCATCAGGACTTGTTGCAATGTCCTCCTCTGTGGCCTAGCAAGGCTCCTCCTCCCTCAGGGGCGGGGGAGTCAAAGAGCCAGCCACTGAGTTCAGTGGCTGTCAGTGACAGTCCCTATTCCCCTTACTAGGACACCCACTTGGATACTGAGCTGCCATGGGCTATGTCTGAGCAGGGGTTCTAGGTTATATCCATGCATGGTGCTTGGTTGGTCTCAGAAAAGACCCCTGTGCCCAGATACATTTGGTCCTATTGGAGTTCCTGTTCTCTCCAAGTCTGGCGACAACCAGCGGGTACCTTATCTGAGAGGCAGAGGATCTGAAACTCCAAAATTGGTGAGTGGAGGGGCAACTGAAGCCAGAAAATCGATATCAAGGCTTCCTGAACAAGAGGGGACATGACATGAGCTGAGACTATCTAGATTCAGGTCACCCATATTGGTTTTTTACTTGCTTATTTTGATCTCTGTTTTGGTGAGGTGGTGTGTGTGTGTGTGTTGTTTCATTTGGTTTCATATTTGTTGGCTTGTTTCTTTTAGAGAGAGGGAGTAACAGAAAATTGAGTGGGTAAGGGGTGGGGAGGATCTGGAAAGAATTCAGGGAGGGGAACATAATCAAAATATATTGTATGATAAGAATGTTTTAAATAAAAGATGTCTTGGCTGGAGTACAGAAACTAAGATACTCCAAAATGCTCAACCTAAAGGTAACATTTGTACTGCACCCTCCTCTCGCAGGGCTCCGAAATCATTGTGGAGGAAAGGTCAGAAGGAGTCCAAGAGCCAGAAGCTATTCAGAACAAGAAAATATCTGAATATAGAGGGCAGCCACACATATGACCTCACAGTGTTGTGACAGCATGCACAAAATCTGTCCAAACTCATGCTAGAACAAATCCTAGCATGGAGCGGGGAGTTGGACATGCAATCCCACATCAGCCAGGAAGAAAATTACAACTGTTAACTGCCAGGACAGGAAGAAACTATTTTCTCTAAGAATGTAGCCCATAATAATACAACCACACTCCAGTAGAAGGCCTCACATCCATGAATGTTTGAGCAGGACAAATTGGTCTTGAAGAGACCTTTGTTGTTATTGTTTCAAAGAATGAATAGTGAATGGGAGAGGGGTGGACATAGGAATAGGTGTGTGGCATGAATACTATCAAAGCATAAGAAACTTGAAATCTCTCAAAGAATTAATCTTCTGAAAGTCCTTTAGAGCTGAGAATCTACATAGATCAATGGAAGAGCATTTGCCTCATATACACAAATTCCTGAACAAAATCTCCAGGACACCATAAAACCAACAGACAAACAAAAGATAGAGTTCAGTTGATTCCAAATAACAGTGTGGCCTTTGCCTACAACTACTGTCCCTTTTAGAAGTGAATCTAGAGGAAATTATTTGATGCTTATTGAATAAAAGGTTTCTTAGTATAGACCACTACAGTGCATCAGTGAAGACAGCAAAAACTTGGTTACCCTAATTCTCTTGAACGTCTCATTGTCTACCTACTAGTCGTTCATGCTTTAATCACTATTGCTGGTATTCAGGTCATCATTATCTTTAATTGTGTACTCAAACCAACTGAACTAATAGTTCTGCAAATATTTTGAAGGTGAGACAAGAATATAGATATATTTTAAGAAATCAGATGTGGAATTTGCAAGTAACAGTCCAGTCCAAGCCTGAAGCTTGGAACCTGAACAAGAGTAAGAGTGGAGGTGCTTTCCTGGGGTAGGGGAGGAGCAAGCTTGAGTAGAGCATTAGGAGCGCCATGTGGACCTCAGTGCAGGAGGCTATATAGTCCAAAGGCCTGGGGAGAAGTCCAGGTAACTATTTAAAATTTGGTATTAGTGTAAAAATAACACGAAGTACACATAGATAAGGAATCTAAGAGGACTGAGGATCCATCTCTGGGACAATGCAAAAGAGCTTTAAGGAGAGGGACTGGTCACATGAATCAAATGCCAGTCATTGATCAGCATGGAAAACATGGAGAGCATTCATGGTCCACTGAATCCAATCATCTGAAAGACTTTACTGACCTTCAGAAGGAAGCTTCAGCAGAGGTGGGAAAACCCCTGCTCCATACCGTCTCTTACTGGAAGTAATAAAAAATGAGAACCAAGAGATAACTAATAAGAAACTCCCTTCAAAGTATTTTGTTGAGAATGGAAGAGGAGAAGCAGGCAGTGGTGTCTAAAATGAGTTCAAGAAGGTCTGATGCTTGTTGATCTTTAGATGATAAGAAATATCTAACAGAAAAAGGGAAGACACAACCTGAGTATGATAAACAGAAAGAATGCTGGGGCCGTGTCATTGAGTACATAGGATTTGGTGGAAGGAAAGGGACGATCCTCAACTAGAAGCAGGCTTGTGGTCCAGCAGTTTGACTCAGACTCTTTCTAAAGCATCTGTCATCTCCATTACAAAACTAAGTGAAACAGATGGAATGGTTCGCCTTCAAAATATGTTAAAATCTCATCCTTCTATGTGATGGCATTTGGAGGTGGGGCCTTCGGGAGAGATGGTTACGGAAGTTCTAGTGCTGGATGGAATTGGTGCACTCTTAACAGGGACTTCAGAGATAGCGACCTCACTTTCTCTATTATGTAAAGACACAGCAAAACTTAGCCATACATGAACCAGGAAATAAAATGAGGTGCAAAGAATATGAGAATAGGAACTGTGGGCAATCAGTGTCAGTTGGTATCCAGATGAGGATGCGCACACCTGTAATCTCAACAACAAAGGATGCTGATGTAGGAGAGTGGAAAGTTTGAGATCAGCCTAAACTCCAGAGCGAGACCCTGTCTCTAACAACAATAACAACGGAATGGAAATAAATAAGTAAACGTTTGTTATTCATAATTCATACAGCTGGTGGTATTTTGTTAAAGCAACACGCACTGTCTCTCCTTCTATCCATCAATGGATTGGTTTTCAAGACTTGCTTCACATTTGCTCTTCTGCCTGATTCTCCAAATATAAATGTACTATGGCCTACTTGACCTAAAACCTCTTCCGAGCTCTATGCTTGCCTTCACAACCACTAACTCACACAGTTATCTCAAAGGCCACAGGCATTTCAAACATAACATTTTCCAAAATTAAGCCATCTTTCTTTCCAAATGTGCTTCTATGGTGCAGACAAAAGAAATAGTATGGGGATGAGTATCAACTATTTTTGGGGGGTTCAGATTTCCATATTTTGGGAAGCTATTTTGTGGAAAATGGGAATTTATGATTTCTTTTGTGGGTGTTCTGTGATTTTTTTCCTGGGGACATATAAAGAAATATCCCTTTATCCCAGAAAGGTCATCAACAGCAAATGGAATAAACAAACAAAAACATAACAAAATATTGTTTGGTGAACCAATGAGTTTATTGAGGTTATTTACAGGAGCGGTGGGTGACTCAAAGGCTCCAGCGACACTTAAAAACAAAAACAAAGTCTTATTTCAGCATGGGCGATCGCTGATGGAAGCTGGATCCCTGGAGGACCTTGGCCAATTTGTAGGCAGCTCCACCCAAGGCAGTCTCCTTTCCCCCAGAAATTGCTTTCTGATTATTTAACCTTACATCATGAAGAAGCTTTGGGTATCTTATAACTTTCTGAATTTTGTACTTTTCCTTAGCTTCCCAATTCTTCTGAGTGAGTAAGTCTCCCATCTTCTTCACAATATTTCAATCTGGAAAAAAAATAACTACACTATAGTGTTTGTTAAGAATTGAACTTTAGAAAGGCCAGAAAATGAGAGCTAGACGTGAACACAAGAAGGCAGTCAACTCAGCGGGGGCGGGGGCCATGATGGGATATTGTGAGGATAAAGTGAGGAATGGGAATAGAGCCCTGAGAATCTCTTCAGTGAAGTAACTAGAGAGAATTCTCAGAGGTAACCCTAAAGCTTGCCAAAGAACAATAATGACTCTGTATCTCAGGGCATGGCCAGGAGGGGAGAGGGGATAAGGAAAGAGCAATCATTTGGATTAGCAATGGGCACGGCCGAGGGGAGAGAAAGGGCTCACAGCTGGTCTGGGATCACAGTGGACCTTGTTTATAAGGAGCCAGAGTCACAATAGTATCCTGAAACTAAAAGTTGAGTCATAGAGAACATGGTAGGAAAAAAAGACTACTATCTCAGATTTGCATTCAAAAAATAAATTACTAACTAGAAGCCAAAGGACTGACAAATTAGGACCAGACTGGGGATGGAGAGAATACTAATAGGGTATTGCAAACATCAGGCCCAGCGGTGGAGAAGCTGAATTAAGACACAAGCCAGTGAGGAGAACAGGAAGAGAAATGAAGTAAAGGGAAAGGGGCTGTGGGAATTCGAAAGCAAGATGTCTGGTTATGTGTCCCCCCCATTGCCCCATCTCGATCAGAGGCTCACCCAACTATTGAGAGGCTGTAATGAAGTAATGGATGCCTGGCCCATGGACGAGGCTCAATAAACATTCTCTTCCCTGCTGTTCTCTTATTACTGGCATCACCACTTAGAAGTAACTAAAACCAGAAATGTGCAAGTAATTCTAGCTCCTTCCATCCTTCACCCTCGCGTCCAGTACCTCAGAGTTCAAGAGCTAATTAAAAAAGGGACAACCAGGGAGGGAAGCCTTCCACACAGGGTGTGGAGCTCGCCTCTGGCCTGAGTTTATGTTCTGGGAAGAGTAGGCCGAGGGCAGTCTCTTTCAAGGTGCTCCGCAGCTCGTCCCACGGCTCTTACCCCTCAGGGCTTCTTTGGGACCGAGTGAGGGGGTGAGACAAGGCTATGCCTAGCACAGTCTCCGCCCCTTCATCTCTCCTGCTTCCTTTCTTCAGGTCCATTTGGAAGCTTCTAAAGTAGAAGGTGCTCACCCAGCTGCAAAGAACAGGCAAGGTGTGGGAGGTTAGCTCTCAGAGAAACTCAGGAGGAAGGGCTACCTGAGGTGCCTCTTTAGCATATCAAAGGCCATTTGCAGCCAGCCCCTCAGCATTGCAAGTACCTACCTGCTGCAGAGTCATCTTGGTGGGGAGGGGGAGAGGAGGAGAGGAGAGGTAACGTAAACCTCTCCATCCCCTGAGCTTTACTTCTCTTTCCCCAGCTTCTCCTCCTTAAAATCTAGCTTATTTTGGCTTTGGTATCTTGGTTTCCAGATGCTCTTCTTGACAACCCCCTCCCCCCTATGGCCCAGTTCAATCTATCGGCTTTGTTGGGTTTGGACCCTTCCAGATGCTTCTGGATGTTTATAAGAAACCTCCTCACCCATGCGAAGGAGTAGCCATGCCCTTATTTTTTTCATTCAAAGTACCTAGATCCTAAACAGAGCTGAGGACAGTTTGGAGTTTTTTATGGAGTGGGAGCTGTATGTTGTTTTTGTTTGTTTGTTTGTGTGTGTGTGTGTGTAAACCAGAGGTCTATGTGGGATGTTTTATCTTAGGAGCTATCTGCCTTGGTTTTTTGAGACAGGGTCCCTTGCTGAGACCTGAAACATGCCCTTTCAGTCAGACTGTCTTGCTGGCCTGTCCCAGGGATCCATTTATCTCTGCCTCCCCAGTGCTGGGCTTACAAGTGTACACCCCCATGACTTTCATATGTGGGTTCTGGGGGTCAAATCCGTGTCTTCACACTTGTACATTACCCATTGAACTATCTCCCCAGTCCCAAGTATCTTAATTTTAGAAATAGTGAAGACCAGGAAAATACAAAAGTATGTGGATGGAACACAGATTCATTGTTGACGAGGGTGAGGTGGAAGAGAAAGAGGTGAGGGAACTTCAGGGCAGACTCAACTGTCCTAGACCTGACCTGTGGGATCCATTTTGATTGCCTCTTTCCTTCAAGAGGCTCCGAGCTAACTGCCTCAAAGGCAAAAACCTAACAACACATAAGTTATAGCTCAGTCGAGAATTTTTAAATAGATGGAGGACCAAACAAGTGGGAACACTCCTAAGTAGGGAATAAGGGTTCAAGACATTTTGGCTGAAAGAAGGAACATGGATCCAGATAAGTTATGAGTCATCAAAGTCGCACTCACTTCTTCCTGGATGTTTGTTCTTCTCATTTTTTTTTTGAGGGTTGGGGAGCTAGACTGACTATCTAGCCCAAGCCGGCCTCGAATTCACAGCAATCCTTCTGCCTCAGTCTCTTGAGTGCTACCATTCTTGGCATTATTTGAATTTTAGTAAAGAATTCTTTTTTTTTTATTTCCAAGATAAGATTTTATTTCTCCCTTAACATTCTCAGTTAAGAGAAAG
>CM053745.1:21355510-21415108 GCA_028658305.1 Pachyuromys duprasi | reverse complement strand
CATCTCCTTCCTGCCCCTCTTTAAGTCCACTGATGGGGGAGGTCCTCCTCCCCTTCCATATGCTCCTAGTTTATCAGGTCTCTTCAGGGCTGGCTACAATGTCCTCTTCTGTGGCCTAGCAAGGCTGCTCTTCCCTTTGGGGGGAGGGGGGAGGTGTCAAAGAGCCAGCCATTGAGTTCATGTCTGAGACAGTCCTTGTTCCCCTAACTAGGTAACCCACTTGGATACTGAGCTGCAATGGGCTATATCTGGGCAGGGGTTCTAGGTTATATCCATTCATGGTCCTTGGTTGGAGAAACAGTCTCAGAAAAGACCCCTGTGCCCAGATATATTTGGTCCTTGTGGAGCTCCTGTCCTTTCCAGGTCATACTAACTCCCCCTTCTTTCATATGATTCCCTGCATTCTGTCCAAGGTTTAGTTATGAGTCGCAGCATCTGCTTTTGATACACTGCTAGGTAGAGTCTTTCAGGGGGCCTCTGTGCTGGTTCCTGTCCTGTTACTTGTTTTCTCCTATTCCCATGTCCATCCCATTTGTCTTTCTAAGTGAGGATTGGTCATCTTACCCCGGGTCCTCTTTCTTATCTTCTTTAGGTGTACAGATTTTAGTATGTTTATTCTATCTTATAGGTCTAGTACCAACTTATAATTGAGTATATACCACGTATGTCTTTCTGCCTCTGGGATACCTTACTCAGGATGATCTTTTCTAGGTCCCACCATTTGCCTGCAAATTTCATTATTTCCTTGTTTTTAATTGCTGAGTAGTATCAATTGTGTAAATGTACCACAATTTCTGTATCCATTCCTCAGCTGAGGGACATCTGGGTTGTTTCCAAGTTTAGAAAAGAATTCTTAATGCTGGAAAAATGCCTTTAAATCCTAAAGAAAAGTGTCTATATATAGTGTATATATGCATACAACTTATTTCAGTCGCCCTCATCCCTCCTTCTTACCCTTTATTTAAAATCTCTTCCTCCAGTGATCCTCAACTTTTCTAAAGCTGTGACCCTTTAATACAGTTCCTCATGCTATCATGACCCTCCAACCATAAAATTATGGTTGTTGCTTCATCACTTCAGCACTGTTACATTGCAATGTTATGAATCATAATGTAGATATCTGTGTTTTCTGATGGCCTTAGGTGACCCCTATGAAAGGGTTATTCACCCCCAAAGGGATCTTGACCCACAGGTTTAGAAGCACTGTTCTCCTCCTTCCAATTCCTTCTTCTTCCCTGATGTTCTCTATTCTAATTTTACATTTGTTTTTTTTTTCCCCTTTCCCTGGATTCCATGCATGAAAGAAAGCACTCTGTGCTTCTCTTCCTATGTCTGGATTATTTTGCCGAGCATGTTGATTGAGGAAGACTGTGCTTTTGATAAAGGCATCTTCCTCTATTTCCTTTCCATTCCATCACAGGCCTTTCTTAGCTTGCAGTCCTAGCCCATCATCTCTGGTTCTCAGGTGGAAGGTGGCTGTGTTGACCTGAGGAGGAAAATGTACCTGTGTGAGTTTATATGACACAGCGACAAAGGCGCCAGGACAACAGAATGGGAACTGAAGTCATCAGGCTGACGTCAGTCCAACATCACCCTATAAGGATCACCCACATGCTGGCTTTGACCACCTTTCATGCCTCATGTTGATTTATCAGGCAGGTGCCAAAGAATGCAACTGGACTTCATTCTGCCACACGGTTCTGTCAGTGTTCCAAGAACCACCTGTATGTCTTCTGAAGGGATGTTCTGTGCTGTTTCTCAAAAACTCTCTCCAGTCTTAGAACAGGAAAGCACCTTGATTTCCCTCTTAATCTAGCCCACCCTTCCTATCGGACAGAACAAAGTTTTTGTTTGTCTTATAGGCCTTCCTAGGAACTAATTTCTTTCTAAGCAACGCAAAACTTCAAATGTCAAAGTCGTGAGTTTTCTTCTATCATCCTGGATACATTTCGTTTCCACAGAATGCACGGAGGCCCTATTCTAAAGGACCGAATAGCATCTGTCATCCATGGTGGCAGAATGCAGAGGTTGTGGAGGACATGGAGAGACATCGCTTTCTACTTGGTGGACTACCACTGTCTTGAGAGGGAGGCCCTGGTGACTTCTTGTTCCTCCAGCAGGGCTGCCTGAAATGGCTTTCTTCTTCACCCGTCCTGACTTGTGATAAAGGAAGGAGAGCGTTCTGACCACTATGCTGGGTAGTGGGTCTCAGAGAACAGCCGCAGTGGTCTCTCTGCGGAGGCTCAGGGGTAGCAGCAGCTAGGCCACCCTAATACTGTGACCATTGAGCTCTTTCTACCTCGGCCTCCAACTCTGTCACTTCACCTTCTTTTGTAAACAACCTTGACTTGTTGACTCCACATTTCCCTGGCACAGCCCTTCTGGAGTTTTCTGAGTCCTTCCTCTCCCCACCCCCAACACCAACAAAATGCATGACACAGCCTGTTAATTGCTTCCTTCCTACCAACAAGGCAGCCAGCCCTCTGCACTTGCTGAGGCCCAGCCTCCCTGCCAAGGCTGATGAAAGGTTCCTAACTCTTTTGAAGTTCAGAAACAGCTAACTTTTACTGGGTGCTTATTGCTGACCTCAATTAGGTCAGTTAATCCATGTGTGGAAACTAAGGGGCAGGTGGGTAGCAGCTAGGGAGAGACCAGCTGAATCCAGGCTTACTCGACCCGCAGCTACACTGAGCTCTCTATTAAAACAAGTCACTGGCTCTCTTCCCCAGCCACTCTCCCAACAGTTTAGAGTTATGAAGGACACAGTGGCAAGGGACAGCTAAGGGAGGTTAGTAGTCTGAGGACTTGAGAAACGGTCCTTGGACGTTCTGTTGTCTACCTAGTAAAGTCAACCTACAAAATCAAGGACACTTGTAAGGATGTCTAAGAGGGCCAGCAGCAGATGGCTGAGCATCACTGCACAAGCATTTTATTCTTATTCTTTGAAGTGGTAGAAATACAGCATGAATTTTTTTATTGTATGTATCATCATTATAAACATGATGATGATGATGGTGATGATGATAGTCAAATGTCCACAATGCAAAGCGTTTGGAGACACAGGAAGGTTAAAGTGAAAATGAATCTTACATAAACTCTCACTGCCTGCAAGTGGCCTCAGTTAATATTTGCAAGGTTTCCTCACAGACCCCTTTCCATGTAAGCATGTGTGTATTTCTGGGTGGGATGTCTGCGGTAGAGAAAGAAAGAAATATATCTAGATATTCATGAAATGTTTCAATAATCATCATATAACTCTGCAATTACTTTTTGTAAACCCCCTCCCCTTTTAAACGTGTTCACTCTTCCTAGCACTTATTTTTGTACAAAACAATGGGTCTAACGATGACACGCATGTGCACACGTGACATGCACTCACATTTTGTTCCCTCTGTTGTCTTCTCCTGTCCTTCCTACCCCTTCCTCTGGTCCCTTTCTCTTCCCAAATAGTGCCTGCCCTCACCTTCATTAAAAAAAATCTTAATGACAGAAAATTATTCAATAACCAATAATTTGTTTAACCATTTAGTGAGCTTTTAGGCTTTTCCTATTTTTTTTCAGTAAGAATTGTCATCTCTTATTCTCAATATTATTTATCAGAACTAGAAATACTGGGTTAAAAACGTAAGTTATTATAGTTTGATATGTGGTTGGTTGGCTACATAAAATGTTAACTTCATACTAAATAAGTCCTTTTTTTAAAAAAATGGGTAAAGCCCTTCTGATAAATGATCACATTGCGTTGAATGAATAAATCTTCTAAAAGTTGAAAAGCAAACAGCTGGAGAGTGCACCTACTTTTATGTGCGAGTAGGTATTTGAAGGCTTCATAAACCTCCAGAGAATTTGACATGATTGAAAATAGGGTCTTTAGAAATAGAAGAAGAAAGAATTTACCCAAAAGTAAGGAATTTCACATAAGAGAAGAATAAAAGCCAGAGAATGTGGAATGTGAAGTGAAGGCTGAATGTGAAAGAGATTCTTCAGTCCTTGACTGATTACCTTCTAAAAGCTTTCAAAGACGTCGGCATCCTGAGGCTTTTGTGTCCTCGGCAGCATTTAACAAACCAGGTTAAATGTGGGTGAGGAAGACCATCATGAAGAACACTGTGCTTTGATGAGTCACTGCACTTAACCTTCAGTGGTTAGGGAGCCAATTATCTGCTCCCTCAGCTGTGGAAACCCTTCTTTTCTTTCCTCTTCCTAATAGTTAACCAGATTTATTCTCATTTAAGATCTCCTCAGGACCCAGAAAGAAACGTGGGCAGAAGCCATGTAAAAATATAAACCCAGCCCTAAATGAAGCACATTTTCTGTTTGGCATGGGCTGCAGTGATTAAGTGGTACCCACTGCTCTGAAGGTACACAGCTGGGTGCCTTGGAGACAAATCAGCTTAGGCAACTGACAACCTGGCCCAGGATGCTTTGAGACAAGGCACAGGATCAGCAGCAGATGTTCAGAATGGAATTCAACACAGCTCACATTTAGAGAATGTATTCTACAGATTTCAAGTGGGCTTCACATCGGTGCATTAGGCTGCCTATGAATAATCAACCGTAGTCTACAGACCAGACAAGGACATAGACTGTCAGAGAGATTAAGTGCCTCACTCAGTATCACTAAACCTGTGAACAACAGGATGTTCTCAGAGCAATGCTTATGAACACCTCCCAGTGCCTCCCAGTGATAAAATTGTACTGAGTCCTATTGTGTGCTAGGCCCTCCGCTAGATAGTAGAAGGTGTAAAAGAATAGAGCCTTTCATTAAGGAGCTCATGACTTATGGAGGGGGCAGATGAAAACTGACCTGGCTGGGGCTGACGAGATGGCTCAGCAGCTAAGAGCAGGCCCTACTATTGCTGAGGGCCTGAGCTGGGTTGCTGGCAAGCACACTGAGCAGCTCATCCTGCCTGTAACTCTAGTGCCAGGGCATCCAATGCCTCTGACCTTTGCCGGCACTCACATTCACATGTACAAACCCACCCACAGAAATAGACACGATTAAAAACAAAACAAATCTTAAAAATAAAGAAAAGAAATCGAAGCCTTAATACTGAATGAGGGAGGCTGTGACTGAGATTCATTGGAAAGCTCTATTCAGCGGTGGCCAGACTCTCTGATGAGGAAGAAGCCGCATGTGTGGGGACTGGGAAGAGCTCCAGACCTTGATGTCTTCCTCCAGCTCCTACTTTAAATGACACAACTACAGAGAATTCCTTTGAAAGTTTGACATGAGAGTTGAGAATTCAGGCTTTGAGTCAGGTAGGCCTTGGTTTAAAACTTAGCTCTGCTGAATCACTTACTCTTGAGTGACTGGATCCAAAATGAGAAATCTTGAACAAGTGACTGGGCTCTTTGAGCCTAGTGTCTCCCACTAGAGAGTTATAATAGCAGTGTTCGCCTCAGACTTTCTGAGTTCAAATTCTTTCCCTGGTACTTACTAGATGACCATCATGTCTCCTTTTAGTTACTCCATCCCTATACGGGAAAGTTTTATGGCAGGCTTTCATGAAGTTTGAATGTCTAGAATTCTGTCTGGCATACAATGTTAACTGCTCCAAATCTGTGTGCTGGGATACGGCTCAGTAAATAGACAACTGCTATGCAAGCATGAGACCCTGAATTCAGATCCCCAGGTTTTTACACATGTAAAAGTCTAGTGGAATAGCCTACATCTGTAACTCTGGTTCAGAAGGAAGGAAAACAGGGATCCCTGGAGCTTATTGGCAAACCAGCACTGGCAATCAAGGTTCAGTGAGATGTCCTGTTTGCAAAAACAGATTAGGGAGCTACCAAAGAAAAACTTCGTGTGCACATGCACTCATACCCAAAAGTATATATATTCAGGTGCACAAGGCACACATACACCTCCCCCAAGCTAGGTGTGGTGGTATACACTGTAATTCTAGCACTTGGGACACTGAGACAGGAGGATCGTTAGTTGGAGGTCATCTGGGCTATATAACAAGGCTAGTGATACAAAAACAAACACATAACGAAATGTTATGTTTGTGTGTTCAATACATATTGACTGTTACTACAATTTTGTTTTGAAAATTTCTAGTTCTTAAAAGCAGCAAATGGTGAAACGCTGCAGCTATGACTTGCACAAAACAGTGTGATGAACTCAAGTACTGTTTTAACTCCATGTTCTTTGAAGCATAGATGGTCAAGTTAGTTTGCAGATTGTTTGTTTCTTTGTTTATTTGGATTGGTTCCTGAAGACACAAAGGATGCCAGAATATCCATTAATAAAGGTCATGGTAACATTAATGGAATTTATTCTAGTTGTCAAGTTTTCTAAATATTTCCAAAATCCTAAAAGTTACAGACTGTGAGAAAAGACTTCATGAATGTATGCATGTGACCTTTCAGAATCCCACAGGACAGCATTTTAATGGCCACTAAGACCAGAATGGGAATGACGTGATAGTAGCTTAAAGATACGATTTACTGAGAAGCTATCATTTTAAGAGCTCACCTTTGGAAGGAACCTTCCCAAAGAAATCTACCCGTCTGGCAATGCAGTTTTATAAGCTGCACAAATCTTAAGTTTTCTGAAGCCTGCTAACATTCCTGGGCATTCTGGTTAGTGTCATTTTTCTGTCCAGTGCTGTTGTATCTTATTAAGCTTTGTGTGCCAGGCAGTCGCTAATTATTCTCTCTTTTGTTCAAAGATGGGTTGGTACAGTGACTTAGATACTGCCAGAGAGTCATGAGACAGGTGTTAAGCACTTGGTAAAAAAAGAAAAGAAAAGAAAAAAAAAACTTGACAGGAGAAAGAGAATTGAAGAGTGATACAGACTCCATGCTTGATCAAATTTAGTTATTATCTTCTGAGATACACACACACACACACACACACACACACACACACACACACCACTGTTTTATAACCTAAAATAACCATTAGGCACAATAACCACTATGCTTACAAAATCCATTGAATTTTGTGGATATATATATATATTCTGCGTCCATTTTATAATTTTAGGTTTAGCAAGAGTTTGGTTAAGTTAGCATAGCAAGACTGTTTGGCAGGTGTGATGCGCACACTTCTAATGCTAGGACTCTGAGGTCAAGGAAGGAAGAAGAGAAGTTTCTCTACATAGCAGCACTCTGTCAGAGAGAGGGGAAGAAGGAAGGGAGGTGGAAGTAAAAAAAAGGAGGGGGAAAAAGAGGAAGTATAGAGAAAAGATAGAATGTCTCTTCTAAGGTATCTGATGACCTTGAGCAAGATCCTATCAAGTTACTTTTACCAGAATTCCCCTTATCTCTGACGTTTTTCTCTTAGGAGCATTCCATCTACTGGCTAACTCCCTACTTCTATGCTGTTCCTTGTCTATAAATCCCTGCTTGTCCAGGATGCATGTAACGGTTTCAGTAAGATTGCCCCACACTCCAATAGACTTATATATTTGAATGTTTGGTTCCCAGTTGGTGGACCATTTAGGAAAGATTAGGAAGAGTGGGCTTGTTGGAAGAGGTATGTCACTTGCCGTGGGTGTTGAGCTTTCAAATGCTCACACCAGACCCAGTCTCACTCTGCTCTCTCTGCTCCCTGCCTGCAGATCGGTAAGCACTCAGCTACTCCTCTATGCCAGGCTTGTCTGCTTGCTGCCATGCTTTCTGCCATGATGGTCATAGATTCATCATCTAAAAGTATAAGCAAGCCCCCAATTGTACTTTATAAGTTGTCATGGTCATAGTGTCTTTTCACAGAAATAGAAAACCAACTAAGACTTTGTGTTAGAATTTGAGATCAGTTCTATGCTGCATCTTTTCTCCTAGTGCCCTAGTTTATTGTTGAATAATTTTCTCTTTTCTTAAAAATAGATTTTTTTCCTCATACAATATATCCTGATTACAGCTTCCCCTACCCCTATACCTCCTAGGTCTTCCCCACATCCTCTCCCTTCCATGCTCTTTCACCTCTCATTAGAAAAGAATGGGCTTCTAAAAGGTAACAATAAAATATAACAAAATAAAATATCGTAAGATAAAACAAAGACCATCACATCAAAGGTGAACAAGGAAAGCCAAGAACAGGAAAAAAAAAAAAGCTCCAGAGAAGGTACAAGAATCAGAGATTTACTTGTTCATCCACACAGGTATCCCATAAAAACACTAAGAGAAGACCTATAATATACACACAGAGTACCTGGTGCAGACCTACGGAGGCCTTGTGCTTGGTGCTTCAGTCTCTTTATGTTTATATAAACTTTGCTCAGTTGATTTAGAGGACCTTCTTCTCCTGGTACCCTCCATCTCCCCTGGCTCTTTTACTTCTTATGCCTCCTCTACCGCAGAGTTCCCTGAGCTCTGAGGGGAGCTCCCATTTACAGCTAGATGTTCCAAAGTTGCTGCGTGTAATGTCTGGCTGTGGGTTTCTTTATTTGTTCCCACCTGCTTTAGAAAGAAGATTCTCTGATGATGGTTGAATAAAGCACTGATCTATGACTACAGCAGAATATCATTAGAAGTCATTTTATCACTACTTTTTTTTTTTTTTTAAGGCAAGTAGTACTTGGCTTTACCTGAGGTCTCTGAGCTATCTAATCTCTGTACTTGGTCATGCAAGAAGTGTCTGTACAGCTGAATGGGTGAGCACCTGGTCTTCTCTGTCTCTGTTTCTCGCTAAGTGTGCGCACGTGTGTTATGGGTTCCATATTGTGGAATGAGCCTTCGGTCAAATAAGACGTTGATTGATTACTCTCACAAGCTTTGTGTCATCATTGCTTCAACCTATTTTGCAGGCAGAATAACAATGTAGATCAAAGGTCTCATTGAATATTTTTAAAAGCCAAATTGACTAGTGCCCAGCTCTGGTTCTTTTTGAGAGTATTAGGTCAGGCTTGATACCTACCAGAAATTTAGAAATTCATGACTGACTGTGACAAAAACAGAATCATATGTGTCAATGAGTACCCCTCTCCCCACCACTTTTTATAACTTACAATTATCATTAGGCACAATAATCGCTATGTTCATAAAGTCCAGTGGGTTTTGTTGATAGCTCTCAGCTCAGCTGAGGCTGAGCCTGCTTTATAGCCTTACTTCAGTAATCTACTCAGAGCTTTAACAACTCAGGATGTTGTTTTCAAGCTCCTTAAATAAGCTGTGTTACTACGATGTCACAGTCCCCACACAGTCCTGGAAGTGATTCATTTTCTCGTTAACTTGTGCTATATATAGTCTAGATAAATGAGTTGGCATTTCTAAGAATACGTGATAGAGAACATGAGTTTTTCTTTCCCTTCCTGTCATTTGAACCCCTTAAATCATAGGCAGCTAAAATACATACTCAAATTCAGAGGCATCTGACAGGCCAGGGTGTTTGTTGTTTGTTTGCTTTCCTGGTATTAAACTGTGCCTCCAACTCTGAGGGAATTTTATGTACAAATGAATAACTTTAGTTAGAAATTTTCACTGTGAAAATCATTAAAAACCTGTAAAGAGCTAAAACAAAGACAGACACAGGAGTACCCACGCTGTTTCTCATGAGCTGACTCATTCCCTCATCTCCTGGTTCTAGATACACATGGATGAAGAGGAGCAGGCGAGAGGATGGCAGTCTTGTAAATTTATCCCTGTAGTAATCTGAGAGGAATAAAAAAGACTCACAGACACAAAGACGCAATGTACATCTAAAAGTACCTTGGTGGAAATTGGAATTATGTCAGAATTATGGTAAGATTTTGTTAAGCCTTGTTGATTTATGCCTTGAGATCAACTTAGTAACTTGGATAAAACTGGGTTCATTAGGTAAAACAGCGGGATTGTTCAGTAGCTTCTGCAGATGTGTCTCTCAGAACAGAAAAAAAAAAGAAACAGGAAGTGAACAGAAAGCATCAGAACAACAAAAATAGATTTTGTAAAATATGTTCACTTACCTCAATAGGAACGCACCTGGACTCCTGCAACTCTTGCAGAGATCTTTCTTTCTTTCTTTCTTTCTTTCTTTCTTTCTTTCTTTCTTTCTTTCTTTCTTTCTTCTTCTTTTTTTTTTTTTTACTATATTCAAGAAAGGCTGATGACTCCTTTCTCAACAGAAAGATTAGAAGAAAGAAAAGACAGAGGACACACAGCTGAGGGAGTGCTAACCTTTAAAAGGGAAGGAGGCCAGCAACTCAGCATTTGAAAAACCAAAAGCAAAAAGGCAAACAGACAAGACAAGAGCATAAAACCCATTGTGACCCAGGCCATCTGATGCGGGGGTGGAGGGAAGGCCCCGTATACTCCAACATTTGTGGCAGCATATTAAGACTAAAGGCAGTTATTGGCATAAGAGTGATGACAGCTTCCTGATTCAACAACTCATGTGGCTAACGCAATGTCCCGTGTAAAAATATGACACTTATAAGGTTAGTCAAAGTAAACTGGTTTCTTTACTTCTCAACATCCATAGGCTCATCAAACGCTGTGTGGCTTGATAGGACACAGATAGATAGGACACGCCACACCTCTTCATGTTCTTTTACTGCAAAGTTCTGTCTTATTTATGTTTGCAAGAACTGAATAATGGGACCAGGTTAGCCAAAAACAGTGGAAGATATCACACTAGGTTTTAAAGATATATTACATTTGATGTATAAGTTGGGAAGAGAAAACAGAATTTAAGATTTCGACTCAGAATATATATGTTTAGCTGAACAACAAAATTCTGTGCTTTCTTTAGCAGGGCTTTCGCTCTCTCTCTCTCTTTCTGTGTGTGTGTGTGTGTGTGTGTGTGTATGTGCGTGGTGTGTATGCATATGTTTATGCATGTGTGCATGCCCACTTTCAGTCATATGGAGGTCAGAGAAGGACACGGGGTTTCTTCTCTTGTACTCTGCCTTGTTTTTTGAGGCAGAGTCCCTCACTGAACCTAAAGCTCATTATTTTAGCCAGCAAGCTCTTGGGATCTGTCTGTCTCCACCTCCCAAACCTGGGCTTATGGCATATCCACCATGCCTCGCCTTTTTATGTGGGTGATGGGGATCTGAACTCAGGTCCTTTTGCTTTCACATCAAACGCTCCTACCCACTAAGCCACCTCCCATGCCTCTTGTCACTGAAGAGCAGTTGCCCATCCACCCACCTTCCCAGCTACCCTTTGCAGTTTGTTGTCCCTGTGTCATTAAATCTTAGCCAAAGCAAGTTTTAGTTCACGTGACAACCCAGGCACTTCATTCCTCTGCTTCCTGGATGTCAATATTCAGAGCAGCCTTGGAGCCCTGCCATTAGACTGAATCTCCGAATGACTGTGTAGTACATCTGCACACCCCCACATCCACATACACTTCCACCACCTCCCCCATTTGACCTCCAGCTGCACTAATGCTCTTACGTGAGTGTAAAATAGACGTCTATCACTTTAAGTCTAAAATGACTAAGGCGAAACAAGGCCTGTGTTTAGAATGGTAGACTGTGTACAGACAGATCTCGTGTTGAGTCGGATGAAGGGCACAGCGGCCTCAGGCCGCACAGCAGGCAATGCAGCATCTTACTCTTTCATTTCAGAGCATCATTAAAATTCAGTTTTCAAGTTTCTGTTTTGAATAAGCATATCCCAAGGGAGCCTGTAAAGATGGTGGGGTGATGCCTTTCAAGTGTAATTATCTTAGAAGCCTGCATCCGCCATGCTGCCTAAGGTGTCTCATCCCTTAGCAAGATCCTGGCTTTGGTTATTTGGAAAAGCCAACTCATTCCCTAAAAGTGTCAGATAAGGTAAGGCTTCAGGAGACACGCCTGTTCATTTTGCAGCTGTACAGACTCCTTGATCTCTGGAACTCCTGAGCGATGTTTGAGTCACAGGTGCCAAGTGGGCACCTGCAGATTTTTCAAAGCCACAATCAACAAATACCAGCTGGGCAGGAGGCTTGAGAGCCGCACTTGGAGTTAGTTAAGGAGCTGGCTGTATTCAGCCAGCCTTGCATGGCTGCGTCTTTGCTCACTTCCTGATTTCAGGGGCCCGTGGTACAAACGTATGGCCTTTCTAAATGGCACCCGGTTCTTCTAATTAGCTGTTCTACACGTGTGGTTCCCAAAGCAGCGACATCCTGTTTGACTCGGAGGACCTGCCAGAGCTGCGGGTTCTCAGGGCCCATCCCTCGCATAGAGAATCAGAAACTCTGGAGTCCGGGTAGGGCCCAGCGACCCACGTCGTGCCCAGTTCTTCAGGTGGCACTTTGCCATCTAAAGTTTAAGAATCACTGTTCTAAACTACCCACACTGCGATGGTTTCAACGAGAACGGCCTCCGTAGGCTCTTTGGTCACCACTTGCTGGAACTATTTGGGAATGATGAAGGGGTGTGGCCTTGTTAGAGGAGGTGTGTCACGGGGGTAGGTTTCAAAAGCTTCCTACCATTCCACTGCACTCTGCCTCCTCTTGTGAGGTATATGCACTCAGCTGCTGTCCCATCTGCCATGTCTGCTGCTTGCTGCCACACTTCCCCACCAAGGTGATGATACAGTCTTATCCCTCTGGAGCCCTAAATCCCAAATGAATCCTTCATTCTCTCTACATCTTTACAGTCCCTCCTTCTAACTGTCTCCTCAGACGTGTGGCAACAGCAACAGCAACAGAAAAGTAACTAATACGCTGGGTGACAGCGACCCAAGAGAGTTGAGGGACTGGGGACCATCCCAAAGTTGAAGCTGCTTCTGCCTTCGCAGCCAGCCAGTTTGTATCTACCATAGCTGCTGCTAGACTAACAGCTGGCAAAGTTCAATTTCAGCTGAGATATGTTACAACTGTCAAAAAAAGAACTAAGACCCCTGCTTGGCTCTCACTCATGCTTTCACTGGTGATGCCTCCTAACTGGCATGGTGTGCACTGTAAGGAAACTCTGGGTATCCCAATAGTTAGGATCATCTGGTAAGCAACAGAGAGACCCTGAAAGTAGGCTTCTCTGGCCTGTGCATACCAGCCTGTCCTCTCTCTGACCTTTTGCCAGACTTGTAGTTACAAATAACACAAGTACAGTCCCACATACCACGTGACTAGATATCTTAAAGCTATAAAGCAGCCTTAAAAATGTTAAATAAAATTTCAGTCCACCATAGCAAATTAACAACATCCCATAGTGGTAAACTCAGGTTCAGCTTTACAATTCTTAGACTTATAGCAATCCACATTGAAATGTGGGGTTGGAGATAGGGTTAGAGAGAGACGGCTAAGTGGTTAACAGCACTAGCTGCTCTCCCAGAGATCTTGATTCCCAGCATTTGCATGTCTCACAACTGTCTGTCACTCCAGTTCCAGGTGAGCTTGATGCCCTCTTCTGGACCCTGTGAGTACCAAGCATATACATGGCACACACCCACATATACAGGCAAAACAGTCACACACATAAAAAATAAATTGAAATTATATTTTCAAAACTTTTGAAAAGAAATAAATGATGATGGAAGATGAAATTATTCCCAATTGACCCTCTTTCTTCCCACCCTTGGATACATACTACATCAACAGTGGCTCATACGTCTATGTGCATATACAACAATCTATATATTCAAGGTTTGTCACTAAAATCCTTTAAACAGATACCCTTTCACTAGCCACAGGCCTCCACTTTGGGAGGCCAAACTAAATAGAAGCTCATGCAATGCAAGCTCAGGGCATGATGTGCAAGGAAGAACTACAATCCTGAGTGGGACTATCCCCATTCTCTGGAGAAAAGCCCCGGTGTGATTATAAGGGGGCTCTAAGGCACTGTTCCCATGACAGGGCCTTTCTTGTTATATTTAAGGACTGTAATACCCACATTCTCACTTAGATGCTCTTAAAAAGAGAACTTTTTTTCAAATAAATTTAAGAAATTCTGGATAGAGTACATAGCCCTCTTAGGTCTTTTCGAGTTTGGGGGAGTTTTCTTCCATGACTTTGTTGAAGATCTGGTCTATGCCGTTGCTGGGATTATTCTTTATCTATGCTTATAATTAGAAGATTTGGTCTCTTCATGGTGTCCCATATTCCTTGCATATTCCCTTCCTGTATTTTTCATATTTTTTTTGCTTTTGTGATGTAATTCATCTACTTTATCTTCAAGTCCTGGCATTCTGCCTTCTACTTGGTCCATCATACTTGTAAGGCTTTTCCTTGAGTTTTCTAGCTGGGTTGTTGAGTTTTTAAGTTCTATCTTCATTTCATCTTGAGTCCTCCTAGAAGTTAGCATAGTATCTTAGTTATCTCAGGATGCCATAATAAAAGATCCTAGACTAGGCAGCTTAAGTAGAAGATGTTTATTTCTCAAGGTTCAGAACACCATGAAGTTTAAGGTAAAGAAAATGGACAATTTGGCTTCTTGGCAAGGGCTGTCTTTGGGGTTTACAGAGGGTCACTATATCAATGTGTGTTAATAGGAGATGGGGAGGATATGTTGTGATTTCTTTCCTTGTAAGGATATTATTTAGTCCATTGGGAAGCCATGACCCATTTATCACATATGCACCTGATACCCTGCAAAGACCCTACCTCCAAATACTACATTAGGGTTGGTAACTTCAACAAATTAATGTTGGAGGAAGAGAAAGATTTAATCCATTAAACATAGCAAAGACTTTGATAAGACTGGATATAAAAATAAATGTGACTTTAACTCAGTAGCGCCTATGCAAAACAAAGTATTTATAAAACAAAGTATTTTTTTTGGAGTTTAGTGAATCAATATAATTTTAAGATTAATTCCAGTATTTTTCGCTAAATCACAAAGATCTTAACTTGATTGTATTCTTTGGTTCTATCACCAATTTCCATCATATCAGTCTATGATCTGACAGACTGTACTCAGATAAATACTATCAAATTTCTGGGTGTAGGGATGGGTTGCCTTTTGTAGAGTTGTTGATAAACGAAGTCCTATAGACCCGCCAAACATTACAAGCTATTGCCCATGCTACTGGTTACCCACAAGAACTTGGTAGCAAGACCCTATTGCGGAAGGCAACACATACTTGAGTCACAGAACATGGAGATACCAAGTTGGTACTAACCTGGAAATTTCATTCCTACAAACTTTAGTAGTACTGGGAGGTGCTGTACATGCTACTGGAGGAGAAAACTAATTACCCAGCTGTGAAGTCTATAAGCTACAGTAATGACTGGCCTGGCAAGGCAGATGCATTGATACAACAGTGGCATAAACACCGTTGGAGTAACCAAACACTTTCTGACTGGATTTATGTCCTGATCTATGAAATGAAACCCATCCCGGGTACCATTGTTGGGCCAAGAACCTTTAGGTTGGTCATAGATAGGTCATAGACCCCATTGGAGAGACTGGTACTATTATTCTGCTAACCAGATATAGTCTTAAATTGACACCTAATGACTTAGCATCCTCCTCCTAGATTAATGTATCTCTTGGTTCTTATCCCCAGAGAAGCTTCTGCTTGCAGTAGACAATGATTAAAACAGAGGCCCATGAATGACCAAAATTCAGAGAATAAGAGACTGTGGAGTATCCATCCCTAAAGGGAACACCTGTATCCCTATATTAAATTCTCACCTCCTAAGGCTCAGGGAGCAGAATATTATAAAATCCAGAAGTGGTGGATGAATACAACAAAACTATTTTCTGAACACAACAGGACAGCTGTACATATGAACTCACAGAAGTTGTGACAGCATGTACAGGCTAGGCCAAATTGTGCTTGAAAAGGTGTGGTGTGCACTAAGTCCCACCCCTAGCCAAACAGCTATTGGCAAACTGATATCTGCTGAGAAACATGGAATCAGTTCTCTTTAAGAGTGTTGTCCCTGATAATTCACTCCAGTGGAAGGCTGCACATCCAAGAATGTTTAGACAGCACAAACTGGATGGGTGGGGTTTTTTTCCAAGGAAAGAAAAGAAAAGGTTACAAAGTTGGGTGGGTAAGGAAGGAGATGGTGGATTTTAGAGGAGTGGGGAAGGGTGAATATGGTGGAAATGCTTTGTATGGAATTCTCAAAGAGCTAACAAAAAGAAAACCCTAGATTTAAGGCTTCATGTCTATGATGCTCAGGCCTGCTTCCTTTTAAGCTATTCTTCCCCACAATTCCAAGAGTGTCAGTCAAGTATATTGTATTCACATTTAATAAGGCAACAGCTATGATATCGCCTTTCTTCCCCAACAAGGCAGATAAGGATGGGGCTGATTCTTCAATGCAATCGATAAACAAATGGCTAAAGCCTCAGAGAATGGAATAAAATCAACTCTGAGTTCACTGTTCTCTACTTCTTGCCCTTCTCCCCCCAACATCTTACTTTCCTTTCTTTTTACTTAGGAAATAAACACATCCTGATGGGAAATGACGAAGGAAAAAACATTTAGGAACACACTCAGAAATTAGATAAAACCCATTTTGTTTTTCAATTTTTGTCTTCCTTCTCCCCCCCCCTCAACTGGTGTTACAAAGATTGATGAAGTATTTATGAAATTCGGGGAGAGGAAAATGATTAGGTTAATTAAAAGGGAAATCATAAGAAAAAAAACAAAGTGTTTCATGGTGAGGAATAATCACAGTTTGTACCTATGTTTGCTAGAAAGAACATAAAGGATTCCTAATCCTAATGTCGCCATTAATCCCAGCTGAAGCCTCCCTAGCAGCTGCCTTTATTCCTCTACGAAGAGCTCCCAAGGGTTCCAGCCACACCGTTGCTGTGGCGACCACCGCAGCCACTTGCTCATTTCAGTAAAAAAAAAAAAAAAAACAAACAAACATATTCAGGTTGTCAGACCGTGCCACCAGCTGAGCTTGGCTCAGAACATTAAGGTCACTGACATTGTCTTCTCAAAACAGGCTATCAATCAAACACACTGCAGTAAGAGAAAGTTCAGACAGTGTTGCTGTCTAGTACAAGAGCCACTTGGGGTCTCAGGGCATGACAACGGCCTCAGTCATCTCCTATAGAGTCTAAACCTCAATTTTGCAGCCAGAAGGTTGGCTCTGTTGGTGTTCCTTAAGACAACTGGATTTCACAAAAGAATAACATGGAACCGAAAGCTTGTTTATTATTTTTATTAAAATGTAATTAATAATTCTAGAATTTCCATGTGCAATGGTCAGCAAATGGTTTGTGTGACACCTCCCCCCCAAAAAAAAGTATGAATTGAACTGTTAGCATTTGAAAGCCAAAGTTAGGGGAGTAAATTGGGCTGCTTTGGTGGCTGTTTTCATGCAATCTCACAACTCTATATGAAGCTTTTTCTAAGTTATTTGCAGTGCATTTATCTTGATAAATCATCTTTCTCAAAATAGGGCAAACAAAGAGAAAAAAAACCCACCTCAGCTACATCTTCAGACAGTTCACTGCTTGTGTTAGTAGTTTTAGGAACCCTTGTCATTTTAGGTTCTCATTTTAGCAGTCAGCCATTGGTTAGAATATGTTTCACACAGGCCTCCCAGTAGGTTTTGCTAATGTATTCTGTGTTCAGTTTTGGAGAATCCAATAGCAAATACAGAGAACACTTTAATGCTTCAGTTTTTAAAAGGAGAATCTCAAGAACATTAAAGAAGAAGAAGAAAAAGAAGAAGAAGAAGAAGAAAGACTGATAGTTTGAGTTTGAGAAGTGATTTCTAATGAGAGATGTGGTTTTAAATATATTGTTACATTCTAATATGTGCTCGGAGATAAAAGACAGGCATCATTTGCAATAAGCAGTATTGAAAAGGCGGGCCCCAAGGGCCCCATCTCCTGCTTTGTAGCCCTGTCATATCCTAACCTTGAGTATGGGCAGGACCAGAGGATGTTATGCGATATTGCTCCCATGATTAGGTTAATTAAAAGGGAAATCATCCTGGTAGGCCTACTTAAGCTGGTGAGTCTCTTGCAAGAAAGTGAAGAAGCAAGGATGTCTTCTTTCTGCCGAAGCACGTACAATCTGTGTCATATAAAAATCAAGATTCTTGGGCTGAGATAACGGCTCGGTCAGTAAAGAGTTTGTCGTGTAAATATAAGGTCCTGAGTTCAATCCCCAGAACACACACACACGTACACACAGCCTGGTGGCACACACTTTTAATCCAAGGTCTGGGACAGCAGACGCAGGAGGATTGAGGGGACTTACTGTCCAGGCAGCCCAGCCTGATTGGAATTCTCAAACCCTAACGCATCTCTAAACCCAAGGCGGATGGTTTCTGAGCAACAACACCATGGTTGCACTTTGGCCTCTACACCTGAACCTATACATTCACAAACACACATGTGTAAGCACTAACATACAAACATATGCACTAACATAATTAGGATTCCATATGTCGCTTGAAAAGAAACACAGCATATATATGGTTTCTCTGAAAACAGTTTGTAATTTGTATACAATATCATCCCCTTACAAAAATGATTAGATGTGGAGAAAGTTCATGCCTTAATATAGGGTTATGTGTTTATAAGTAAGCTTAGATAGTACAGCATTCTATATAAAATTTTGTGACCTCTTATGGCCATTCCTGATAAGTAAAACTCATTCAGACAAGGAAGAGAAATAAAAACATTTCTGAAAAATGAGATATATTTCACTATAAATATTTATATGTGTATAACTATGATAAAAAACATTAAAGAGGAAATTCTTCAGTCTTCTCTGCAGGACTCTATCCTTTTCCGTCTCTTTCTTATCCCTCTCCTCCTCCTCCTTCTTTTTATTTTTTTGAGACAGGCTCTCTCTAAATAGTCATGGCCATCTTGGAACCCACTATATAGACCAGGTTAGCCTTGAACTCACAGATATCTGATTGTCTCTGTCTCCCAAGTGCTAGGACTAAAGGCATGTGTCACTATGCCCAGCTTTGGACCCATCTTTTAAACTAAGTGATCCCTGTTGAATTAATGCCATCTTGGAATGTCCACATCTTATTTCTAAGAGAATTATCTAAACCTCGACCTTTGCACAGATGATTGTCCATGACACCACATTTCAGCATTGGATTCTGTTAGTTTGTCCCTTGGTTTCCTGTGTATTCAGTTTACAAAATGCAGGAGACTTTGTCTTAATACAGTGAAAACGTGAATCAGCTTTTGACTCCTTAGGGACTCTGAAGTAGTAGTATACTCATCCACCAGGAAGAAGAAGTCTACCATTCTTCTTCCTCCCCACCACCATAGGAAAGGCAAACACACCTTGGTCTTTGATCCTATGCAGTGGAAGTCTGCAGTGGGTCTTTGAGAATCAGAACAGGTGAGTTCCATGAGATGACTTAATCATTAAACCACTGAGCTTTCTTGTATTTGTTCTCTCAGAGTTCTGTAAAGCCCAGGGCTAAGCTTTAGGCTACCCAAGAAAAGAGCAATTTCTTCAGCATAATAATACAGCAAGAGAAAATAAGCCTCAGGAGCAAGAAGAGAGTTCAATGTGGCCATTAAAACGGAAACTGTGGAGAACCAGAGGCGAACTCACTCAGGACTGACTTTGCAAAGGGATTCTAAAGTTGAGGTGAATCAGCACAGGTTTTGAATTGATTACTGTGATCTGAGCCCCATTTGCTCTTTGTGTTTCTAGGGGTGAAGGAGAGGGACCTGGGAGTTCCTAACATGGTGTGATGCTGAGGGTAGGAGATGGTCAATGTCACAGGGGGGATGGGAAGAGTGTGAAAGAAGTATTCAGTAGAAGCATAAATTTTGACTCAAAGATGACTTGAAATGTAAAGCTTTAAGGATTCCAGGAGATAGTGTGAGGTGAAGCCAACTTTGGGACCCCTGCTTAGCACAATTGGCATTAGTCATGGCACTGGAGGAACTGGCCCCTTGTGTGAAAAATGACCCACCTGGCAGTCAGGCTCGGCAGTCCTTTCTTGTCCTGCCCCTCTGCCCTCCTCCCCACCCCTGTGCCAGTACTAGAAGCGGGGGATGTGCCTCTGTAAAACTAGACAGAAAAGGGAATTTGGTCTGCTCTTACTGCACTACATCTACTCTCCCCTCTCCACTGTCATTTCTCTTTCCATTTTTCCCCTCTCTCTCTCTCTTCCTGCCTCCCTCCTGCCATGCAAACACCATAGCAACACATGGTTTTAAAGGTCACCCAGCCCATCTTTCTGCTGCTTGAACAATATGCTTAACATACTGTGCCACAGTCACTATCGTGATTGGTAGGCTCGTGTGTAAATCTGAACGCCTTGCTGCACAAAAGGCTGTGAGATTTTATTTCTGCCCAAACTCTTCTTAAGGAGGTCACCTTTCTGAAGCAGAGTCCTCAAGGCTTCTAAGGAAGATGGCATATTAGAAGATGCCTCAGGATAAAAAAAGAAATGATTCTATTACATTCTATTACATGAGACACAGTGCCAAAAATAAAAAATAAAAAATAAGCAGAAATACACAAAGGATAGCAGGTAAGTGTGGGAAGATAAAAATGGGCAAAATCAACAAGATGAGGTGAAATTTACAAAAGTTTCCATAGAGAAGTAGCCAGGAATGGCTGCCAATTCCCACAATGGCTGGAATAGGTGACAGCTGCCAGAGAGGTGCTCCTGTCCTGGACATGTTGCCATGAAAGTGATTGACTAAGCGTCAGAGACATGACCAGGACCTATATACCCATGCAGAAGTAGAGGGTGGAAATGTAAAGCTGAGATTCTACATGAATGTCCTATGGTGCCTAGCTTGAGGAATATATGAAGGCACCACCACCATTGCTTAGCAAGTGACAAAAAGTGACCTTGCCATGGTCTCAACAACAGATGCAAGTTCCCAGCAAGAGCTGTGATATCAGTGAAATACACAACTAAAATCAGGTCTTCATGGCCGCATCCACCAGCAAGAGCATCAGCATGACTTCTGTACCCTGCAGAGCCTTGGTCAGAGAATACCCATGTGTAAAGTGCAATGTCCAACACAGTAGGGACAATATGATGACAGAAGTGAGGTGACTTCAAATCTCTTAGGGGATCTGAGAAGTTGGTCCCTGCTTTCTCCTAAAGCTTAGCTGCTTGAGACTAGAGACAATCTCCCATGTGGGCAGAGGCTGATGCAAAAGATAAAAGGCTAGGACAAGTCACACTCAGTCCAAGGAGGAAGAAAAGTGGACAGATGGTGTGTTTGTTTTCTGTTTCATTCAGGAAAAAGTTTAGAACCAAGGAAAAGTATTAATGCAATGCATTATAACCACTGAGAAACAGCTATGGGAGGAAGGTATACATTCAGAAGCACTGACATCACAAAATCAAAGTGGTCTCAGATAAATAATCCAGTGATGTGGCTTGGGTTTTAAATAAGCAAGAGCATGCCAAACCCAAAAGTCCTATATGGCAAGAAATAATAAAGATCAAGGAAGAAATGACTGAGATGGTGACTTGAAGAAGAATATATGGAGTCAATCAAAGAGTTGATTCTTTGAAAATTTGAGCAAGATTGAAAACTGCCTCACCAAAATAGCCAAGAGAAAAAGAAGATATTCAAGTTAAAAGTGAAGAAAGAGATATTACAACTGGCTCCAGTCTAATCTAGAGAATAATCGCAGTCTTTGAAAGTTATATTGTGAGACTAAACAAAACAAAAACCTAGAAAACCTAGAAAAATTATACAACTCTAAATGTATATGACCCAACTAAAATCAACAAGGTATAAAGCACTTTTACCAGATGCATAGCAAACAACAGTACTAGATCAGTAAAAAAAAAAAAAAAAAGAGTTTTAGCACAAGGAAAACCACAAGACCAGATAGGTCCACTGCTAAATCCTACCAAAATTTAAGGAGAAGCTAGCATACCTCTTAAACTGCTCTACAAAACACAAAGGGCAGAAATGCTATTAAGACCATCCATGAAACCTGGTTTACACTGATACTAAAATCAGATATTGATAAAAGAATTTTAAAAAAGTATAAACCACACATGAAAGACACACACATGCACAAAAATTCTCAATGAAATGTTTACAAATGAAGCTAAAAACACATTAAGAAGATCATAAACCATGACAAATTATTTTCATCCCAGTGATTCAAGAGTAGTTCAACATGTGCAAATCAATAAATGATGGATAACATGTAAATATAATATGAATAGAAGTCACATGGTTACCTCAATAGATAAAGAAAATTCTGTTCATAAAGTTCAACACCCTTTATAATTAATCTCAACATAATAAATTCCATATATGAAAAGCCTATGGCAAAGTTATATTGGAGAAAAACATAACGCCTTGACTAAGATACAGAACAGACAAAGATGCCCACTTGCTCCAATTTTATTCAGTATAACCTTCAGAGTCTTAACTAGAGAAAGGAGACAAGAGAAAAAAAAACTAGAAATGCATAACTAAGAAAGGAAGATGACAGTTTCCCTGTTTGCAAACAACATGATTTTCAAAAGGCCCTAAAAATTTCACCAAAAAACCTTTAGATTTGAAAAACACTTGCAGCAAAGATCCAACACACACACACACACACACACACACACACACACACACACACACACGTACTACCCCAGTGAGATAATTTGCTGAGAAAGAGATTGGCAAAAATCTCATTCACAATCGCCTAAAAAAATACAAAAAGTCTAGGAATAAATCTAACCAAGGAGAAGAAAAATGTCTACAATGAAAACCTTAAAATATTCCAAAAACTACAGAAAACACCAGAAGATGGAAAGACCTCTGGTGCTAATGGATTGGCAGGATTAGTATTCTCAAACACAGTTATATGACTGAACCAATTTACAGTTTCAATGCAATCTCCATCAAAATTTCACTGACATTCTTCACAGAACTGAAAAAAAACCCTGATCCTAAGATTTATATGGGTGTAAAAATACCCCAAATAGCCAAAGAAATCATAAGCAGAAAGAACAGTGATGGAGGTAATTGATCGAAAATTATACAGATCATAGTAACAAGAAATACAACATAGTTCTGACACAAAGCAGACACGTGTACAAATGAAATAGCAAAGGAAAAACCCACACAGCTATAGTCACCCAATATTTGGTAATGGTGCCAAAACATATGCTGGACAGAGGACAACCTTCTTGGCCTAGTTATCTACAGCTGCCAACTCGACACAGCTCAGAGTCATTAGAGAGCGTCTCAAGTAGGGGATTTCTCAGATCAGGTTGACCTGTGGCCTTTGTCTGTGAAGAAACGTCTTGATCAATGATTAATGGAGGTGAGCTCAACCCACTGTGAGTGGTGCTGTCTCTAGGAAGGTGGTATTTTGGCGATATATGAAATGCAAGCCAAAATGTACCACAATTTCTGTATCCATTCTTTGGTTGAGGGACATCTAGGTTGTTTCCAGATTCTGACTATTATGAATAAATCTGCTGTGAACATAGCTGAGCGAATGTCCTTGTTGTATGGTGGAGCATCTTTCAGGTCTATGCCCAGGAGTGGGATTCCTGGGTCTATTCCCAATTATCTGAGAAAGGGCCAGGGGCTGTCTCTGACATAGACTCTGTTTCCCACTATTGATCATTTTCTCCCGGTGGAGGGGAATTTCCAGGCCACAGAGCAAAAGGACAGAAGCAGTCCTGATAAGACTTGATAGGCTGGGGTCAGATGGTAGGGGAGGAGGGCTCTAACTTTCTGAGAAATAGGAGAGGGGAATAGGGAGGAAAGGGGAAGAAGAGTGGGATAGGGAGGAGACGGAGGGAGGGGCTACAATCGGGATGTGAAGTGAATACATCATTAAAAAATTAATTTAAAAAAATGCAAGTTGAGGATAAACTGGAAAGCAAGCCGGTAAACAGTAAGCTTCCTCCATAGTTTCTGTTCTAGATCCCTGCCTTTAGATTCTTGCCTTGAGTGCTGCCCTGTTCCCTCAATGATGGACTGGGACCTGGAAGAGTAAGCTGAAAAAAAAAAGCCTTTTCTGCCCAGGTTGCTTTCGGTCATGGTGTTTATTAAAGCAACCTCCACAACAAAATTAAAGTAGAATACTCCTAAACCAAGGTTGTTGGGGACACTGGGCGTCCACAGGTAGAAGAATAAAATTAGATCTGTGTCTCACACTTTCCTTAGTGTTAAGACCAGAAACTTTGAAACCACTGGAGAAAAACATACACAAAATCTCTTAAGATGTAGTAATAAGCAAAAACTTTCTGAGAAGGACTCTTATATCATAGGAGATAATCCCAAGAATTGGTAAGTCTGATCACATAAAATTAAAATAACAGAAATACTCACCAGAGTTCTGAGGCAATCTACAAAATGGAAAAAAGTATATTATGTAAAGTTGACAAAGGTTTTTTCCCCCATTTTGTAGATTGCCTTAGAAATATTTATATGTGGTTTAATATTCAGAATATATTAAAAAAACAAAGATTCAATATTAAAACTTAATCTTCCAAGTCTTTTAAGTATTAATAGGCTAATGAACGAAATAGACAGTTCCCAAAAGAAAAAAAAAAGAGTATCCAATAAGTGTTTGAAAAGGGGTTCAAATCCTTAGCCATTAGGAAAATGACAACTGCTTTGAGATTTCATTTCACCATAGTCAAAATGGTTATCACAAAGAAACAGACAACAACTAAAACTAGAACTGCTATATGCCTCATCCATACCATTTTTGTGTATATATCCAAAAAACTCTAAAACCTACCACAGATATAATTGTACATCCATGTTTATTTTTATCCTACTCACCATAGCTGGGAAATGGTTCTAATCTACATATACTTCAACAAATGAGTGGACAAAAAATATGGAACATGCACACAATGGAATTCTATCAGCTATGAATTAAAAGCAAATGGTGACATATGTAGACAAGTGGGAATCACTGTTATAACCCAGTATGATTAGGTCATGAAACTGGAAAAGGGACCATGATAGCAGAAGAGATTAAAGGGTATTGATATTGGAAATGCAATATGTGTGGCAGGAAAGCAGAAATGGCACTCTTAGGTATCAGGATGGGACTATTATGGGGAAATCAGGGAGGGCAGGAAGGGGATGGCCAAGAACAAAAACTGCCTTCTAGAAACACTTTACATTATATGCTAAATTTAAAAATTAATAAATTAGTGTTAAAATAAGTTTGAACGGAACAAATAGTGCTGGGTGACTAGAACCACTGGATGGTTGACATCTGCTGGATCAGAGGGGTCTACTGTGAAATGTTTGTGCTCTCCTTATCTCCCTAATCTCCCCATGGTTGTGTTTCTACTGTGGACAAGAGAGGGCCATTCAAAGTTCTCTTGATGGGAATAACAGCTTGCTAAGTCTACCAATGAAAACAAAGTCTTGCTATCAACCTAAGGATTCTCTATTCCCACTCCACCCTCCAAGGACTACATATGCTCTTCCATTTACAACCCATCCAAACATCATCCAAGATAGTCAGGGTCAGATTTGAACAGTTTCACTTCAGGCAGTGGAGAGGAGGGCCCACTAACTCTAGCCTGAATAGTCATGGAGGACACATAAAATGTCTATCAGAAGTCATGGGCTATGCCGGTGTGAATCTATGCTCCTATTAGTTCTGAATGGTCAAGCTGTGGAAAATCACTTCTTTCCATGCCCATCTCTAACAATTTACCAAACAATATCAAACTCTCCCAGAAAACTCCTAGGGCTAAAGCATCTCTCGAAGTGGCTACTCTTGAAGTCACTATGTAGCTTTAAACTTCTCATCCTCCAGCCTCCTCTCCCTGAGGGATGGAGTTACAGGCACTGGGGTCCTATTTATTGAACAGTGATATGAAATGGCCCTCTATTTAAAGAAACACAAATTATAAATTGATGGAATCTCTCTCTCAAAACTCAGATGAAGCAAGAAAACCTTTGAGTGTATATGGTTTGTCATGTTCTCTCAGGACCTAGCTCAGAGCCTGGCAAAGCACACCTCCATAATGACTCAATCTCCTTCCAATTCGCAAATGTCAGACTGCATCTGCATGGTATGGTCAACAGTCTTCTGGCTCTCTGCTACCTTAAGATGTCCAGGACAAGGCTACACAGCTGCCCTAGACTGCTGAGTCATCTTCCTATCAGGAAATTGGTTTTGCTTTGGGTAAATACGTAGGTAATTTTCTGTTCATTTCACAGAGGAAGTCCAAGTTTAAAAAAAGAGTAAGTGTACAGCTCGAGGTCATATGCAAACCTGGCCAGCTTAGAAATAAAACCTAGGTGGTTCCTGACATGCAGTTCTGTGCTTCCTTCTGCAGAGAAGACTGTCTTTATCATTTACATATATCGTTCCCAGATCACTTACTGAAAATTTTGCTCAAGTATTGAATGTAAAACAGCTTCATGTATCCAATAGAGAGTATGTATGTATAAAAAGAAATTTTTCCCACATGAGGAATGAATCAGTGTAGAGAACATTTGTTCAGTTGTTTTCTTATAAAATAAGAGCATTCCTCCTGGCTGCCACAAAAATCCAAATGCTCCATTCTGTTACTAAACAATCCCTTTAACACCAAGCCAGAAATAAGTCACAATGTTAAATAAAATATCTTGCAAGCCAAATAAAAGGACTCTGCCAAACGCACCAGAGTTAGAGGGGAACTGTGTCAGAACTGTCTGAGAGACTTTCTTTTAGATCACCAGTCAGGAGGGTACCAGCATCTGCTGATGCCAACTGAAAGGCATGAGTCAGAACAGACAGCTTTAGAAAACGCATTTCCTTCCACTGTTAGCAATGCATGACTCACCAGAACTCTCCAGATACTACACTACGCAAATGACTCAAAAAGTCTACCAAGGGCAGAGCACAGTTCATTCTCTTTTCTTGTGCCAGGATTTCTCATTTCAATTATCACTGACTTGTTAACTTACTTCAAAGACAAAAGAAATCTTGGTCTATTCTCCATCCTCTCTCAAAAGCTAGTGGATTGTGTCTTAATATAAAGATGGTTACTGAAGTGCTGTGAGACAACAGAAATTAAATATAATATTTCATGCTGAAAACAGTCTTCAGCTGGCCCAGCTCTTACTACTTTGGAGACTGAGCTGGGAATTAACTACAGTTAACTTTGATGAAATACTGACTGATATGCAAAGCTTCTTACAATCTAAGTCATACCATACTTTATCAGAGCAATGGCTTGCCCATCTAAATTCTTAGTAGCCAATGATGGTGTCATAGCCATTTAGTTATACTATAAAGATAGTTGAGATAATTGTTCTTTTCACTAGCATGCGAACCTCCCAAAAAAGTGTCCACACCTACAGGCTCTTTCTCTTCCATCTCATCTCTGGCACTCTCTTTCCATAGTAATGTTCTTGAAGAAATGTTCTGTTGTTACCAGAGTGATGAATCAAACCAGTTTGGAATTAGATCACCTGAACTTCAAATTTGAGGTCTACCAATAAATTTCTAAATTTCTCATCTCAGTTTCTCAGCTTGTGACATAGAGCTTGAAAGGCATTTACAGAACTTTCAACTGTGCTACAATGGGTATGGGGGAAAAAATGGTGCATCTATAGTTAGGAGCATGCACCCTGGAGAGAAACCTGAGATTAAATCTATGACTTCTCTGTCTGCAAAACTGCAAGAGTTATCTGATTCTATTTTGGAGTGTCACAAATCACCTAAGATATTCTGGCTTGCAACAGCATTAATCTTTTTTTGTTTTTATTTTTCATCTTTTAGTTTCTATAGAAATCGGGGAGTGTCCTAGCACACAATCTTCCATAAAGCTACAATCAAATGTCAACCGGTAATGGAGTCTGCAGAGGCTGTATGGTACACTTTCAAGGTCTCTTCGTTCATGTTACAAGTAGCTAAAAGTCGCTGGTAGGACACTCACCCCCTTTCCACAGTGATTCTTCATAGGCTGCTCCGGTGTGATCTGGGCTTGGGCTTAGCCCAGAGTAAACAGTGCAAGGGAACAAAGCAGATGCCACATACATTTATGATCTCACCTTGGATGTTTTACATGATCACCTCGATCCTATTCTACTGTCAACCTGGCAAGCTCTGATCCAACGTGAAAGAGGTGACTCATGGATGACACTAGGAAGTAAAAAATCAATATAGCCATCTTTGAAAAGCAGCACCACAAATAGTTTAAGATGAAGTTTGTTTTTGAGCTTTTGAACCCTTAAGTCTCTTTATTTTTTTGAACAGAAGATGACAACTACTCAGAGGGTTGTTACCACACTTCATGAGATATGGATTCAAAGTATTTGGCGGCTAATAAGTCTCAAAACAAAACATGCTATCATTAACCTAGTAACAGTGAAAACTAGTTAAGAATTCTCCAGAAGAAGTCATTACAGAAAATAGGCAAAAACTATAAATTCCACAGCCCTCTGCTTCTGACCCATTTTTATCCTCCTTGACTCTGTTGCTTCTCACATGTATAAGGCTTCCTCATAATATTTTCACTGACAAATTGTTTATATTTTTTAAAAACAATAATCACTGTTGACTCTTATACATTTCACACAGTGAGATCTTTGGATAAGATACACATGTGTCTTTATAGATAACATTACCTTCTCACCGACATAATTAGAATACGTAGAACATCAGTTGCAAGAGAGAACATGAAGTCCAATGTTAAACCATTCATTTTTTTTCACAGCTATCAGAGGAAATGCCAATATTTGAGAGTGTTGAGTATATAACTAGAGTAAACTGCACATTCTCAAGTTCCATTTATTCGCATGATATTAACTCACGCATCCATTTGGTTCATGCAATGGTCTAAATTTCAATAGCGATGGATGGAGTCCCACCTTCCTTCAAGCTTATAGAAAGGAGAGGTGCAAAGGATGAGTTAACAATAAATGAACACTGTATTTTCTGGGAGTGAAAGTGCTATGTAACAATAAGTAGGGTCTGGAGAGAAGAATAGAATTAATTATGGTGGTCACCAGAGTCCTCTATAAAAGGCTGATCTTGAGCTCAGTTTTGAATGATAAGGAGGAGCTGGTCATGCCAGGAACTAAGACAGGGTGTCACAGATAGGTACAAACATGGGAGCTTGGGAAGACTGGTTTCAGGGAACCTCATTCTGATGAAAGCCTCTGCATTAACTAAAGTCTTTGAAATTTGACTTGGAAGATACTCAAAATAAATTGGTTTTCCTTTGATTGCTCATCTTCATTAAGGAAGGTTAGAGTTTTTGACCAAATCCAACACTTTTGGTAGAAAAAAAAAAGTAAGGTAGAATTGTCAATAGATGGTACAGCTGATAGCCATGCCTTTAAACTAAAAACCAACTCTGCATCTAGGACACTATGAAAATATAATGGGAGGTTTGGAAATTCAGACTCAGCCTTGAAAACAGAAGTCAGCCCAATGTGGTACAAAATACATGACAGACAACAAACACACTCTTGCCCACTTTCTCCAGAACTTTGGAACCCTTATTTTTACCTGCTACACTTAGAAAGTGGAGAGGAGTATAAGAGAAAAACAAGTGGGACCTTCAAGTCTTATGGAGAAAAAGGACGATTTCAAAGTAAACTAAGTCAGAGTTGGAAGAGACCCTGAAGTAATTTTGTGTAACATGGTCATGTTACACACGAGTCTCAAAGAAGCAGAGTGAGTTTGCAACAGTAAACAGTAAGAGAGCTTTCTCACAAACCATATGGTGTCAGATTCACAAACAATAAATACGGGCCTTTCCACCTTGAACTCAAGTTATGCGTGGATCTATGGGGGAGGATCTTTCTGAAACCTCCTGTTCTTGGAGTAGTAATAATGACTGATTTCTTTTATGATGACTCATATTATTTTCAACCAATCCTTCTCCCTTTCCTATCTTTCTATAGTCTTTCCTTCTTTTGACAATGGTGTGTGAGTGTGTATGTGTGCATGTGTGTGCGACCTCAAGTCCTCACACACATGTGTGTTTCTTTCTTTTTTTTTCAAATAGTACCAGTAAGCAATCTGGGTAGGCTACACATTTTACGTGTAAGAGGAAAATATACAAAACTTAAAAATGAAATTCGTGAGTGTTACACTCAGAGGAACACTGAACATTATGGAACTGCTGAGCAGCAATGCTTTACTTGGCTCAAGGGAGGCTGGGAATGAGAGATGGCTCTCCAAGGAAAAGATATAAGGAAGAAAAAGAAGCAGATAGGATAGAGCAGAACATTATAAGCAAAGAGAACCATTTCTTTTTATTTTATTTTTTATATTATAAAATGGTTTGTTTATATGTATAGAATTATATATTTTGTAATGCATGCTATTATGTGAAAAATTTTATACATATATGCAAAGTATCTCAGTCTGTGACAGACAGTGCAGTAGTTCCTCCATCTTGTATTATTGCTGAGGCCATTTTAGGTTTGACTAGTGTTTGATCTACTTGATGGGAAAGCCCAGGGAAAATTACCCAACTGTGTTCAAGGAACTCGAGGTCAAGATGCCCAGCTACCTTATCTCTTAGCTTCTTGTTGCAAAACCTCCAAGTGAGGTAGCAAGACAGATTTTTTTTCCCTTTAAAAATCTTTTACTCTAAATGCCCAGAGCTCCATTTGAGTCCTCAGTACCTGAGTGTAACCCCAGCCACTAGATTGAAGACTATGTCTGAGTGGTTTCCTCTGGTAGGCTTAATGTAAAAGATCATATCCAGCCCCTACATCCTTCAATTCCCCCCCAATATTGCTCAATTTTGTTTCCTTTTTGTTTTTGTTTTTTATATAAATAATCCAATGAATTCTATCTAAGACACAAAGAGACTTCCCAATGGCCACTTCCTTTAAAAAAAAAAGTCTTTCCCTTAGCATCCATGAATTGCCATTAATTCTCCAGCTAGAAGTGGGTCTTTGGGAGCCTGTCCTCCTTTCAGGCTAGAATTTTGAACTGGCTTGGCTTGTTCAAGGAGCGCCAGCTGCTGTGAGTTCCTGAGTGCAATGGCCATGCCATGCCCAGAGGCCAGCATTCCACAGCCCTTTTTTCTGTCCTCTGCCTCTTGCATTCTTTATGCGTAGAACATAAAGAGTAGATCTTTCACAATGTTCCCCAAGCCTTGGAGGAAAGATTTGATACAGATGCTCCATGCATAGCTAGGCACTCAATCGCTTATCCTGATTACTTCTGAACAGTTATGAGTCTCCGACTTAACCGCTAACGTCTGCAATAAGAAGTTTCTCTGACCAAAGTTGAGACATAGTGCTGACATAGTGCTAAAAGCCTGGTTGGAAGCATGTCTCAGGAACATTTCAAAATGAGCGGAATGAATCTGATGTCCAATGTACGTAAGCACAAGGGACAGGTCACAGCAGGTCTAGACAAAAGATAGCAGTGGCTTCTGCTAATGTGATAAAATGGAGTGGAGAGGTTAGAGATAGCATCTCTAGGACATAGCAACCAGAGGAAAACAGGATATGGTCAGTGGACTGAAGGTGAAGTCAGGGATGCTGTCCAAACTTCTGATGCATCACTGGACAAGGATGTATTCACCAGTATAGGAACCCTATGGGGATATTGTTTTGCTGTTTGAACTAGAGACATAAATGAGTTTGGACATGGAAAAAAATGGGTTTGATTTGCCTCTGAAACATGTAGCATGTGTCTAGGAAGCAACGGAATATAAAAGTAAGAGTCTGAGGAGAGAAATCTGGAAAGAAATACAGATTCGTGAGTCATCAATATATAGCTAAAAATAGATCCAATTACTCTTGCTTTTGCATGATAAATACAAGAGAGAAAAACATGAAATTGCTTGTCGGGGCCATCCTAGTAAGTGTACAGCAGGGATTTAGACCTAGTTTTCCTGACTCCCATGGCTGTATCTTCCCCACTGGGACTGGGCACAGGAACTGTGTGCTCTGGCAGAAAACATGGCTGTGAAACCATGTTCTCCTAACTTCCACTGTAGATTTATGTTAAGAACAGAGACACTGAATCTGTCTTAGGTGGATGGCTGGTGTGTTTTACAGCTCCTGCAGCCACCAGATCACCAGCTGACAGCAAATGGTCACTCACTCCTTAGCGAGAAACCTCCAAGTTGACAGGACTTCAGGAACATCTTGCTGACATCTTCCCTTCTGTTTCTGTCACCTGCAAGCTGCCTTTCAAATATGCCCTTCTCTTACAGTGATCTAACTGTAATCTGTACTACCCAAAAAGTCAAGGTTCCACTTCCCCAAGAGTGGGAACCCAAATAGTCGTTTATGAAGCAGCGAAGTAAAAGTGGTGGCTTCCATTGCTGAATACATAGATCGGAAAGTAATTCTATGTTGAGTAACAAACAAGGATCAGGAAGGATCCCCAAAACTGAGTTCATCTTTTTAGGTGCACGATTGTATTATCATTGGGACACAATGGGAATAAGCAGCAATCCATGGTTATAAATGAGAACTTGGGGACACCACTAAGGACTTTTTTTATGGGCTGGCTTGCTAACGGTTTCTTTTCAGTTCAAGCACCTATCTTCTGAATACCCAAGGTAAGGCCATTTCTTGTCACCACCTTCATCCTTAATTGTTAAGCTAGATGCCATCTTCAAATCTACCTCAGGTACCACATTTACAGAACATGCTCTTTCCTCCATCGTGCAGGCATCTTGGAGGCACCAATTACCTTTTATGCCCTCTTTCTCATCCTCCATTAAGGCACAACCTACCCTGGATATTTTATTCCTGTCACACCTCTCAAAATTCTCTATTTTCCTTTGTGTCTGTGATAACACTTTGGCTAAGTCAACACCCCATTTCACGTGGCCACTAGCATGGCCCTGACACCAGCCCTCCTGGGTCCTCTTTGTCCTCCCTCCAATTTGTGCCTTACAATACATGCAGAATTATCTCACAGTGCACATAGTCAGGCCAACTCTGGAGGAGGACGTCTTCCCCCACTTCCCACACTCACAAGCTTTTGGTTCTCTGAACCTGCCTTCATCTCCAGCCTCTCTGGCTTTATACTGTGCCCTTCCCAGTGTGAGGTGCTCACAGTTTCAGTTCCCCACACCTAGTAAGTGCTTCCCATCCTTCCCCATCTCCTGGGCTCCAGAACACACCTCCGTCCACCCCTTCTCTGAAAGGCTTTCCCAGATATTGTCCTCGGCTGTCAGTGGTGGTTTGCACTCTGTGTTTTATCACGAACTTCTGTAATTTGATCTACGTCTTTCTTCTCTATTAGATTAAGTGCTCAATGAAGGAATGGTCATATAGAATTTGCCGACTATTTTAGCAAAGCCTTTATCTCAACTTTACAACACTGTCTAGACATACAAGAAATGTTCAAGGTCTCTGTCCATTGAATGGATGAATTATTACTTTCTGCTCTTAACTTTTCTAATGAAAAGAGACTCTCACAGTGCACGTGGCACCACATACTCAACCACATGGGAGGCGAAGGCAAGAGGTTCTCAGTTCAAGTTCATCTGGGCAACTTAGCAAAACCTGGTTTCAAAAAAAATTTTTTTAATGGGAAGGCATATAGCTCAGGGGTAGAGTTTTTGCCTAGCATATACATGGCTGACCTTGGGTTCAGCTCCTAGTTGGGAGGGAGGACTATAAGACTCTCAGCCGCACATGATGGTAAATCCAGCATTGGGGAGGTTGAGGCAGGAGGAATACAAGTTTGATTCTAGCCGATGCTACCCTGAGATATGTAATAAGATTGTTTCAGAGGAATAGAGGGGAGAAAAGAGATAAGAAGGGAGGGAGAGAGGGAGAAGAGGGGGACAAAGAATGGATATGAATTTCTAATGAATATTACTTCCTTCTGAATGCTGACTATGACTTTTGTAAAAATAAAAGTGAAAAATATAATAGTCATTGTTTAATGAGTCCCGTAAGTGTTAACACCCATGACTTTATAATGTAGCATCTTACTTTTTCAAAGTTATTAATTAACACAAAAAGTGGCAAAGAAAAGAAAATATAGATTAAGAAAATGAGATTGAGGCAGGCAGACAGTTATGTGTCTTGATTCCCCAGTATACAAAATTAATTTGTGTGCCTTTTCTTCATTCCACACACCTGTAGGTTTGGAACTACATTAGACTCTAACAAATGTGATGCTCACAGGTCATGATACAAAAAAAAAATAGAGTATTTTCTCCGCCCCACACCCTGTTCATAGCAATTTGTTTTCAAGCTCTTATGTAAGACACACAGTGTTTTTAACTAAAAACATTAAAAAATCCCAGGGAAAATAAAAAGCTGCATAAGAAAGCCATTTGCCTAAATACAAGCACATTCAGATGTTGTAGGACAAGTTTAAAGAATACTACTTGAGACAGGTGTGCTATTTGATGTTGGTGCTGGAAATATTCTCTTACTAATTATGTAGACTTAATTATAAGGCTGATTTCCTCTTCTATGAGACTAATCACTAATTAGACTAATTACTAGTTTGGGATACTACTTAACATAAGTAAATTTGTTAATATTTTAGAATTACTGTAAATTTAACATGTTAGAGTTACTACTAGCTACAACATAGAAGACAAAAATAAAAACACAGCTTAAAAATAATGAGTTAATGTATGTAAGTTAGGAATAAAATGTAATATTTCATAGAAGAAATTCGAAGAGTTAAAAATCATCATATTCCACGAATGGAATATTTTTCTGAAATGAAATACTGTTATTTAATAGTATAAATACATGAAAAAATCTACATAATGCATATACAATCAACAAAAAGTTGCAAGAAAACTTGCAATGGTTCTCTAAATAAGCAAAATGGTTCTATAAATAAGCAAATTGTTTTTATTTGGGGCAAATGGAAATAATAAATTCTACCTAAGGTTGATAAATCAAGAAAAAGATACAATATTTATAAAAAAATAAATACTAGGTGTATTAGTCATGGTTATCTGGAGGAACAAAATTTATAGAATGAATGTGTGTATATATAAATGGGATTTGTTATAATGACTTCTTACAGGCTGTGTTCAACAGTTCAACTAGTCTAACAACAGCTGTCTACCAGTGGAAGGTCCAAGAATCTAGCAGTTGTTCCAGCCACGAGACTGGATGTCTCACCTGGTCTCCAGAACCCCAAAGAAATAGGCTCTAATACCAGTGAAGGAATGGGCTTTCCAGCAAGAGCAAGCTGGCAAAGAGTGAAAGCGTTCTTGCTCCATGGTTTTTATATAGGCTGCCAGCAGATGGTGTGGCCCAGATTAAAGGTGGAACTTCTCACCTCAAAATATCTGGATTAAAAATGGATCTTTCCACTTCAAATGTTTTAATTAAGAAAAACTCCTTGACAGGTGTATCCTGCCCTTGGGTTTTTAGTTAATTCCAAATGTAATCAAAGCTGACAGCCAAGAATATCCATCATAAGTCTACCCTTTGTCAATTTGACACAAAATCTTATCTTTTTATGTCATTCTTAACTTTTAAATGAAAACAATAACCTGGTCATAATTATGCTTAACGTGATATAGCCATCCCTCCTACAACTACAAGTTCATTATAAATTTTTGAATGAGTGTCCATGTTCCTTGAGAAACATTCTTTTGGTATCTCAAAACTTAAATGTAATAACCACTGACATTCTCTTAGTTGATGTTATACATGACTTAAAAATATCGAGGAAAAACACAAGTATCTATATAAACACATTTTTAACAAAATATGACAGAAACATTCACGTCAATTATGATCTTGATTTCTGCAACTGGTTTTATGGCCTTAGCTTATATTTATAAATGGTCTTAGCTTATATTTATAACTGTCCTCTGTTAACCATTATGTACTTCCTCCAACATCATCAAAAACATCAGCATGTCTTGGCTCTTTTCCTTGTGGAATGACCAATGCTTTCATTCCTGAAGGGTCTGTGTCGTTTTTCATCCTGCCTGGATTAGGTGATTGTAGTTTCCCATTGACTTTGATCACAGGACATGGTAGCACCAACAGACTCCCTAAAGGATCTCCTGCACTTCTGACATAATCTTCTTTACCTTTTTTTTGTGGAGAAGAAATCCAATTTCCCCTTGGTAATCTGGATCAACCACCCACCAATCACTCTCATTTCTTTCTTAGTGTGTTGGTTTAAGGGTATAAGAAGTTCAAAGTGTCCAGGGCTCCCAGTTCAATGGAATGTTTGCTGTCCCTCCTGGCAGAAGCACTCTCCCCTCTGTCACCAAAACTTCCTGGCCAGCAGAACTTAAGGTCTTTGGAACAGGAATCAAAAATTTTCTTAGTGGATCACTAAGACTGGTAGTGAGTTAAATGATTCCTTTCCAATAGTGTGAATACTGGCTATGGAAGAAACCATACTATATATTGGGTGTTGACTCAAAGCAAATATTGTCTTCTAGAGGACCCTGTCTCAGCCCTACAAGATGTTCCACCTAACTGGAGCTGTAACTGTGTCTTCAAAAAACCATTATATATTTCTGTCAAGACAGATGCTTCAGCATGAACATGATACAACCAGTGGATCCCATGATCATGGGCCCACTGTTGCATCTCTCTGGTTGTGGAGTGAGTTCCTTGATCAGAAGCAATACTGTGTGGAATACCATGACAGCGGAGAAGGCATGCCATAAGTCCATGGTTGGTGGTTTTTACAGAAACATTACATGCAGGAAAGGCAAATCCATAACCAGAGTATCTGCTTCAGTAAGAACAAACTGCTATCCTTGCCATGGAGAAAACGGTTCAACATCGTCAACCTGCCACCAGCTAGCTCACCAGCCACCCCAAGGAATGGTACCATATCTGAGGCTCTGTGTTGGTCTCTACTGTTGGCAAAGTTGGTACTCAGCAGCAGCTATAGTCAGGTCAGCCTTGGTGAGCACAAGTCCATGTTGTCGAGTCCATGAACAAACCCCATCTCTGCCACCATGGCCACTTTGTTCATTGGTCCACTGGACATTGACAGGGATGGTTGGGGAAAGAGGTTGACTGTCCACAGACTGCATCATCCTATCTACTTGATTATTGAACTCCTCCTCAAATGAAGTCACCTTTTGATGTGCATTTACATAGGACACAGGTATCTTCATGTCCTTAGCCAGTTGGGAGAAATCTATTCACATGCTTCTTCCCCAAGTGCTTTTCTCACCAATTTTTTTCAGTCATGCGTTTTCCAAGTCCCTAGCCTCTAGACAATCCACTAGCTACAGCCTGTGAATCAATGAACAACTGCACATCTGGCCATTTCTCCATTAGAACAAAATCTATGACTATGTGTTCTGCTTATTGTGAAGATTTCCCTTAGCTGGTGTCTTTCAGGGATATACCAGAAAGGAGTTGTAATGCTGCAGGTGTCCACTTCTGGGTGATACTTGCTTACCATGGAGAACCATCAGTAAACGGGGCCCTAATATTCTCTTCCTTGGTGAACTGATCATAGGACGTATCCTATAAGGTTATAAGTGCATGGGTGGCAGCAGATGGCATCATAATGGTATTAAAAACCATAGCATTTGGGAAACTGCCTTTAAGGCCTGCTCGAGCCCGATCACATATATACTATATCCAAAAGTGGTATATATAATAGTGTGGAATACCATGACAATGGATAAAACATTGTATTGAATTAGATTAGTGGATAAGATAATAGATGGCTGCTAGGCACATCCTACTTTATGACTTGGTGGATCAGAGAATAGCCAGCTCAGATCACATGGTAACTTGGTGGCCCACTGTCATATGTTCAGTTTCCACTAAGGCCCAATAGCAGGCCAAGGGCTGTCTTTCAAAGGTAGAATAGCTGTCTGCAGATGATGGTAGAACCTTACTCCAAAATTCCAAAGGGCTCTTCTATGATTAACATACAGGGGTCTGCCTAAGACTACAAACAGCATCTGTATCTGCTACTGACACCTCAAATACCATCTGATCTGTTGGATCATATAGTCCAAGTGGTAGAAGAGTCTGTGCAGCAGCCTAGATCTGCTGAAGAGACTTCTGTTCCAGGCCACACACAAAGTCAGCAGCTTTCCAAGTCACATGGCATATGGGCCAGAGTAATTCACCCAAGCGGGGAATGTACTGTCTCCAGAGTCCTAGTGGGCTCACTAAACATTGTACTTTTTTCTTGGTGGTGGGAGGAGCCAAGTGCAATAACTTATCCCTCACCTTTTAACAGTGGTTCTTAACCTTCCTAATTCAGGGACCCTTTCTTTAATGTAGTTCTTCATGTTGTGGTGATCTCCGACCATAAAATTATTTTCATTGCTACTTCATAACTGTAATTTTACTACTGTTATGAATCACAGTGTAGATATCTGATATGCAGGATATCTGATAAGTGACCCCCATGAAAGTGTTGTTTGACCCCTGATGGAGTCATGATCTACAGGTCCAGAAACACTACCTTAGAAGGAGTATCTCTGCAGCCCCCACACTGCTGAACTTCTAAAAATTTTACTGAGGTAGAAGGCCCTTGAATTCTGGTTGGATTTATTTCCCACCCTCTGAGGCACATGCGTGTTACCAACAAGTCCACAGTGGTTACTACCTCATGATTACTTGATCCAATCAGCATAATGTCATCAATATAGTAGACCAGTGATATTCTGAGTAAGGGACAGACAATCAAGATCCCTTCAAATTAAGTTACAAAAAAGGGTAGAGAGGGTAGAGAGTTAATATACCCTTGAGGTAAAATTGTAAAGGTATACTGCTGGCCTTGCTAACTGAAAGCAAATTTCCTTTGGTGGTCCTTATGGACAGGTATCTAGAAAAAGGCATTTGCTGGATTAATAGCTGCATACTATATACCAGGACATACGACAATCTGCTCAAGTAAGGCATCTGCAATTGGAGTCACTAGTTTTTTATAGTCAACTATCATTCTACATGACCCAACTGTCTTCTACACTGGCCACATAGAAGAACTAAAGGGAACACTAATTTCTGCAAATCTTCCAGGGATATGATACTGGTTTTGATTCACTCTTTTTCTTGGCAGAAGCAACTCTAAAGGCTTCCATTTAGCTTTCCCAACCATAATAGCCCTCAGTAGATCAAGGAACCGATGTGAGAACTCTGCCAACTTGTAAGTGTATCTATCCCAATTATGCATTTGGGACTGGGGAAATAACCACAGGATGAGTTTGGGGACTCATTGGACCTACAGTGAGTTGGACTTTAGCCGAAACTCCAATAATCCCTGCCCTCCATAAAGCGTTACTTTTACTGGAGTGCCACATGTTTCTTAGCATCTCCCACAACGAGTGTCAATTCAGAACCAGCATCCAGTAGACCTCTTACTGTTTCTCTGTCCCCAATGTACAGTTATGACCTTTGTAAAGGTCGTAGGCTCCATTTGGGAAAGGGCTGGAGAAAGGCTAGCAGTAAAATTCTTAGTTATTTTAACATGGTCTTTTCTCAGGGGAACTTGGCCATCCCTTCATTCCAGGGGTTCTGGGTCTGCAAACTGGCTCAAGTCTGGAAATTAGTTCATGAGCCAAGATTCCCTTTTGCCACGATCCCACGTGGTTTCCTTTCATTTGTCTGAGAATTTTTCTGCATATACAGATCAAACAAAAAAGCAGTAGACTTGTTATCTAGCTCATGCTTGGAAACACCATAATTGATTAGCCAGCACCAACGATCAATATGAGTCATACCACCATGAAATTCACTTTGCCTGTGCTACCCAATATGGGCAGACCATTATGGACTTGCTTTGTCTGTGTTGCTCACTGCAATAACTACCATCACCTTGCCTTTGGCAATTCAGTGTTGCCAACTGGCCCCTGATACTTCAGGGCCCAATTAAACATACTGCATTTAATTCATCTAATCAGGCAGCAGCATCTTCAGCCCTAAGGTCTGGCATAAGGAAACCAGTGACAACAAAGCTCTTCAAATGTTCTGGTGCCCCTCACCATTTTATGTCTTATAGAGTTAGTGGGGGACATGTCTTCTGGGCCTTAAAATTGTGAAGGATTAGGTTTATAGAGCATACCTTTTTTTAAATACAGCTCTACCATTCTACCTTACCTGATCCTTAATGTCCCTTCATCAACATTAAATTAAGAGATAGAAAATATCGCTAACTCCTTTTTAGTAGACCATCTTTTGACAAATGCTTCATCCAACCAAGCAAACTTTTGACTTTTTTTTTAACTGTGAGAGCTTCCCTATTAAACATAGACTCTTCACCCATATCAATAAACTCAGCCTGATCCGTTTTATGTTCCTTCCACCATTATCCCACCATACCTTTAACATCCGTTCCCACACATATTCGCCAGACTTCTGCCTGAATGATTAAGCAAACTCGTTTGGCTCTTTAATAGTGTCGTGCACCTCTGATGACAGCCCGTATAAAGAACATGGAATAAGAAAGCCTTCATTTTTTGCCTGTTTATTCTCACTGGCAGGCCCATTTTTCTCCAAATCGCAAACACTGTAAGGAACCAAACAGCAGCAGCAATACTGCCATCTCAGACCGTGCTCCAGCAAAACTGCTCCTTATTAAAATACAGACCAGGGTCCTGACATCCCCGGAAGCCGCCTTCTGACCCTTTCACAAACAGTTCTGTGCTTTAGGAATACTCTGTTCTCATAACTTCTTAATTAGCTAATTCAGACCAATAGTCCTGTAAAGACTTTGAAATAAAATTGTCGTCTCATGCTCCTGTCTCCTTTGCAGAAGAAACACGTCAAGACAAAAAATCATTCCAAGATGAGGTTGATACATAGTCATGGTCTGCTTAAGCATCCAAGGAATAAGCTGGGAGAAGCTGGAAGCAGGTGAATGATAGTAGAGAATCTCAGTGAACCACACTCTTGGGAATTTCAGGGCAGGTGTCATAGGACTATACATTGAAATCTGGCCACCAGAATATCTCTAGATATTAGATAAAGAGCTGTACATCAGGGCCACATAGTATTGGACACTCCTAGTCAGGAACAGTCTTAGGGGACATAGACATAGGTTCCAAATGCACTCAATATTGGCAAGGGTGAACCCAGCACAGGGCCGGAAGGGCTACCTGAAGGTGTGACCAGAATCTGTAACTTGATCTCATAGAAGACTCAGGAGTACAAGTGGCTAGTAGGAGCCTGGGAATTAATTTGCATGTCTCTGATGAGTAAAGCCTAAGCAAAGTTCTTTTGCATGTATGTTGGCCATTTACATGTCTTCTTTTAGGAAAAGACATTAGAGTCTTTTGCCTACCCATTTAGATCAGGTTATCTTCTTGTGAATGGATCTTTGAAAAGTTTTTGGACGTTCTCAGCCTAAAGAAATAGCAAACATTCAGCATAAAGGATCTGTTAATTACTCTGATTTTATTACTGTACACTGTAATCATATACTCAAACATTACATTTACCCTGTAAGAGTGTGCAACTTAATTTAATTTATTTACACACTTCATTTTATTTTTGTTTTTTACCCAGGGATGTGTTTTGTAGCCCAGGCTAACCTGGAGCCCTCAAGCCTACTTCCTAGGTCTCCAGAGTGATGGGATTACAGTCATGTACCACCACACCTGGACCAATTTAATTTTAACTAAAACAAAACAAAACATCCTCTTCTTAAAAGCCACTCATTTTCACATCACGGATGTTGCACAGCCTTTTATCCACATGCCACAATCTTAACCTACCTTGGCATGTATTCTAGGACAATGGGAACAGCTGTGACCCTGACAAGTCAGTACATTTTCTAGCTCTGTGGTCAATTTTGCTTTTTCTCTATTTTACTCTGGCTGTTTTCTTGAACCTAGTCTTTGTTTATTTCAAGTAAGGAAGATAGTACCAAAATGATAATGCAATGACTCCACAGTATACTTTGATGGGGTTTCTTGCCTCATCTTGAGATTGCCCTTATTGGGGGAGGAAGAGAGATGAAAGACTGAGAAACTGAACATGTACAAACTCGGTGATTCTGTGACTCACTGAGAGTGTGCAAGAGCATTCTTCCCTTTGACTTCATCCTGAGCCAGGCTTAGCACAAAACACTGCCACCTGTTCTATCTCTGCCTGGTATACGTGACCGTATTCAGGTTTCTGCTTTGGTGGTCTACATTCCAACCCTTATCACACAAGATCAACTTTATTGCTTCTCCAGCACCCTTGCTGATTAAACAACAAGAAAATTTTCCTCCCGGGCCTGTCATGATTCTGTACAATAGGGCAAAATTGATGTCTAGGCTATATAACTCAATGCCTGGTAAAATATAGGCCAAGCAGTGGATGTAGGCAGCTACTACTTTGAAGATTTCTGTATCTTGTCAGCTAAAATACTAATGTAAATAATTACATTAATTTAAAGAAAACATCCAAATATTTGTCTTTTTAAAATCTTTAAAGGATTAAACAATTTGCTGTACAAGTACTTGCTATTCTGGCATTCTATGGGGAAGACCAGAGGCTGGCATAACCAGCAGTTTTATTCTTTGCAAGCCTACTGTTTGCTTATCACTGCACAGAAAAATAAACAAAAAGTGGGTAAAATTAATTCGTGCCCTCTAAGAATTTATAGCTCAGTTCAGAGGACTGGAAATAATTTGTTTATTAAGCAAGAAACACCCAAAGGAGTGAATCATGTGACCAGTAGAGCTCAAGGATTAGGTTGATGGTGTCCTACGGTGCAACAGGAAGCATCATTGAAGTGAAAAAGCATCAGACCTACACACATTGCAATGCTGCATCACCCAGACATGAGGCCCTTTGGCTGCCCCTCCAGGGATGGAGGGACTTGGCTGCAGGAGCTCTAGCACTCCCTCTCTTCACACCGAAGGAGATGAGAGCAGAGCATTACTAGATGCATTTCTGCTCAGGCTGCAAAACAGGACATAGCTCAGGGGTGACATGCTGGCCTTCCTCACGCACACCACCCACGTGTGCTGCCTGCCGAACGTCACTGAAGAGCTTCAGAACCTACCTCTCCCTTCCATTTGTTCTGCCCAATTACACCCCCTCCAACCCTTGTTCACTTCCAAACCAGACCCTTGAGGCATGCCTCAGGTGATCTCAAACCCGTGCTTTTACTGTTCACTATCCTCTCTACTTGGAAGAGCCTCTCTTGCCTCCTTTCTCTGTGGAAACCGTGCTCAGACCCAAATCTCACCTCTAGTACTCTTTCTTCACAAAGACTTTCCATACTCAATGGCTGAAGGACTGACCGACTCCTGGCTAAAGAATACCTTACACTGCCAACTATCCCAATAACATCTCTATTTGTAACTTAAAAAAAAAAGCTTTTAGTATGCTGCAGTTGATTCATGTACATATGTGTGCATCTCGTGGTGCATGTGTGGGGTCCAAGGACAACTCACGGGAGCAAGTTCTCTCCAATCATGTGGTTCTTGGGGATTAACTCAGGTTGTTAGACTTGGGGACAAGTACCTTTATGCTCTGAGCCATCCCTATCAGTCTTTACATCACACTCTATGCTGGGATTTCTGTGAATGCCCTCGCCTCATCAAATTTTTTGAAGGACAAGAAATACCTTTTAGGTTTCTGCTCCCCAATTTCATAATATGTTCCTCCCAAGGAGTACTAAATATTAACTACATATCTCTAGGTTCATAAGGACTACCCTCAGCAAGGGAGAGGCACCCACAAAGGGACAGCCAAGATAGCTCTGGCCTCCATTAGCTACAAGGAAACCAGTGTGGGCATCCCATGGCCCTGACAGTGGAAGCCATTAGTGAGGGTCAACTGTGCTCTTTAGCCATTCTTATTTCGACTAAGTTACTTACACACCTCAGACCCCTGTTTTCTCTTCCTGAAATAGACAGAGCGGAATCCTTTGAGTTTTGTGGAGTGAAGATGAAGCATAGTGTATGGGAGCAATGTGAAACCACCTACACACCCATACCTCAAAGAACAGATGGATAAAATGAACCAACATAGATCAATGGTAAAACACGGTCAATCGCAGCACAAAATTTTTGTCAAGGGCCGCTGTCACTCAGGTGCAAGGGTGAGGCCATGTATGCGTGTTCTCTTATTCTTCTGTACGCAGCTTGGTGAAATGTTGGCAAAAGGAGAGTTTTTCAGGTTTCTGTTCACATCAGCAATGTTCCCTTTATACACTATTCGGTAGCTGGGTACAAAGCAGGGCCTTGGAAATGCTTTAATTTGAAACTAAACGTGGGGCTGTCTGATTACAGCGGCCCTCCTCCTTGAACACTATCCTACTGCAGGCTGTGTAACCTCAGCCTTATACTCCTGTCCACCGTATCCCCAACCTACAGATGCTTGGGATAGGAAGGAAGTCTGGAGCCTTCCAGGCCCTGTCAGCTCACTGATTAACTTAAGATAGGAAGACAGCTAAAGCTTTGCTTTTCTTTTCTGAGCTATTTTGAATGGCAAACTACATATTTAAAGTAATATTCAGTAAAACCAGAAAACTTTTAAGACATTAAAAAGATCTGGGTTGTAGACATTGGGTTACGGCAATAGCTTCATATGGTCATTTCCACTTCTCTGCGCAGGGTTCTATGTAAAATTATAAACCGTCTTCTAAAACAGAACCCATAGAATGAAATTTAACCTCCTTTACAAAGAACCCATTACTGTGAGGAGCAGACCAAGGCCCCGTTGCATTTTCTCTCTGTGTCTTAAATTCATATGCAATCTCTTAACCTACTTCTAGTCTTCCTGGCTTCCAATCTCCTAGAAATGACTTTGCATAGTACTGTTAGTAAACCTGCCTGAAATTACCCTAAATCAGTGCCTTCCCTACAACTGTTCACACAGCCGTCTCTGAACTGTTTGGCAAGGATGATGTCCATAGCACTCAGAAATTGGCTGACTAGGAGGATGAAGGGACTTTCACATAACATTTGGCCACTCAGACCTTTGTGAGCATATTTCTTGATATCCGCTATGATCACACTTGATGAGAATTCTCGACAATTATGTGCTAGGTTTGTAAACAAGATTTGGATTCTTTAGCCAGTGTGATCTATTTCATTATAGATAAGGAAGGAGCTGCTTTCTCACTAATAATTCTTGGTGATATCTATTTCATATTTAGAAATCTTTTTTTTGAAAGAAAAGAGTTTGCACAGTGTGCTTTTCTAGGTAAAGAGGTCTTTTCCATCCTTCTCTACATGGAAAAATCCCATTTATCTTGAAAACTCAAGACTAAGTGTTAGGGATATGTCTCTTGATGCTGGGAATTTTTTTCCTTCATACTCCCAAAGAAAGAAAGTGCCTGAATGACTAGATATGAGCTATTGGAAAGCAGAAAGTGCTTCCTGTTTAGCCTTGGCCACCCTGGACCTAGCACAAGGACAGTTGATGCTGTAGACTCTTATCATCGAATATGCACATTTTAAAATGGCCTAGTCTGTGGCCATCTTAAGGAATGGAGAAGTCATATGAATAGCTAAGGATAGTATCAGGAGGATAGAGAGAAGAAAGGGAAAAAGAAGTCAAGGAAGCAGGAAGACAGGGGGAGGGCGAGAAAGAAAATAGGAACAATAGAAAAGATCAGGTCTAGAGTGTTGAATTACCCATGATTATGACTTTTCTGTTTAAGGCACAGGCTTGGAATCCATCCTCAGAGATGCCATTAGCTTTGAAACACTGCCCATTGCCTCCCTTGTCTTCTAACCCAAGACCCACAACTTTGTACTCATTCATCCAGACGTCCTACTCCTCTGACTCAGAACTTCGAGGTCCTCAGCCACCTCCTTCCCTCTGCTCTCACCTGGTCCACATAGTCAGCATGCAAGCAATGCTTGCCTAACTGGGAGTGTTTCATGCTGGTTGCAAGGGGATATTGGTTTAATGTGTCCTTGATCAGAACAATCTGTTGCAAAAGACACCAGAAGAAATAAGCCTTGCGTCGTTCTTCAGACTCATTCAGAATTGCACATACTCATTTACCTGATGAAAAAGGATTTAAAAGAAGAGGACAAAGAAAAGGAACCTCTGAAACCAAAGGACAAGCAACAGGATCCGCAGAGAGCAATCTGCGATTCAAAGAAAGAAAATAACAAACTTGTGAAATCCCTGGTTTCAAAACTAATTTGCTCACCATGAACCAATCTTACAATTCATTAGCTTCACCCTAGAGACAGGACTGAATGTCAGCTCTCTTCCTGACCTATAAGTAATAGGTGCCACTAGCTCAGAAATGAGCATAATAACAGAGTGAATCGATGAGATTGTTACAAAGCTCAAAAATAACAGGCTACATTCTAAATTTTTGGAGAGAGAAGAAATTTTCCTTCCTTTCTCTTTAGGAAAGAATTTTTTTAATTGAAATATTATCTTTAACAGTACTAAGATTAAATGAAAAATATTCTGAGAATTAAAAATAAAACCAGATTACCCCAATTATTTGTTTAACCTGAATGCAGAGCTGAGAGCGGAGATATTACCTCATAAGCAAATCATGCGGTATGCATGTGCAGCATGCCTGAGTTCTTGACAATGTAACCTGAGTCCAGTATGTGCTGTTTCCAGGATGGACAACACCCATCATGCACATTCCTCTGTGTTCCTTCTTCATTATCAATGAGAGGAGCGAAGGTGACTATGATGACTGGGATTTTGCTTGTTCAATATGGCAGAGCCTCAGTCAGCCTGGGACCCAGAGGACTGTGTGAAGGACAGCCATGGCCAACCAGCCTGAACCTACATCTGCCTGTTGTTGTTACACGAGAGAGAATTGAGCCTGTCTGGGAACTACATTTTGGAGCCTTATTTATAAGAGTGACCTCTTTACCTGCATATATGTTCTACTTTTAGTTCATCTTTATAAAGCCCAATTTAAAAATTCACAGGAAAAAATAGTGTAAGTGCAGATAAGCAAAAAGAAACAATTAAAAAAAAATAAGAGGAAAATCCTTCCACTTTACCGGCTCACTACAGATTGATCTACCATTATAAGACAAAGCTCGCTCTTGAGCATTTTATGAGTTTTTTTTCCCAGTTAAAACTATTATGAGAGCTGGGGTACAATGTAGTGATAGAGTGTTTGGCTAAAAGGTACAGACCCTGGATCAATTCCTGGAGCTAAAAAAAAAAAAATTATGACCACATTTCCTTCTGCCTCTAAACACCATGCAGTCACATCATTTTGATAACATGAGAAAAACCACAGGCTGGCCAACGGCAGTGTTTTTGTTCATTAACTAGCAAACCTTGAACATTGCCAGGTGGCAGTTCTCAGAATGCTTAGATCCTGGACTGGGAGGACAGGTGATTACTTGGAAAATCCTGTCATTTGTTATCATAGTAGAAGTTAAGCTGTTATTGCCAGGAAATACAAAATACAACGAAACGAAACAAAACTCTTGTTGCTGTCAGGACATATTCTTGTCATCAGAACACTTCCAATGCTACAGGCTAGAGTAGTTGGTTCTCTAAGAGTTGTGACTCATCTCTAGAACTGAAGAAATGTGGTATTGCTGCCTGGCAGGTCTGGCTCAATATGACCACTTTTTACCCAACAGGAAGAAGAAGACGTCTGCAGTGAGCAATTTTCTTGGTAGAAATTGCTACATTTCCTCCTGCTCACATTCCATTGGTTTGAGCATAATTGCCTAACCAAACCTAGCTTCCAGGGCATCTGGGAAATGACATGCAAACAGGGTGGTCTTGTTTTCACCAAAACCCCATGATATGGAAGAAAGGGAGAACAGAGTTGAAGGGAAAATAACAGCCCTTCAGAGTGAGTTTACCACACAGTGTTTGAGAAGAGGAGTTGTGCTTCAGTGGCTTCTAGACACTGACTTAGCCTGGTTGGTTACTAGCTGCCTTACAGCCTGACTCAACTGGACTAGTTACTAGCTATCTTCTGAGAGACTGATTCTTAACCCCAGTTTGCAAAACAGAGCCCTTAACACTCACATACTTGTTTGGGAATTGAGTGGTTTGATGTACAGAAATAGCTTTTAAGACATTAATTGCAACTACAACATATCCAAAGCCAATAAAAAATTGACAGTCTGTGGCCAGAAGGTAAGGGTGAACATAATACAATGAAGAATCAACCCTAAATGGCATTAAATGAAGTATAGAAGCTGAATGCCAAGGCCTGGAGCCAAGGCCCAGGTCTGGACCCTGAACTCAGCACTTACTAGCCATTTGAGCAAGTTAGGTTACTCCACACCTCAGTTTCCACATTTAGAAAATAGAGATTAAGATAAACAACTTCTTGTATGGTAGCTTGTGACGGTTCTATAGCTCATGAAGAATATATGTAGCCTAGACTCTAGCACAAAGCATGTAATACGTAAAGTATTGGCCTCCACTCATCTTAAAATTGTATTCTTAAAGAACATTAACCAGTGTTTTGTTGTTATTGTTGTTGTTTGTTTGTTTAGAAAAATCATCTCTTCACCTAAATCTTTGCAGAGGACTTGTGTAGGCCCTCATACTAAAATCTTACCATTTCTCTTCCTGTTCTCCAGTACTCTGCACTTTCAAAACCAGTCCGTCAATATTCTGTATTATAGGGGGCAAGAATGCATCCATCATCCAAATTGGACAGACATTGCATCTGTACCTGATTTCATTTCCTTTTGGAGAGTTGTGCATATTTTCTTGTCTTCCTTGGTTCTGTAATGTAGACTTTTAAATGAACAAAAGTCTCCTTTCAGGCAACGTATTTGCCCAGAGTCTGTCCCTGCTGCTTCTGAGATTTCAGGATTGAAAGCTATTCTCAGAATCTAGAATTGAATTAGGTCATGTCTTTCTTTTCTATTATTTTTAACTAAGGCATTCTTGAGTGCTAATATATGCTACCCCTCAATATAATCTCTATATTCCAGCTGCAATTAAGTTTATCCATTAATTGATGATTATTTGTAATTAGGGGGAAAATCAAGATGTTAAGGACCTCCCTGAGAATCAGGTTCTGTGAATTTGTTCAGTTACTCTGATGACTGTATTTAGTTTATGGCTATTCTTACTTCAGAGGGTTCTTTTTCTTTTTTAAAGAGAAATTGCCATAAAATCAAAATTGTATAAGGTGAGAGTTATTTTTTCTGCACATTTAAAGTCATGCTACACCATTAAATTCCAAATCATTCCTTCAAGTTTTTATTAAAATGGGCCCCAAATACTATAGTAGTAATTTAATAATTATGAGTTAACACCTAATGCATGTTTTATTTAGTGTTCCATTTAATCTATGTCATTTCTGCCCTGTTTGATCATATTAATCTAAAGGTGAAGGAACACTTCCAAGGAAAGGGCTCTGTGCTTCCCTTTTTGTTCTGGAACCAAATGAGAGTTGCAAAAATGGCACAGAACAACTGGGAGGAAACATTATTCTCCTTCCCTCGGCAGATACCAAGTGCCAGTGGCTACTCGGTAAGGCATGGGGCCTGAGGAACACCCTCCTTGTTTGTCTGCAGTTTGGGCTAACTTGATTTTATGCAGGTAACTGCAGACACTGTCACTTTCTGAGTCTGATAACCATATCACATCCAGGAAAAAGCACTTCACTGCATTCCTCCCTATCCTCTGCTTTTACATTCTCTTCTTTGAAGATATTCCCTGAGCCTTGGTTGTGGGAGGATTCTTTCTGATTCTCCAGAGGATGGCTATATATACACATAGGAGCCGTATTATTGGACTTAATTGGTTAAGAAGAAACAGACAAAATGTTAGGGAGGTGACATCTTAGAGGAATATGGGGCAAGATGGAGGGTGGATTTGGGGCGTGCATATGGTCATATTTTATTGTATGCGTGTGTTTTATAGGCTTTTTCTGATGAAGCTACCCTGGGCAAGAACACTAAAGAAGCATGGCATTTATACACCATTCCAAGAAGTACAGGATGCCTACTGTCTTATGGTGATATTTACTTTGGTCCCTTATTTAACGGATGTCAACTGGGTTTCTCCATTGTAAAATGACTTTGCCCTTTTAATTTTGAATATATTGAAGAAATATGTACTTTAAACTATACAAATGCTTGTTTTTCAATATACCTTCCTTGACCAATTTTAACATCTACAGATGAAGATGCTTACCGGAAACAACTCGTTACGGTAGACCACGTCATAGAGTGACAATTCTATTTCCACTCTTTATTGTTATTCTTAAAACTGATATTCACCTAGAAGTGTGAATGGTTTCTTCCCTTTTGTTCATTCAAATCATTTATTCACATTGAAGCATCCAGTGGTATAAACTGGATCTACAAGGTTTAACTCTGGGCCAGCCTGACCAAGCCTTCTAAGATCTTTTCTTTTCTAACGCAGAGAGTTCATGCTCTGTTGTTGTTTCTATGGGGGATGAAGCAAATCCCAGCACAGTTCACATAGAGAAACACAGACCTTTGATGAAGAACTCTGTTTTGGTATGTGTTTGGCTTCATACTGCTAGAAATAAGCAATACCTTTTGCCTGAGTAGTGCATGCTCCTGAGGAAGGAAAGTGAGGAATTGGAAAGACTAGGCTCCAAATCCCAACATCTTAGAAAAGACACTTATTCCTGGGCCACTTTCTCATTCCCAAACAGTTACATGTTCTTCACATATGATCATTAAGACAAAGTCAGAGTCCCAGCATATCAGCTAGTCCTGAGAGGGAAGACAATTCATTGTGTGAACAACGTAGCTGAGTGGTCACTCCAGGTGGACATAACAGTTTCTAGAATCTAAATTTTTGAAGTAAATGTTCCAGAGGCCCATTATGGGCATTAACTTTGAGACTCACAATTCCTTTGGTTTTAATTAAGTTTAGTTTTCTAGATCAAATGATCCAGTCAGAACCATATGGTAATTGAGACTCCTCCACCTGTCCTCTTCTTGCTAAATATTCTAAAACATTCCGTATTCATTGTGTAAGTTCTCAACTTGCAATATAGTCCACCACCGGATCAGTGTATCTAGAGGAATGGACTCCTTGTCCTACTCCATATTCAAGTCTAGGGTAGGGGCATTCTTCGGAACCCTAACATTCTTCTGAGGAGGCTGGATTGGCACAAGGTTTGTAGTATGTTGATCCTTTCTCATGTGGAAGATGAGGGAGGAGATGTTTGATCTTCCATCTCCAAAGGTTGCATACACTGAGCTCCTTGACAATGGCTGCATCCTCCCCTTTCAAAACCAGCAGCATCATACCAGCAGCTTTCTTCCGAATGACTCTTCTGCCAACATCCTATAAGGATCCTGAGATTACCTTGGACTTGTCTAAATGATCCAGGACAATCCTTCCTCAAGATCTGTACTAGTCACTCTGCAGGATTCCTTTAATACTCTGAAGTAATGTTCGTGGTTTTGGGCATGGGGACATCTGTGAAGAAGTGTTTTATGCTTGTTATAAAGACCCTTGAGGCAAAGAACAAAAATCTTCAGCTTCTGGCCTAGCAGGGTTTCATGTCTAATGTCTCTTCATAATTTAATTGGTATACTCATATGGCTGTAGGTATATGCACACACAACAGGGAATAGATACACAGGAAAAATAAACAAAACACCTGAAATCAATAAAAAGAAATGAGAGTGGCCTACTTTATTCCTTTCCAGTCCCCAAGAAAAATGAAGATTCAAGGCCTTCTTTTTAACGAAATAACAGTGTTACGTTTGTATCAATATGTTCTAGAAACAATAGGAAATGAAGAATAAATCCTTATTCAGGATTGTAGTTTGCTCTCTTGGCCCATTCTGATATTGAGCCTCTGTCCATAGGCTCTGAAAAATGTTTAGTTCCAGCTTTTTTATTGTGAGGTAAGTGTTCTGGTGTAGAGCTACAAAAACAACTCAGCATGCCAAAAGTCTGAATTGTGAGTCTGTATTAGGCCAACCAGCAACTTCCTAGAGAGAAAGTTATTCACAGAGCAACCTCAAATGCATGTCACAGGGGTATTTTAAAGGCAAAGAACACAGAAAATCTACATTCTGGTTGGCAGTTGCAGGGGGATGTAAAGCAAGCAATCAGTTTAACAGAAGCCAAAACAAGGAGTTAGCTGGGGCTTTTTAACCCCCAACTTTCTAAAACAGGGATGACTATTTTCCCACAAATCTTTTTGTGGTGGTGGTAAAAAAAATGAGGATTAGTTTCAGTTTAAACATTAGATGATTCCAAAGTGTTAGTTGGGGATTCCTAGGGTGCAAATTGGAGGAGATGGCTATGAAAGATTTAGGAGCTAAGGAGCAGATGGAGGCAGGAAGAGCCTTCAGACCAAGATGTGTGCATGGCTATCCTGTGAAGGGAGAGATGGGGGAGGGCTGGGTAGAAATTGCTTCAGGCTTCAATAAGCTTCAGGAAGTCTTAACCTGGCCAAGAGAAACTCTGAAAAGGTTAGCTTTTTAGAGGCAAGGCCAGGCTGTTCTTCTAAGCCATGATCAATCATTGGCCAGAAGCCACCCAAGAGAATAAGGCTGTGATGTGGAGTCTGTGGCAGGTACCAAGTGTGTGAAAAGAAGGAAGCTGTCTTCTACCTGTCCACTTCACAGTATATTCTCTCAACAAAGTGCGATATGAAGAATACTCCACAAATGACAGAATTCATCATAATCTTTGTAGATATGAAAATCAAGATGGCCTAATCCTTGACCTTGGACACATGAGCTGTAATGTGACTACGCACAGTAACACTTGGGCTTCTTTCCTTTAAGTACGTGGGGTTTTGTTTTGTCTTTAGTTCAAGGACTTGATCGTTATAGGACTTCCCTTTTCCTTCTAGAAAGTTGGCATTCAGTTGAACTAAAATTTAAAATTGTACTCTTTAAATTCTGTATTCCCCAAGTTTTCTACCCTCTATTTTAGCTATATCTATCATCCTTCATAAAGTCAAGTTAGAGCATTTTAAAGTTATTATTATTTTTTTTCACAATTTTTCATTATACATCCCCATTGAAGCCCCCTCCCTCAAGTCCCCCAGTCCCACCCTGCCTTCCTTTTCCCTTCATGCCCTTCCCCTAGTCCACTGAAAGGGGGAGTTCTCCACTATTGCCATCTGCCCATAGCTTAAGTCTCATCAGGACTGCATGATCCTCTTCCTCCGTGGCCTGGTAAGGCTTCATCATCAGGGATGAGTGATCAAAGAGCAGTCAACTGAGTTCATAACAGAGGCAAAGGCAACTGCTTCAACCCTTACTCAGAGATTCATATGGAGACTGAGCTGCCAATGGGCCACATCTGAACAGAGGGTCTAGGTCCTTTCCATGCATGTTCCTCTGTTGGTATATCAGTCTCTGCAGGACTCCCAGGGCTCAGATCTTTTAGTTTTGTTGGTGTCCTTGTGGGGCTCCTGTCCTCAAGTCAGAGCATTTTTTTTGTAAGTGCTTTTGAAAAGGGATTGATACTCTACTGAACGATTTGTCTCCAAATCTTCCTTTATTTTTTGTTTTTGTTTTTGTTTTTTGGTGATGAAGATAGTTGGTCAGGGAGAAGAAATCAGAAGAAATGTTGCAATAAACTAAGGAGATTTTCACATTCAGGCTGGGCTTGAATATTTCCATAATGTTTTGAGCATATGCTCAAGGCATTCTACTAAAAACAGTTCTTCTGCTTTGGAGAAGATATCTTCACTTTATCCTAGAATGTAAAAAATACCACTGATAAATAAGATTGATGCCCAGCTTATTCTAAAAGGATTTGTAAGCGGAAAATAATTCAAATATGAATAATATCTATACCAAGAATGATCTGCGAATGCAGTTTTATAGACTATCAACTGAAAATAGGGCACTTACAAAATGGACACCAAGGAGTTAGGCTGTAAGCATATTTTGCACAAAATCAGGAGGTATGGTCTGCTCCCTCCTGAAAAGAAGAAAACAATCAAAGGAGGGGCAAGATTGATAAATGAGTAAAGTTCTTGCTGTACAATTGCAAAGATCTGAGTTTGGATCCCCAGTTCCCATGTTAAAGTCAAATGTGGTAGTGCTTACCTGTAACTGGGCCCTGGGGTTGCAGTAGGTGGCAGGCAGGTTCTGAGGGCTTACTGGCCAGATGAGTTCAATGAGAGATCCTGCCTTAAAACACTAGGAAGGCACTTGAAATGGACCACTGTCCTCCACACATAAACACACAAGTGACACCAGCAAACACATACAGACAACACACATCCACAAAATTAAAACAATATAGTACTATGACATGTAGGTTCAAGAGAATCTAATGTGTCATGCTGATTGGAAGGAGATAAAGAACGCTAGGAATCTAACCTGAAGCCAGCAAGCAACCAAAGATGAACAACAACAGGAAGTTGACACTACCCTAAGGCTGGAGAGACAAAAGCAAGCAGTGTTCTCAGAGCCTGAGGCCAGTAGAAACTGTGGTCATTCTACTCTGCTGACGTGGGACACATGGAAGCTAGACAATTGTTGCTTGAGGGAAAACTGTCTAAAGAGGAGAAGAAAGAAAAGAAGGAAGGAAGATCTTTGTATCACTCTTTTCCTGCCTCCTCCTACTGTCTAATATTGGCAAAACCTGCTAGTAAGAGAGCCTGGAAAAGAACCTTTGGGAGCAACTTTCTGCAATGCAGAAAGACAAACAAGCTTAGGGTATGATTACGCTACTTCTTCCCAACTCCCAAGAGCAATCTACCATAATTACCCTTTGAGTCAAATTGAATTAAGTAAGAAATATTCAGTGTCTGGTAAAGCCTGATTTCTAGGTGTGTCTATCAAAGCATTCACAGAAGAGATTAGTTATTGAATAAATAAATGAGGAGAAGCCACATGCCAGTGTGGACAGGTATTGAATTGGTTGAAAACCTAAACAGAAGAAGAAGGCAGAGAAATTGGGGCAAGATGAATTCTCTTTTGTTGAGACATCCATCTGCTTCTGACATTAGACACTCAGCTCCTCGTTCTCCTACCTACAGATGCCAGGATTTATATCAGAGGCTCTTAGATATAAAATTCAGCAGTGAAACTAGAGGGCACTGAGCCACGCAAATCCTGGGGGTTTGCTGGCCAGACAATCTAGCCAACATGGTAAGGTTAAATGAGAGAGCCTGTCTCAAAAAAAGGGAAGATGGAAAGCTGTTCACCTCCAGGCCCCATGTGTGCATGTACACAGATAGACAGATACACATGCACACATACACACACACACACACACACACACGCACGCAAACACACCAGAATGGCATCACCAGAATGGCATTTCAGCAGTTGGAAATTCTGTCCTAGTTGGAGTCAAAATTCACTTAATAAGTTTTTTTTAAATGAAATGCATGTCATCAATGAAAACAGCAGCTTTTAAAATCAAACATTTAACATAATACAACCCAAAGATAAACTAATTTGATACTTGCACACAGAGAAATAACAGCAGGATGAGGTTCAAGGTCTTTGTTTTTTGTAACTGAGCCACTGTGTTTCCAGAACAGTAACAACACTACACTTCATAACAAACAATAATGGTCTTGACTCTGAGCAGAGGTGTTTGGGACAGCCTCATTGACATTGGCTGACATAGGAGGTCTAAAATATTTATGTTATATATTCAGAGCCAAGGCTATTCCAAAGTCACCAAGCACAACATGGGCAAGAGCTCCCAGATACATCATGGACTCATTACATTTCACCTTAAATTAATTTTTGTCCATTGCACATTCAGAAAAACTGCTGCTAGTTTTTCACAGCCTCCCACACTCAGCTCTGTGACTCTATGGCGGTCATGACCTGCAGCTTAAGATTCTGGATTTACAAATAATTGTTGACTTTTATACACACTTTTCAAGTAGAGTAGGTAAAAGGTTGATAGAGTGGAGTTGAGAGAGAATTGGAAAGGAGAAATGGAGATGGTATGTAGCTATAACTGTGTTGGCTTACAACGGAAGTTGGGGAAGATGTGGAAATTACAGGAGGATTGTTTATAATGGACAGCTCTTGAGTTCTTCTAATGTGTAAGTGTTGATGTCTGCACCATGAGAATGATGCAAGAGATAGGGGGAAAGCCATGGTAACTAAGGAAAGACAGCTCGCTCTCAATGTCTGTCTAGGATTCAGATCCATTAAGATCCATCACCTCACTCTCAGAGTAGACAGGAATCTCACACTAAAACCCATTTACCCATCTGCATTTTAAATTTTTACCAAAATATTAAAGAAAAAGTATTTTATTGTTGTTTAATATACATTTTGTGATGACTAGTTTGATTGCTTATTTGTATATTTATCAGACATGTGCACATCTAGTTTTTTAAATATCCTATATTTATTTTTAAATTTTCTTCTGCATTAAAGAGCAAATACTACATTAATGGTATTGCCTTCTTTTGCTTTAGTATCTGTCTATTGAACTATCCAAGTGCCCTATGTTCAATAGAAATCTTTTCTTTGAACACATAGTCAAATCTATCAGACTTTTGCCTCATGGTGAGGTATTTTTGAATTAAAAAATATAATCTCTTATATGCTCTTTTATTAAGCAAACAGATTTATCTTTTACATTTTTAATTTGTCTGGAGCATGCCTATGTCTATTGAATAAACACAAAAATAATTAAACTTGAAAGATACTTACACATGTTCTGGCTTTTCAATTGCTACCATACTCATGTCATTGAAAATAACTGTGATCTTAATAGTTCTATACCCAGCATAAATTTCCTATCAAGAATGAGGCTAAGATAAAGATGATGTCATATAAATAAAAACTGAGATTTTGCTACCAGAGTTCTCATTAAAGAACATTCGAACAGAGGTAATTAATACCAAAGGGAAGTAGCTACAAGTGAGAGGAAAGAAGAACAATGAAAGTTTAAATGCATGAGAGACTCTGATGGTTATCACATAAAACAGTAGCAGTCAGCATACAATGGCTTGAACAAAACAGTAAGTCATTCACATACAGACCAGCGTCAGTGAAAACAGTTTGGGTATTAAGTCTTCATGGTGTTTAGAAAGAAAGCAAAGGCATTAATTTTATATTAAAATTCCGTAGTAAAATAAACACTGATAGAATAGAAATGACAGTAAGTTCACAACCAGAGAGAAGGAAATGCCAAGATGGGATTAGAAAGAGAGATTTGTTGGGGAAAATGTCATTGAAGAATAAAAAGAAGAGGGTCAGAGAAAATCAAAACCTGTAGACTACAATGTCTGACGTCTGTAAAGAAAAGAGAAAGAGAGAATGGGTAAGGTAGAAGCTGAGCTATTATTTGGAGAGAATGTTCCAGTAAAAGGAGAAACACAAAGCCAAAGTGGATACAGAGCTCATGAAACATCCTGTGATCTGCAGAGAACTCAGTAAACCCAGAGTACCAGATGGGGATCTCCATGCAGGAAGAGATCAAACTGGTGATAAAGGAACAGTCACAAAAGGCCCTACAGGTCATCCAGGAAGGATGTTAGATTTTAACTTAAAAGCAACAGGAAACCAATGAGTAGTTTTTCCTAAGAAATGAGACTTGATTCAACAGGATTAGAGAACCTACACCATATGAGGTATTCCTATGACTATAGCAGATTAAGACACACAGATCCTTCAGTCAGCATTAGCAAGGAAGGGACATGGGCTCCAGGCAGGGTCAGTTGGTAGATACAACATGGAGAACCATAGTTATAAAGAGAAGCAGTGCAAACAAATAAAGACTAAGATGCAACCACCGACTGAATTCCCTAGTGTATTACCAAGTCCTGCCTTAGGGTGGGACAAGCAAAGTACTCAAGAGGCACTTAGACTCATCCAAGTGCCTGAAGATAAAAATACAGTGATATTTTTAAGAAATAGCTTAACTGACATGTAATCCACATGCCAGAAAGTTCATCTTTTGTAAGTTTGAACTTTAATTTTTTTTTTATATCACAGGCTTGCAACGACCCCTTTTATTTGTATTAGTCCCCAAAGAAACTCCATGCCTGTTACCCATAGGAATAATTCCCTTTGCACACACCCTCAAATTCTTGTATATCCATGAATCTAGTTCCACTCTTTACCAATATGCCTACCTGCACATTTTATAAAAGTGGATTCAAATATATACACAATTTTTTTTTCATTTAGAAGAATGTCTTAAGTTTTATTCATGTTACATCTTGGACGAGTACTTCATTTCTTGTTATTACTAAATAATATTCCTTGTGAAGCTATAACTGCCTTTTATCTAGTCTTCAGTTTAATAACATTTGGATTGTTTCTGCTGTTTATTATTAATGCTGCTATAAACATACCTGTAAAAGTTTCTTATGAGGTTGTTTTGTAGTTCTTTTAAGTATATACCTAAGAGTAGATCCTGGGTCACACCATCACACTATATTTAACTACTTGAGGGATTTTAACTGCTTGCCCGGTGCAACACTGAGGCACTAACAGTGCATGAGGGTTCCAGGTTCTATCATTACTGACACTTGTTACTTTTATTCTTTTTCATTCTAACCAACATGGTTGGTGTAATGCATCGCATAAAGCTTTCATTTTCTTTTTGATAGTTATTAGTGAAGTAGAGCCCTGACTTTCTTACCATCTCTACCATTGCCTTGGAAGCTAAAATGAGGGGAGGAAGCAGGGTGAAAACATGTTCTGGTAATGTAGGTAACTGAGCACGCAGAATCCTGCAATATAGATGACTGAACATGAATAGTCTGGCAGGCAGAGGTGCTTGCCTCTTGCTCAGAGAAACTTAAAAGACACCTCTCATCAGTATGGAACCAGGCTCTGGCTTATATGAAAACCACCCTGTAATTCCATTTACTCTATTGACTACCATCTCCGTGTGGTGTTTATGACAACTTGACTTTCAAAAAGACCCTTGGAAAACTTGTACCTTTAAAACCCCTTTGTAAGGGGCTGTCTTGATTATGTTAATTTAGGTGGGAAGACTTACCCACCATGGGTGACACCATGTCTCTTGAACTGTAAAAATGGAGAGAGAGGACTGTACAGCAAGCTTACACACACCTCTGTCTGTCCCTTAACTGTGGGTGTCCTGTGACTAGCATTTCCCAGCTCCTGCTGCCTTGACCATCTCCATCATGACAAACCATACCTTGAAGTGGAAGCTGGAACAAATTCTTTCTTCCCTTGCTCCTGCCATGGCAACATGAAAAGAAACTAAGGCAACCTCTACGATGATAATTCAACCATCATTTGCTTTCATGATGCCCCTCTTCGGGGAAAGGAGAATAAAGTCAGGATTTTGTTGTTGTTGTTGTTGTTGTTTTTTCTTTATTGAGTTTAGATGTCAGATATTCTCCATACAGATAAAAACACTTGCCAGAGTATCAGGTTAGTAGAGGTAGATACATGTGATTTGTTTGTTAGCAAAATAAATGACATAACTTGTTTGGATCTGTCAATGGCAAAGTGAAGTCATCTCCCAAAGCCATTTTGGCAGTCTGTGGCACTGGACTGAAATTCAGCCACCATCTGTGTTATGATTTATGACAATGATAAAAAGAAAGGTTGTTAGACTGTTTCTGCAATACTAAGTACATGGAAGGCTAAACGTAGCATTTGGAACATTTCGTTATTTGAATGTATTTTTGGAGTATTGGGTCCTGAAATGTACTGCAGATTTTTCTTTAATCTAGTATGTTTCAGTAAGGAGGGTGGTGGGAAAGTCAGACATCTGTTTATTAAAACCTATGCCAACACCAAGAACAGTTAAAAGAGAATCTTTACAACCAAACCCTGTGGTGAACTTATCCAAGACTAATTTTTTTTTCTGTATTTAGTTTCTTACTTTTAAGTGTAAATTCATCAGCTATGGATCTGTTATGATTCATCATGTTGGTTCACATGTATGATAAGTTTAAAAAGTGTTCAAAATACAGTGTATTAAAATCTGAAAGAAATATTATTAAAATAAAAAGAAAATTCATATCTAATGAAATTATCCATTTAAATTTCATTTTGCCTTCCAAATAATTTTTTAACAACAGTATCAAAACTTTCTATAGGATCAATAGGTCAAGACTGACAGAAATAAATCTCATATGCCATCTAGATTCCAAATTGTATTTTCTCTGCTAATT
>CM053745.1:21318647-21353066 GCA_028658305.1 Pachyuromys duprasi | reverse complement strand
GAGACAGGATAAGCTGGGGTTGGATAGAAGGGGAGGAGGTCCTCCCCTGTTGGTGGACTTGGAGGGGGTGGGGAGGAGGAAGATGAGGGAGGGAGCAGGAGGGTGGGAGGGAATGAGGGAGGGGGCTACACCTGGGATGCAAAGTACCTAACCTGTGATTGATATAAAAATAAATAAATTAAAAAAAAAGATTTGTGGGTTTGCTTAGCATTGAGTTTTGAGGGACTGACTATTCTTACAAAGGTAATTTTTTTCATTAAATTTTTTCACTTAACACAAAAATAATGGTCTCAGCCAGGTGTGGTGGCACATGCCTGTAATTCTAGCACTCAGGGAGGCAGAGGCAGACAGATCTATGTGAGTTCGAGGCCAACGTGGTCTACAAAGTGAGTCCAGGACAGCCAAGGCCACACAGAGAAACCCTGTCTCAAAAAACAAAAACAAAAAACAAACAACAGATAGATAGATAGACAGACAGACAGATAGATAGATGAGAGAGAAAAAGAGAGAGAATGGGATTCACTGTGGTGTTCTCATGCATATGTGTTGTTATACTTTGTTCTGACTTGTCTCCTTCCCTCATACTCATCTGTGCCCTTCCTTGACTGATTGTCCATAAAAGTAGTTCCTTCTATTGCCTTCAGGTCACATACACTCTATTCTTTTTCCTTCTGTGTATGCCACTTTAAATCTAGGTTACATTTTTTGATAGAAAACGTGCAGCTTTTGTCTGAGGATTATTTTGCCTAACACATTCATCTCTGGGTCCATCTATTTTCCTACTACTACTAATTTTTTTCTTTATGGCTGAATAAAACTCCACCATGTGTGTGTATCACATTTTCATTATAATTTCTTTGTTGATGGACACATAGGCTAGCTTTGTTTCTGCCATGAGTGGTGCAGTAATAAACAAGAGTGTGCAAGAATTTCTGTTGCATGTAGACTTAGAGTCCTTTGGGTGTACATCAAAGAATGCCATGGCTGGGTCATACTGCATAGGTCCACTTTTAGTTTTTGAGGAACCTCCACTCCAATTTCTGCCATGGCTGCACAATTTCATATCCATGACAATAGCTTATAAGCCCCTCCTCCCCCACATTCTTAGCAGCATTTTGTTGTCATTTATTAGCTGGTGACAGCTGTTCTGACTGGGTTAAGATGGATTCCTAAAGAAGTTGTCATTTGTGTTCTCTTGATGGCTAAGAATGTTAAATGTTCTATTTTTTCTTCAAATATTTATTGGTCATTTATATTTTGTTCATCAGCCCATTTATTTACCATACACTTTTTGGTGTTTAATTTTTGAAGTTGTTCTTATATTATCGCTATCCTGTGTGGTGCATAGCTATGGAGGCTTTCTTTGCCCCTTTGCTTTTCACTCTGCTGATGATTTTCATTTTGCCAATTCCTGAGATTATTTCCTGTGATTTGGAGTTCCTTTTTCAGAAAATTTGCCCTTAAGGGTGCCTGCCTTGCTTATTAGCTAACAAAATATTTAAGAATGTTACTTCAAGATTGGCTTGGTTGTATCCTTGGGCTTAAATGCATTGTCGAATTCCCTGACAATGGACCATGGAACAGTAGTAATTTATACAGTGGCAATGAAATTAATCAAATTAGTGATGGCTGCCTGTTGTCTTATTTTAATTTTCCTGATGCTCTGACAAAAGCAACTTAAGGAAGAAAGTGTTATTTAGTTCATATTTCCACATTATTGTCTCCCACGGCATGGAAGTCATTGCAACAGGAGCTTAGAGCAACTAGTCACATTTCATCTACATGCACTCAGAAGGCAGCAGTGGACATATGCATAAGACAGTGCAAAGCTTTCTCCACCTTGTATTCTTGACATGTAAAGTTTAACTAGATTTTCAACTCCTTCATGGAGAATTCCACGGACAATTAAACAATTCTATTCTAGGTTTGAAGGTCATGGTGTTCTAGCTAAGTGATCTTAGCTTTTGTTAACTTCTTGCTTCCAAGAAGCTCCCCTACAGCTGCTGAGCGAGACACCAGGATGTGTTTGTTTTTCTTCAAAAACCCTATGCCCTGGACACTTGGAGCCATATCTATGTCCAAATACCTGGCTGTGGTTCCAGTTGGCTGGAATGAAGATTTTCAGTTGGCTATAAATTGTGAATGAGTGGGCTACCCATAAAAGTGTTTAGTTGGCTGTCTCTACTCATATGCAGTCTAAGATCCTCTACCTAGAGAATTGTCCTTCTGACAGTGGGAAAGTCTTCCCACCTCAATTATTATTAATATAATCAATATAATCCCCCATAGGCAGGCCCAGAGGCTCATGTTGCTGGTGATTCTACATTCTGTCAAGTTGCATGTGTGTATGTGTTGGTTGTTGGTCCATTTTGTTTTTTTCTTTCGAATCTCACTATGTCACCCCAAATGGCTTCAAATTTGCCATGCAGCTTAAGCAGCACTCAAACTAAAACATTATAGTTTATAGACATTTTAGGAGAAAAGCCCCTGTGCTGGCATTTGTAATACATTAGACTCTGCCTCGCATTCTGTTATAGCAGTTAAAGAGTGCTACTGAAAAGCAGAGAGGGGTTTATTCATTAGGAAGAAGAAACCATGATCGCAACAGGCCAAGTGACCCCATGTCCATCTTCAGGGTACTGATACAGTCTTTAAGTTAGAGGAACAACTAGGACAGAAGGCAAACATAAGTATGATATAGCAGTCCTGACCAAAGTGTGGACTCTGATCACTGTCTCAGTTCTACTCTTGCAAGTATGTCTGAAGAAATTCGTATTGCTCAGTGGGCAGAGTGAGATGAGTGTTTCTGGTGCCAGATAAAGCTTCACCCTCATGGATAACTGCAGGGCTTAGCTCTTCTTGGAATCTTGGGTGACTGTAGGCTTAGCATGATCATTTATCTCTGTGTGTTCAGCTTTAACATGGGATGAGATGGGTGGAACAGGACAATCCTTGAGCAATTTACATGGGGATTTTGGGGGTCGAGATGGGAAGTCAAAACTTTTTTTTTTTTAGCAAAAGTGGTTTATGAATGCCAGTTTCAAAACTAGTGAAGTCCTACCTCAGCCTTCTGGGTGCAGAGGGTGTGGATGTGTGACCTCCGCACTCAGAAAACTGGTACCGAAAGAAGTAGGGATGATACTAGTGACCAAACTCTTGGTTCTTGCAAACTAGGCAAGTGCTGCCTCCTGACTGGGATAAATTCTTAATGAATTAAATCTTAAGGAAAATGAGGGTTTGTTTCACTGGATTGTTAAGGAAGTAAGTTGCCTTCAGTATTGAAGGGGAACTTCTGAGCTCCCAGGGAAATCTGAGAGAAAAATCACAAACTTAGATCTTTCTTTTTTTAAAGAAGAGTTTTTTTAATTAATTTATTTTTATTTTATGTACATTGGTGTTTATCTGCATGTGAGGGTGTCGGATCGCCTGGAACAGGAGTTACAGACAGTTGTGAACTGCCATGTGGGTGCTGGGAATTGAACTTGGGTCTTCTGGAAGAGCAGTCAGTGCTCCTAACCACTGAGCCATCTCTCCAGCCCACAAACTTAGATCTTAACCTTATTTTAAGTAACATTACCAAAGAAAAGCTATAGCTTAAAATCATTGATTACTCTTTTTAAAATTAATTAATTGATTTATTCACTTTACATCCTGATCATAGCCTCCTCTCTTCTCTCCTTCTCTCCTCCCAGTCCCATCCTTCCTTCCTCTTCTCCCCTCCCCTTTTTCTTTTTTATAGTCATAGGATCAATATTGTTGAAAGCCATACCCAAAGTTTAGCCATACTGGTCACATAATTACAGTACGCAGTAGATACTAAACCTAAGTCATTTCTGTAATTAGGGTGTTGATAGAGGAAGAGGGAAGCTTGAAACTTAGAATGAGAGACATCTGCTTGAGTTCAGAAGACAGAAACCTTCCACTGGCTTATATCCCTAAGATTCTCTTGACCGAAGTGGAAATTGTTCTTGCATGCCTCAGAGAATAATTCCCTTGGTTAATTGGTTACTTTAAATTATATTCATCTGATATAGTTACCCTTAGATGTTGGCACTCTGTCTCCTAAAGACTTAACCAGAACATTCATTGTTGCCACTAGATTCAGCATGAAGATTAGAGTTCATTATAATCAAAGGGGAAGTAATTGGTCTGACCTGGGAAAGTGAGCTGTAATAGAGAAAAATTTTAAGATTTTCTAATTTTATTAACAGAAAACCAAGAACAATGTGTGCAGATACAAACCAGAAGATAGAACAAAAGCCCCCATTGCCTCATTAACATCTTGGGAGCAAATGACCTGGAACAGAAAATACCTCTTCCAAGAGGAAAATTAAGTTACTGCATTTTTGTTCCACCTACCATTAAAACATTGGCACAACACCTGAGGGGCCTATGCTTGGGTTTTGGGAACAATTTGTATCACTTTTCAGGTTCTGCATTTATCAAATGCCTGTAAGACTACTGGTGTTGAGTAGAAAACGGAGTAAGAGAAGCTCTAGAGCAAATCTGGACTGACTGCTAGTTGATATAGAAGGCATCAGTCCACTGTGGGTACTGTGGCAACTACCATCCCTAGGCAGTTGGGTCTCATCAAGTAATTTAACTTGCCATTAAACCTGATGACCTGAGTTTGATCCCTGGAACATATATGATGTAGGGAAAGAACTGACTCCCCTAAGTTTTCCTGTGGCCCACACATACACATTAAAGAAACAAACACATAAACAGCATAGCATTGTCACAAAACAGACATGTAAACCAATGAAATAGAATAGAGGATTCAGAAATCAATTCACAAAGCTACAGCATAAGATATTTGACAGAAGTGTCAAATTATATATACATTGGTAAAAAATAAAATTAAAAAAAAACCAGCATCTTCATCAAATGAAACAGGGAAAACTGCATCTCCACATACAGAAAACTGGAATAAGATCCATACCTCTCACCCTACACAAAAATAACTTCAAAATGGACCAATTACCTTAATGTAAAACCTAAAAGGCTGAAACTTAGGGGAAGAATGCAAGTAAAAAATACTTCCCAAAACAAGAATATGCAATATATTTCTGAAAAGAACACTAATAGCTAAGGAAATATCTTGAAAATTTCACAAGTGAGTTACATGCACTTAAACAGAAAAAAAATAGATCTACACAGCAAACTAAATGGATAGCCTACAGAATGGGAGAAAATCTTTATAATTATATTATTATATCCATAATACAGACCAAAAAATCTGTAAAATTTAAACATACATACATACATCTTCAAGTAGGTGAGTGGACTAAAAAGCTGAAGGACAATTTTCAACAGGTAAAATACAAATGGCCAATGAATATTTAGAAAAGCTTTCAACAACGTTACCATTAGAAAAACTAAAATTAAAATTGCCTTCACTTTTCATCTCAATCCAGTCAGAATGGTTATTGTTAAAAAAACAAAAAACAAACAAACAACAACAACAACAAACCCAAACAAACCTGCAGAGGAATTTTAATCCCGCAACATGGCTGCTCTAGCAAGGAATCACAACTTAATCCTAAACAATGAAGGTAAGGTTAGTTTATAAAAGGAAGTAGCCATGTTTGAAAGTGATGTGTAATTGAGGGGCAGACTAGATAAAAAATCAAAGAAAGGTTTGACAGAACAAGTCAGAGATAGAATACGCCCAAATCTCAGAAGAACAGGACAGGGAAAAGAAGCTGCTTAAGAGCAGTTCAGGGAGAGAGAAGAGAGGTTTTTGTTATTTTGTTTTGTTTTTTACTGTGAGTTTTTTACTGGAACAGTTTTACAGAGACAGTACAGAGAGAAAGACTAGACACTAGTGAAGACAAAACGAGCCAGAGAACGAGAAGGAGCCAGAACATTAGAATATGTTTCCAGAGTTAGTTTGAGGCCAGGCAGATCAACTCAGTCAGAAACCGAGAGAATCCAGTTTGAATCAATAAGCTTGAAAAGCAGTTTGGGCCAGAACAGCTGAGTTGAACCTGCAAGCTGGAGTTGAGAAAGAGCTAGAAAGGCTTGGGAATGGCTCTCACCTCACCATCTGAGGAAATAAAAAGCAACATTTACAAAAAGCAAATGATAATAAATGCTGGCAAGAAGTTTGGGGAAGAGGTGGAGTGATGGCTCAGAGGTTAAACAGTGCCTCCTGCTTTTCAAAGGACCAGAGTTTGGTTCCCAGCACCCACCTTGGGTAGGTTACAAACAACCTGCAACTCCAGTTCCAGAGGGTCAATGCCCTCTTCTGACTGCCATAGGCACATGCGCACATACATCGTTAGAAATAAAAGAACTGGCTGGGATACAAAGTACATAACCTGTGATTAATATAAAATAAAAATGTTAAAATAAAAAAAATTAAAAGAACATTTATATATCATGGGTGGAAATTTAAGCTGGCACAACCACTGTGAAAATCAGTATGGAGTTTCTTAAAAGAAGGAGAGGAGAAGAAGAAAAGAAGAAGAGAAGAAAAGAAGAAGAACAGCAAGAAGAAACAGCAGCAGCAGCAGAGAAAGCAGAACAAGAAAAAGAAGAACAAGAAGCAGCAGCAGAGGAGGAAGGGAATATTGATACTTCTATATCCATCTTGTTTCTGTGTTTCGTAGTATTGAAGAGGTAGGGCCAGTTGGTTTGCCCATTAACAGACTAACTGGATATAAAATGATATACACACAAAATAAGAAGGAAATAAAACCATGATTTTTGTGGGAAATTAGGTAGGATTGGAAATCGTTATGTTAGGTAAAATATATGCGAGTCTCAGAATGACAAATACTAAATCTCTTCTATCACATGCAGAACTTAAGTGTGTGTGTGTGTGTGTGTGTAGATCATGAAACGAGAAAGTGGACTATGAGGGGGAAAGAAAAGATCTTAAAGGAGGGGCAAGTGGAGAAAGGGTAAGAAAATGCTTGTGAAATGAAATACCATTTGGGGGAGCTATTCAGAAAAATGAAGAGAACAGGCAAGCAGGGACTGGGATCAGTAAGAAGGAATATGAATAAAACCAATGTGTGAAAATGTCTCAGTGAGACCCATGATATTCTAACGTGAAAAAAAAATGAGTAAAGCTAAACTGAAGGGCTAAATTCTACAAAACCTTCCATCATTCTGTTATTTATTATTTATTGCACTAATGGAAAAAAAACCTTCTATGTGCTCCTAAGCATGTTCCCATTTATGTGCAATGAATCCTCAAACATTTAGTGCTATTTCTTCATGAGGTTGATAATTGACTCCTGCAAACCATGTGGCCTATTGCTTAATAAAGAGATGGTTTCCTGCACAGATGTAGTCCATGGCAGCTCAGTGTCCAAGTGGATTCCCTAGTAATGGGAACAGGGACTGTCTCTGACATGAACTCAGTGGCTGGCTCTTTAATCACCTCCCCCTGAGGGGGGGTACAGCCTTACCAGGCCATAGGGGAAGACAATGCAGCTAGTCCTGATGAGAACTGATAGACTAAGATCAGATGGAAGGGGAGGGGGACCTCCCTTATCAGTGGACTGGGGGAGGGACTGGGAGGAGAAGAGGGAGGGAGGGTGGGATTGGGAGGGAATGAGGGAGGAGGCTACAGCAGGAATACAAAGTGAATAAACTGTAATTCATAAAACAATACATAATTTTTTTAAAGAGATGGTTTTATAGCTGTGCTTGAGTTCCAAATAGATACAAATACTGCATCCATCTCCATTGTGAAATCAAGAGAATGCTCTTTAAGGATAGTTTCACCACATAAGGGAGTTCTCTTTGAGCTGGAGGGTCCTATTGATTCAAATTGTCTTGCCACATCGTAAAAAGACACAAATGTACTCACCAAAGATCATTTGTTTTTCTATTTGAAAAATTCTCATCCACAACAGAACCAAAACCTAAGCTACAAAGGACCCATCAATCATGCATAACACAATATCATCTGATGTCATGAGTTTGGAATTACCCAGTCCTTTGGGTTCCAAACAAATAAACACAAGCACAATATTTAAACCATCATTGTTTTCTAAACCATAGTAGTCTCATTTTATTCCATACATTTAAGAGCCCTGACAAAAAAGGAATCTACATCTATCTATCTATATATTCACGTTTACAACTAAATAATGATTCTTTTAATGATATATAGATATGTATACAATGAGTGAATATTTGATTTTGTGGAATTATTTATTTGCCATAAGACTAATGGTTTTTCAGTGCAAATTTTCTACCTATCACCAGATAGTGTCAGAATTCTCTGAGGTGACTTATTAGTTTACCAAAAGCATGGGAGAATTTTGTTGTCTTCTATTTCTGCTTTTCCTCAGGAGTATTTGATTCAATGTTCAACAAATCTTTTCAAATACCTGTCACATTCTACATAAAAATGATAAGATATGGAACAGGAGGGATGTGTGTCCTGAGACAAAACTTCCATAGCAATAAAAAATTACATATCCAAAATTCCAAATGTAATCTAAATTGATTCCATGTAAAGGAATAATGAGAATGTCTTAGAATGATATTCTATTACTGGGAAGAGGCACTATGACCATGGCAACTCTTAAAAAGTAAAGCCTTTAATTGGGGCTGGCTTACAGTTCAGAGGTTAGTCCATTATCATCATGGTAGGAAGCATGGCACACAGGCAGACATGGTGCTGGAGAAACTCAGCGTTCTAGATCCAGATCCATGGGCACCATGAAGGAGAGAGATATTGGGCTTGGCTTGAGTGTTTGGACCTCAAAGCCCACCATTAGTAACGCACTTCCCCCAACAAGGCCACAGCTCCTAATCACTGTCATTCACACCACTCCCTAAAGACCACGCATTCAATATATGAGCCTCTGAGAGCCATTCCTATCCAAACCGCTACAGTTTGACAGGAAGAAATGTCATGTGTTTGATTTGGATTTGAGACATGAATGTAAGTTCATTTGGAGACATCTTCCAGACACAATCTAGAGACACAGTGAGCTCAGTATGCTTGCCTGGACCTGCAAAAAAGTGCTCAAAAGGAGGCTAGTGAGATGGCTGAGAGAGTAAAAGGAGCTTTCCTCCAAGATTGATATCCTGAACTCTAGCCACACAGTGGAAGGAGAAAACTGACTTTTGCAGGTTGTACAGTGAACTCACATTACTCTCACCTACTACAAATACATACATACATACATACATACATACATACATACATACTACATACACACACATAAAAATATTTTTGAAAAAAGAGTTGGATGACAGGATTATGAATTTTGAGCATTAGCTTCATGTAGGATCCACTGTGAGTTAAAAGTTGAGAGCAGCAGGGATGAATGACTGGACCACATCTTATTTTGAGAGAGGAGAATGAAAGCCTGTGAAAAAGGTAAGAATGAGTGGCCATGAAAACAAAGAAAGAAAGAAACAAAAACAAAAAGCATAGGCAATTTGGAGTAGAGTGGTCTTTAGAGATAGATTTCACTTTGTCAAACAAAATAGGTTGGCATAAAGGATACATTTGTTGAGTCACAAGTTTTATTTAAGAGAAATTGCTTGGATAACCTGGTTGTATGTGTTCACAGTTGTTTAGAGACTTTTCCCCAACTTTCATAAACATAAAATTTAATGTTTCAAATATAACATTCCATGAATATGTATAATAATGGTATAATATATAAATATATGTTTCAAATATAACATTCCATGAATATGTATGTATAATAATGGTGTAATATATAAATATATGTATTTAGAAATGAGAATACAATAGCTTTCCTAGTTTAAAAATTTATTGTCAATAATGACTTAGAAAAATAGCTGAAGCAGGAAATAGAAACTGAACTTATCCAAATTTCTTTATATTGTTTCTTTAAAAATGCATATTCTCTGACACTTATGATTATTTGATCCTATCACATATATAAATGGAAACAATCTGCTTTTTTAAGTCCTAAAAGTCCTGAAAGGAAGCGTGAGTTTAAAATGAATTGTGTGGTGCTAGAGAGATGGCTGAGCGGTTAAGAACACCGGCTCTCCGGAGGACCGGGATTTGATGCCCAGCACCCACATGGAATCTACAGTTCCAGAAGACCCAACACCCTCTTCTCGTCTCCTCACATGCTGAATGCATATATATATATATATATATATATATATGTATATGTGCATATATGTATATATAGTGCACAGACTTAGGTACAAGCAAAGCACCAATACAAGGAAATTTCACAAATAATTTTCACTTGACAAATTCAATGGGTTTTGTTTCCTCCCCTCTTCAACTTCACTATGGAAGACTTGTGGGGTCTGGGTTAACTTGGAGAGACATAAATGAACACAGATAAAAATCTTTTCCCTGCCAATCAATTCTTCCGCAGCCTGGGAGGTATGTTCTTGTCATAAAAGTAGATGCTCCAGAGCCCATGCAGTTTTTCCAAACAAATATATTGGAGGCTACTCATCTGTATGATGTGCTATCTTCTCTTTATGGCCTCCTATTTTAAATGTAAAATGATATCCCAGACTAATAAACAAAACAAACAAACAAAAATCAACAGTGACGAGAACTGTCAACATAACAGCATTGTGAAGTCTGAAATTCATCCAGACCCAACCTGGAGAAACTTGACCTATACTACCATCCATACCTTAATAATAATTGCTAGCATTTGCTGCACACTTCTGGTATGCCAGGTTTCATGCTCTGTAGTTTCTAGCCATTATAAGTAAGTCTGAGTGAATGTTATTCTCTTCATTTTACAGAGGCAGAAACTGACATAGAGAAGAGTTAATAAAAACATCATACTACTAATCTATGAGTTTCCTAGGGCTTTTGTAACAAATAACAACACACGTTGGTGCTTACAACAACAAAATGTGTTATTTTCTAGTACTTGGAGGCAAGAAATGTAAATATCAAGTTGCAGATAGGTTTGCACTCCATACCATTCTCCTGGCTCCTGCAACTGCCTGAAACCCGCAGCTTTCCTAGGTGTGGGACTGTGTAACGTTAGTCTTTGTCTCTATTTCCAAGTGACGTCTTTCCACTTCCACTTCTATTTCTTCTCCTTTTGTGTCTCATTAGGACCTTTATTACTCAAGTTAGAACCCAACCTAATTCAGGAATGATTCCACTTCTGAGTCTTAAGTCAACAATATCGAGGAAGATTTGTTTCAAATAAGGTCAGGCTCTGAGGTTTGAATGAATATATCTTAGGGGCCATTTTTTTCAACTAACTATAACTAGTGAGTGAGTACTAGAATCAGGGTTCAGACATCTACTCCATCCTTTATCCATTAGTCAATGTTTCTCTTTTCAGCTAAATCTCATGTCCAGTGTGCGCATATGTATATGTGTATATACATACATACATTCAGTGGATAGGTACATATTATACCCAATATAGTGGGTATTTAATAAAAGATTAACAGCTGAATGAGTATTAAACAATAAGAATAATGCTTGGACAGTCTCTTGAAGCATGCTGTGACAGAATTTATTGTAGAGGACTTCCCAGAAGACTGCTTCTAAGTAATCATTCTATGTGTAGTTCCTGGTCCTCTTACAAAGATGTCAATAACTTGCCTCTTATTCCTTGTCATTATCCTCTTTGATCTCTCACGATCTGTTGTTTTAATACAGAAAGCAAAGGCAAATTAGAAATTGACTCAGGAAAGAATTAAGAGAGAGGTGTGGCCAAGAGCTCCACTAATGATGGGAAATAAGTGTGTACCACGTTCACTCCTCTTGATCAAAAGGCAAAATTAGCAGTTACCAGCCTCTCTCAGTGTCTCTGTTCTTCAGTCTTGAGAAGTTTAGATGCAATGTTAATCTGTGTCCCTTTGTTTCCAAGAGCTCCAAGCCGATTTCCTAGAACAAGAGAAGAGCTGGCTCATAGAGGATTGGTTTTTTTGTTTTGTTTTGTTTTCTGTTAAACAGTTTTGAGCCCCAGGATATTTCCGAGGTGTTTAGTCATTCAACGCTGTGTCCCAGAAGAATAAGGTCATGGGGGTAGAGGTGGGAAAGAGAGGATGTAACAAGACTTCCATCTTGATATTTTTTAATTTTAAAATGTGCTAACATGGGTGGTGAAAAAAGCCTAAAAGATTTATAGCGAATATTCTTTTTCTTTTTAAAATATTTCTCCAGTTAGGGATGTAGTTCAGTGGTAAAAATGTTTCTCCCAGTTTGAACAAGGCCCTGGTTTTGGTTCCCAATACCACCAAAATTAAGTATACAATATTATTAACTGCCTGGCCATATAGGCCAAATTTGACCACATTCTGAAATAAGGACTACAGAAAGAAGAATTAAATTTTTCTAAAATTGCCTGATATCCATTTTTCTTCCCCCAAAAGCACAATTGGGGAAAGAAATGAGGGGCTGTGGTAAGGGTTGCTTGTTGGCTGGTTGGTTTTATACATGATATCAAACTTTCTGGAGACTTTTTATTTCTAGTTTCCCCTCTGAAAAATAAGGCAGTGAGGTATCAACTAGGAAGAAGGTAGTGCCCACACATCACTCAAGCAAAAATCTATAGCTTTTTATTAGATGGGAAGATTATTGATTTCTCAGCCCACCCTCATGAACACAGAGAACTTCCCATCCAAAACTCATTTTGTTTTTTTCTTAACAACCCTTGGGTCTTGCTTTATCAGAGAACCCCAGTCCTCACCGCTATAGGCCAAACTTTTATTGAATGGCCTAGAACCAGGGAGAGGGCTCCAATTTACATAATCCCACCTCCATTTTTGACTCTGGGTGATAACTGTTTAGACTAAGAAATGACACACAATAGGAAACAGAGATGGAAAGATGAGGAGCTTTAATTTGGGGTCATTTCATTTCAGTTCCCATGAGTTCCCAGTCAATGAGAGGAAAGAGGATGTTCTGTAAGGTTGAAAGAGAGAAGGGTGCATGAAAATATGGTTCTCATTGGGAGCTGCCACTGTCTATAGAACAGCTGAGTCTTGGACTGGGCATGAACTCACTCAGCAGGTATGTGCAGTGTGTTTTAGCATGTCCGGGTAAAGGATGCCAAGGTAAATGCACATCTCCTGTGTGTAACTCTAGCTTATTAATTTTCCAAGTGCTGATAGTGCTTAAGAAATGATATTGACCACCAGTGTCAACTAACCTAGGCCCACAGGGGCTTACAGAGGCTGAAGCACCAACCGAAGAGCATGTATGGACCTAGGCCCATGGTACATATGTAACTGATGGGCAGCTTGGCTCTTATGTGGGTCCCCTAGCTACAAGGGGAGTGTGGTCGTATCTGACATGGACTCGGTTGCCTGCTTTTGGATCACTTTCCCTAGCTGTGCTGCCTTGCCTAGCCTCAATAGAAGAGGATTAATTAAGTCCTGATGAGACTTGATGAGCGTGGGTGGGTTTGTAGGAGGCTTCCCTTCTCTAAGGAGAAGCAGAGTGGGAAAAGGGGGAAGGGGGAAGGCTGGGAGTGGGAGGAGATGAGGAAGGGGTCTGTGATCAAGATGTACAATGAATAAATTTATTTTAAAAAAAAGCAAAGAAAAGAGATAAGGCAAATCCACGGATGAGATGAGAGAAGCATACCTAACCGAATACTGCACAATCTTGATTGCTACAATAACTACTGTCAGGTCAGGCAGCCAGCCTTGTAACTATGGATAGTCAGCTGGGAAGTCAGACATTCCCTGGTAAATGTGATCTGTGTAAACCATCAGTTTAGACCAATCTCAACATTCATTCTCAGTCATGTTTTTTTTTTAATCTGAATTACTTGGATCAAAATTCCTTTGCTCCCTAAACTTGTATCACCAAATGATTTTATTTTGAGAAACATAGCTAATTTTCAATTACAGTAAATAGCTTATACAACGCTTTTATTTTGTAAATCACGTTCCACTTTAGAATTGCTTTAAATTTATGATAAATTATACAGACAACAGAGAGTCCCCGAGAACTCCTCATTTGGGTATCTAATGTTAATATTATACATTGCTGAAGCCTCCTTGGAAGGCAAAATTGATGGAATTGCTACTGTTGATATTATTATTACCAAGTGTATACTAGACATTATTTAGATTTTGCTAGTTTTTCCTGTTAATGTCTTTATTCTGTTCTAGGATTCCACCCAGGATGCCATGTTGAATTCAGGCACCAGGCCTCCATAATCTCCTCTTTGTTGTCTGCTACTTGACCTTCTTATATTTTTCATAACCGTGATAGTTTTGGAGAATCCTGGTGGAGTATCCATAGAATGCCATTCACATTGCTGTGTACAGGATTTACTCATAATTAAATTGTCATTATGAGGCCTGGAGAAGAATAGCACATGGGTGACATGACCTCATCACTCATTATGAGGAGATATATGGTGCCGATGTCGCGAGTGACTGATGATGGTAAATTTGATGGCTTAGCTTAGGTATCACTGCTGATTTTCTGTATAAATAACAATCCTCTGCACTTTTCCATTGTTTATGCTTTGGAGGTAACCCTGTCAGCACAGCCTACACTCAGAGAAATGAAGTTCTTAGAGGAGGGAATATCTGACATATTATTTAGCATTCTTCTGCTAAAAATACTTATTTTACCCCTCCCCCAAGGTGTTTTATGTCTGTAGAGTCTAATGTGTGCTATTTTATACTTCAGGCTACAATCCAACACCATACTATTTCCTTTGTTGTTCAAATTGTTCTAAGAATGGCTGTGGACAGTTCTTTCAGGCTGGTTCTTGAGTTCCTCTGGCATGCCCCAACTTTAAAAGTATTTTTTTTTGAGAATGATGTACACATACACACACAATGTGTTTTTATCACACCTATCACTCATTCTTCCTCCAACTTCTCTCAGACTCCCCCTGCTATGTGCATTTCCCAACTCTATGCCCTCTTTTCATCACCCGGAGTTTAATCAGGACTCTCTATACGTTCTAGCTATAGGGCCATCCACTGAAGCATGGAAAATACACAAGGACTGCTTCTCTGAAGAAAGTGGGCTTTAGTAGACCTTCAACTGCGAGAGCTCCTCAGTTAAGGGTGATCTCCCTCCCAATTGATGATGGCATTTTGACTGCCTTGATCTCATGCGGGTCTGGTGGAAGCAACCACAATAGGGTCGTGAGTACAATGGCTGTGTCATATCCAGGACACTGTTTCATGGCAGGTCTCTCCAACCTCTGGCTATTTCAACCCATCTCTTCCATTCCCTGAGCCATGTGGGAAAGGGGTGAATAGAGATGCCCCGTTTAGGGTTGAGAAAGCTGCAGTTACTCTCACCAACTCTGCATCAGTTGGCACACACCGCAAAAACGATTCTCTGATGAAGGCTGAGAACTGATCTATGGGCAAACAGAGAGGTATTTAGGAGGAAGGTTGATACTATGTCTATTTGACAAAGTAATCATATAACTCGATTCCCCTTTTTCAGGCTTATATTTATCTCCTGTGGAATTCACGAGCCTCATTCTTTATGCACTTAGCACTTCCTTGATTTATGGCACAAAAGCCCAAGATTATCTCCAATTTTACCCTAGAAATTAGCAGTTGTTCCCACTGTTCAGTGAATAAATGTTCTAGTTTGCTTTCGATTGCTGTGATGAGACACTGCTCAAAACCAACTTGGCATTGACCTGGAGACAAGACCTGAAGCAAAGACTATAGAAGAATGAAGCTTGTAGGATTGTTCTCCATGACTAGCTCAGCCTGCTTTCTTTATATAACCCAGGATCCACTATACAGGAGTAGTACTATCCGCAGTGGGATGGGCTCTCCTACATCTACCAACAATCAAGAAAATGCCCCACAGACATGCTCACAGGCACTTCCTCAACTGAGCATTGAGATTTCTCTTCCCAGGTCTCTTGTGAGTTCCAGTCAAGACTGTATCTCAAAAGACATAAAATACTAAATGAACATGTCAATCCTGATACTTATTATTAAGGGAGCACCCACTATATGCCAAGCAATACTGCATAACAATGCTCATATTTAAATATGGTTGAGATAAAAATGACAGCTTCACATAACTCATTTTAACTCAAGGGCAGTCTCTTGAGCATACTTTGTATAAATGCCAGAATTGTAGCATCAGCTAGGAAACAGACACAGAGCCTGAGTTGAGCAATTTGACATCTTATCTGGATTCACATTTACACTTGTGTACTGCAAACTCTGTGTTCATTCTGCAGGTCAAGATAGGCTTCACGGTAATTGACTCCAGCCATTCTTTCCACTAGTAGTTGCCATATGTACAAACCCTTGGGGCTCACACCAGAGCCTTGTATTCTCTGCTCAGACTCTTCAGTTTGGTACTTTTCCATTTCTCGCATTGCTGGAGTTCCGGTCATCTCAGGGTGAGTAGGACTCCACATTTCCAGACCTTTGCCTGCTTTTGCTTTCTTAGACAGGGAGTGAAAGCATGTGGAGGTTCTCTCACTTCAGTGTGTGGGTCTTCTGTTTGTCAGCCTTGGCAGGAAGCTCCTGCTGAGCCCTCTTGCCAATCTCAACAAACTCTTTTCATCTTGATTTGTTTATATTTTTATCTCAGTGTTTCTTTACGTAATCTAAATTTGCCCCAAATTCTCGAAGTTTGACATTTTAATGATGAGAATTTGTTTTCCTCTTCCCCTCTCACCAGTTTTCGCTCTTAGTCGGTACTTTCTAATTGATTTTGTGCCAATTTCCTCCATTTCAACATAGGCTTCTGGTGAGTACTAGCTATGTAAAGTGATACATGAATGCTGTGAAAAAAGTCCTGTTCTAGATCTCCACATGAATTTAGAACTTGTTCTTTTTTTTTTTTTCATTGTTAACCTGTTAATTTCTTTTTACTATTATCTGTTTGTTTGTTTTTAATTACTGTTCTGGTTTTTCATTTGTTTTTTTTTTTTCCTTTGGCTTTCTTCCCAAGGAGAAAAATGCATTTCCTTATAGAACAAGACTATGTATTTTCAAGAAGAAAGTACTACTTCTTCCATCCAGCCCAAATTTAAGCTATCTTCTTATTTCTTCCTAATTCTAACATAATTGCTTAATGTAATATAATATTTTTTAAACTTATATTTTTCACACTCAAGAGAAGAGCCATATGAGTAGTGTTTGTTCCCTGGAATATTCTCCAGAGTAAAAATAGAGCTTAGTCACAGCAAGCTTTTAAATAAGTATTTAATGAAATAAAGAAATGAACTTAATACAAAGGAAACAATCCCATTAAGGAGAGTTGTAGGCCTCTCCTCTTTATTGTTATTATGATATTATATTAAATATGAAATAAAAACCAAAGGGGGAAATGTTCCTTTTATTCCTACCAGAAAATGCTAAGCTCTGAGCTAGGCAACCTCTGAGAGTATCTGATAGTTCTGAAATATAAGAGATGGGTAGAAATTCAGACAATTCAGAGAATAGGAGAAGCAAGGATGGGGATCCTAGGCAGGCTCACAGAGAGGGGAGGTGAATAACAAGGGGAAGGTCATTGCATCCAAAGATCATGGCGTTCTTTCTTCCTTCCCTCCTTCCTTCCCTCTCTCCTTCCTTTAATCTTCTTCCTTTTTCTTTGAAATACAGCAGTTGATTTCTTGGTCATCAAATTAATCATAATAGAAGGGACATCTAATAAGCCTGGATCCTGTTTTAAACAGTCTGAGTAGACTGCTACAATCTACAAAGATGTTGGTGGCCTTTGCTGGGGAAAGGAGCCAATGTGAATGACTGAGGAATTCAGGCTATGTGTTTAGAGCCAACCGTATTCATAGAATTTCCAAATATGAACACTTTCTAGTTAAATAATGAGAATTATTTTCACTAAACAACCTCATTTCTACTTATAGAAAAACTTCTTACCACTATAAGAATATTTTTAGTAACCTATCATTTGCCAAAATGATGCTGTTAAAACTCAATTCCTAGAATCATTGTGGCTGTCACTCAAATAAATCTTTCCAAATCCCTTTATAGCCAGCTTGAGAGCCCAGCCTTACACAATTGAAGCTATAAGTCAGCTACACCTGTTACCTATAAAATGCAGTTTATTACAACAAATGCAATTGTAAACCTAGATGCCCTGATGCTGGTTTTATGGTGAAAGTCAAGCAGCCCTTGGCTTTTCTATCTAGTCCTCAATGGTTGTCTTGAATAAAGCAGAAACTGGCAAAATGGCCATTCTCAATTACGGTGAGTTATAAACCATTCTCTCATGAATCATAATTTCCCCAAGATAAAGTGCATTGGCCATGGAAAATTTAAAAATAAACAGAGCTATGGTGATGCCATCTCTTGAAAAGCTCAGCATTTTTCTCAAACAGAGTTGCAGTTTCTTTCTCTGACATAGTTTTTTTTTGTCAGTATTACAAATCTACCAATTATATCTTAACTCCGTAAACCTACTTCCTCTCATCTTCAGTGAATGAATTATCCTCATCTTAAATGCTATGGAAATTGGCTCAGCACAGTTAAATTGCTGTCATCCTTCTCCCTAAATAGTAATAATGATTTATATTTGTATGCCTTATCACAATTTGCAAATTCCTTACACATATTTTTTTTTACCTGTGAGTGAGGTACCACTAGTTGCAGTGTTACAGATATGCAAAATGAAGCTGAGAAGAGTTAATTAAAAAGCAAACAAAAACTTCACTCAGCGCTGGGCCTGATAACTCAGACCTGTGATTCCTTTCTTTGGCTCTGGAGGAAAAAAGATCATGAATTCAAGGCCTACTTATCTAGTTTACATAATGGTCAAGACCAGTCTGAACAAAGTAAGAGGTAAAGCAAGGACTGAGGTCATAGCTCAGTGGTATAGAGTGTTTGTCTAACACAGTGAAGGATGGAGTTCAATTCTTAGAACAACAACAGAAATCTATCAGTGACTATTCTCTTACCTGCTTCACCTTCAAGCTGTACTATCACCTATCAGGGTGGTCTTCTGTGGGCTTCTGAGCGAGAGAGCAAACAGCGTTAGAAACCCAGGGTACTAGCATTTATGGCTTTGAAGTTGATCTTGTTGCACGCTAGAGTCAGCTAGTTCTCTCTATATGAATATTATCTGAATCCACTGGATCTGGTCCCTCTTTGTAACCTGTGCCTGAGCCCTAACTCAGTTCCTGCTTTATGACTTTTTTTACCATTGGTACTGAAACTAAAGTGAGAGCCCACTCTTGCTTTCTTAGCTTGTGACCTGACCACACACCTAGGCTCTCCAGCTTCGTACCTTTAGGAAGTAGAACCAGTTTCCATCTGGCTGGAAATGTACCTCTAGACCACAAAAGTCTCCTGTAGTTATTACACAATGAAACTGACACCCACCTACACAGAATGAGGCACTTTATAGAAAACCCCCCAGAATGCTCCAGATACAGGCTAAGACCTCTCTCTACCTAAGTTCAGATGAAGCCTATGGCAAGAAGCCAACCACATAAACAGTTCCCAGACAGCAAGCTTCTACTCTACAGAACAATGCACATTTGTTTTCATTGAGAGTTGATTATCATAACCAAAACTTTCTCTCAGACATTTCTTTAGCCAAAGAGGAGGATGGGGTGAGGACGAATCAGAACACCAAGTTCTAGGGAGATTGCTACTTCTAATTGAGATCCTTCAGACATACCTAAAGAAAAGAGAGTATGTTTGTCTCAATTAGAGATGTTAACACTTGTATGTAGTATTATAATACTCAGATTAGTACTAGCTAAAATACAAATGGTTTTCTGTTAAAAATACACAGTTGATGTTGTAGAACCAGGGTGAAATCCTTAAAACTTTCCTAAGAAATCTACGATTCTTTGGGCTTTCTGCTTTGCCATCCATGATGGATGGGTCTCATTGGTCTGAATCAAGATGGTTGCTTGAGTTCCAGACATTTTCATTGTCCACTGATCAGCAAGATGGGAAGGATCAGGAAAATTGTACCTCACCTTTAACTATTTTTCCAATTCACATGACTTTTTCATGGAGAACCTTACTAGATAAAAATTAGTTACACAGCCACATTTAGCCTCAAGTTTGGCCATATAAGTCTTTGTGTGCATGCTTGGTGATGACTTACTTCACTGAAATTGGGGTTCTATTACCAAGTAATAAAGTAATAAAAGACAAATGAATAATAGGAGGCAACTGGAGGGGGATTGCCATTTGCTCCTTTTCAAGCAAGTGTTAGAACACTTCTCCAGGGGACTACCTTAGTATGCCTTCCTCCCAGGATCAGGACATGCCCGTGGTATGTCGAGCTACCCAAGTTCATGGGTCTGTGAGCTGATCAGAGTTCACAAATGAAACTTGGTGCCTGGATGGCTGCAAAAGACCTGGACTTAAACTTCTAGACTTCCAGCTCTTGAGTTTCTGGTTCAGTGAATCAGAGAGTGGTCCCTGAGAACTAAACTGTAAAAGCAAATGCAAACAGAAGGAAGTGTCTCAAACGGCCCTGGTTAGTGAGTGTGTTTGGTTTGTGAAAATTTGCTGGGTTCATTTGACCTCTAATGTTTACAAGACACTGTTTTTGCTGTGTATGCTGTAATTCCATAAAAGGTGTTTTTAAGATGAGGAATTATTTCCCTGATGATTCTGTTGCACACTGACTTACACTGCAGAGAAAACATGGATCAAAGATTGATTTTACCCAGTCCTGAAACCCTGGCATTTGCCATTTCCCCTATTTGGACTGCTGTTACTCTTTTATACGTATCCACAGAAACAAGCACTAGCTAATTCACTCATTGCTAAACCTAGGATGAGGCCAGAAGACAGATGGCTAGAAGTTACAATATTACCTCATGTTTTGCTTTCATCTAAATCTGAACTCATCCTACTACTTTTCAGCATCTCAGAAGTAATGCAGAGGGTATTTGTTTCTACTGTCCCTTCGGTTCCCATTCATTGTCCCCTTTCTCTCATGTCTTCCCCTCTCTGTTTTTCAGGACCTAGTCATGACTGGAAGGAAACTGGCAGCTTTTATGTAACAAATGGGATGAATAAATGAGCCACGGGAATGGTAGGAAAAGAGAGTTATGAAAAAAGAACATTCACCTAGGCCAGGTCTGTGGGGAAGAGCAATGCAACCCCTGTTGCCCCATTAAACGACAGGAAAATATGCTGGGCAGGGCATTACCACAGGAATTCTGGGCCCTGGTCCCACTGGAAGTAACAAGAAGACACTCTAGGCAAATCCAAGGCAGCATATGTGGGATGAAAATATTGTAACATCTTCTTGTAACAGCGAGAATACTCAATGCAGAAGAGGAATCTCACATTCCTCTAATGCGAGCTCTCCCCATTAAAAATTATGGGTGGAGATGTTTTGACATACTTGCCTGTCTTATCAACCCCAAATAAAACATTCACTGCAGTCATAACAGTTTTTTTTTTTGTTTTTTTTTTTTGTTTTTTACCTCAGATCTATTTTGGAAAGTTTGCTGATGGTGCAAGTGTTCCCTCATGGAAATGTGCTTGCTCTTCAAACAATGCCAAATGGAACCATTTTCTGGGCATATAGAACATTTTATTTTGAAAATCCTTGCTGATGTATGCAGGGCCTGTGCAGTGTCAAGACACATATTTAATCAAGCATCCCTGGGAGAACAGCTTAGTACCATTAGCCTCATTACCCAGATAAGAACGCTGAAGTCTAAATAGGTTGACTAGGGGTTGCCGAATGCTTCCCAACAACAGACTACCCTAAAAACATTGTGTGTAAAGAAAAAAAAGTGGGCTCATAAAGGAAAAAAAAAACAAACGGTGAAAACAGCCCAGAGGCAAAGAAAATTTACATTTTTGTTTTGAAGGCTTTCACACTTAGTGTCAAAGAGCTCATTGTTCTCCTGAGCAATGTACAATTTTTCTTACCCAGGATTTGGGGAAATTAGACAACTTCAGTCTGCAGAATCCAGGCAAATTCGAGGTCTATCTGTAGCTTTCTTCTATGGAGTTCAATGTAGTAAAAGCATTCTGGTTATGTCGTTGCTATCAGAATTGTATGAAAATCAGATGTATCCTGTGCCAACCTAATAAACAAACAGTGGGCATGACATCTGCTCTGACTTTCACTAAGCACCTTTTGAGTGGCAGCTCTGGATCAGTCAATAAGCTTAGCCGGGAGACTCAGTGGTAAATAGGATAGTGTCCCCCACCCCCCAACATGTAGTGGCTTCCTATCCAAACAGTTAAAAGACAGTTTAGTAAGTAAGGCTAGAGATGGCTATGAGAATAAATGGCTTCCTGAGCAACTGTGACCCTAGTACTGTGGGTAGGGGTAGATAGGAAGATTTCTGGGGCTGGCTGGCTGCCAGCCTAGACCTTGAATTTACTAAGGGGTCCTGTCTCAAGGAAATATGGCATAGAGTTATAGATCAGGACACCTAACACCATCCTTTGACCTACACACACAGGCACGTGCACATGCACCCGCGCACACATGCAACTTCACATACATATGTACACATACACACCACTCACCACATGCACCCCCACAAAATATGTTAAATTAAAAATGTACTCAAAATACCCCAGAAACAGATAAAAGTAGGTGTGCTCTGCCATAGAAAACGATATATCCAGAGAATGTACTATTAAAACAATGTCTTAAAGCGCAGTAAGCTGAAATGCATTCTGTGCGAACAGGATGGTAAAGGAAAGGCTGGGAGGTACAGAAGTGTCATGTGCCCCACAGACTTCAAGACAGAAATAAATTTGGAAAGGCAGAATGAGATGGGCTGGTGACAGGTGAGGCTCCATCACCAGTGAGGACTCATTGAAGGGTCTAAACCAGGAAACACCATGGTCATATTGGCTTTCTGAAATTGGGCTCAAAGGGAAAGTACTGGAGGTCTGAAAGCCAGTTGGGAGATCTTGCATTCATGCAGTGGTCCAGGATAAAGATGATAATGAACTGACCTTTCATCATGGTAGCAGCAAGGGTAGAGACAGCCAACAGTATCATGTTAAGTGAGAAAAGCCAAACTCAAAAAGGCAAGTATTACATATGTTCTCTCACGTATGGATTTTAGGATGAAAAACCATAACAATGTGAAAACAGAAGGGAACCTATTAGGGAAAAGGAAATGGCTGAGGGTTAAGAGTAGGGATTAAATGTGGGCAAAGGATACCATACGCACGCACAAACATGTAATAAACCTAGTATTTTCTACCACTAAAATTTAAAATAAGACTCAAGACAACACATGGGTAGCAGCTTGGTCGTACATGACTCTGATGCCATTGTCTGAATAAAGATCATGAGAAGAAAAGATTTTGGAGAAGTTAGGGGTGGGATTCTGCAATGCATATGGTCCTCTTACTGAATATAGGACAGGGGAAAGAATTCACCTTTTATTGCATGATTTTTAGTACCTTATAATCTTCAGCTTGAAGTGAAGAGGTGATGGAGTTGGAAGAATTCTGCTAGGACTTTGTAAGTTTTGAATTTAGCGTAACACCTGTGATGTTTTTGTTTCGCCCCTCTGAAGGTGAAACAAAGGGATAGCATTTTCCCCTCTCCGACTCGGTTCTCACCCTCTCAGATGACTCTTCTCATCTTATAAAGTCAGTTAGGAAGTGAGGCTAGAAAGCTAACATGTATAATGGGAACTGAAGGCACGATTTTTCAATTAAAATCGGCACAGCAAAGAAATATCTGTATACCCATACTTCGGCATGGTTCATGCAGACAAGATATGGGATCAACCTACCAGCAGATGCATAAAAATGCCAGATATATGAGCATATATGAATATTAGTCAACCATAGATAAGGAGTAAAATCTTGTCATTTTCAGAAAAAATGAATAGAACTGGAGTCATTATGTCAACTGAAACAAGCCAAGCACAGTAAGGACAATACTAGGGATTCCCTTTTATACACAGAAGGGAATTTGTTCATTTGTTTCCTGTTTTGAGACACTCTAGTGTGTCTGAGGCTAGTTTTCTAACTTGCTATGCAGTAGAGAGTAACCTTGAGCTTTTGACCCTTCTGCATCCACTTCCAGAAAACTGAGAATATAGATAGATGTGGGCCACCACACCTGCTTTATGACATGCTGGGGATGAAACCCAGGGCTCTACAGATGCCAAGAAAATACTCTGCCAGTTGAGTTACATGCCAGCTCCAGTTTTTGTTGTTGTTGTTTTAGTTTGGTTTTGTGTGTTTTTAAAGTCAGTTTGAATAAAGGCCAGAAACAGATGGTGATGATAAAAGGAAGCTGGATTTGATTAGTGCACACTGTGAGTGTCGAAATATCACACTGATTTGTATGTATAATTAATACCTTAATTAAAATGTTTAAAGAAAAAGAAATAGAACAAGACTATCAATTTTAATACAGCATTTTTATCCTTTGAGAATTACTTGCTGTGTATTTTGATTCGTCCTCATTCCTCCCCCTAATTCCTTTCAGGTCTACTCCCTACTTTGTTACCTCTCCCAACTTGATGTCTTCTATTTGGCGTTGCTTTCCTTTTTAATAACTCACTGAGTCCCATTTGTGTGGTCCATATACTCTGTGAGTGTGGAGCCATCCCCCAGGACATGGTCAATTTACCAGTGACCACACTTTTACAGAAAACTGGTCATTCTTCCCCAGTTGACATCACCGTCAATAATTCCTCGGTTAGGGGTGGAGCCTCGTGAGACACTTCCCCTTCAGTGTTAGAGGGTTGGCTGGCTTGATCTTGCATAAGACTTGTGTAGGCAACCACAGTATTGTGACTTATGTCATATCCAAAGGTACTGTTTCAGTCTGGTGCTTCCTGATCTCTGGCTCTGACAATCTTTCTGCTTCCCCTTTCTTGATGTTTCCTGAGCCTTGGTTGTGGGATGTGACATAGATGCTTCCTTTGTGACTAAGCACTGGCACTTGTTCTTTAGCCACTGAAAAAAAGATACATTTCTGACTAGGTCAGAGAACTTTATCAGTCTGTGGATAGAGAGATATGAATTTAGAGTGCAGTTTGATGCTCTGCCCACTTAGCAGAATAGATTATCAATTTTCTTAAAAGGTATGCCTTTCTATCTTTGGAAATTACTCTGTACAATGCTTCATGTCACAAAAATTGGCCAACACAACAAATTAAATACACGAAAAAGTAGAGAGCCACAAAGAGCATAAAGATATTCTCAGGGAGTAACTAACAAGTAGTGAAGGCATTTTAAATACATTTTAGTGAAGGACTTATTAAGTTATTGAAGTAGCATACTTTCAGCAATCACATAACTAACAACTGAGACACTTTGGCAAATGAAGAGTTCAGTTCTAGAATACAGCCATCTAATTGCTCATTTGCTTTACATTTTAAAGTTAAATGACGTGCATGCTAAAGACGCCAGTCACATAGAACCATTCAAAGCTGTGCGAATTAGTGCCCTGTACCACTTACTTTCTTCTCTACCTCCATTGCCATTGCAGTCCGACTTTATCAATAAGAACACAGAAGTGGTCTTTCTAGTCATCAAAGGTAAATTATCTATTCCCTCTGAAGCTCAAATGTATCAATTATTTGAACCCATGACTTCTACTCTCTTCCTCTATCTCCATGTGGTAAGACACTGCTAAATATGCTATGCTATGTTATTTTGTATTCTTGTACTTGTTTACTTTTCTTAAATGTTCCTAGTGCCTAATGATCTTCAGTGAGAAAAATGGCTCCTTTAGAGGTTGTGTGTATGTTTACTTTATTCACTTACATTTTTTTTTTACCAGCACACAAATATTCCACGCATAGTAACCTGTTTTACACCCCTATTTCATTACCACTGCTGTCTGCCTTTCTAAGTATTGCAAATCTCTCTCCCATGTTTGTGTCTATTCCTCTTGTTTTGGGACCCACTGAGATTAACCAGGATCATCAGGACCATCTATGTGACCTTGAGTTTGAAATGATCCATTGGATCCTGGTGGGCTCAGCAGTGTATATACAACTAAAGACCATAGTTCTACCTTTAAAATATGTCCTCCATAGGACAGTTGGCACTTGAATTGTAATGCCCATTCATCAGAAAGCTATTTTGTTTAAGATACATATATATGTATATATAAATGTATACGTGTGTGTGTGTGTGTGTGTGCGCGTGTGTGTTTATGGATCAAAAGGATGCATACTTTCCTACCTAAACCTCTTTTCTCTGGAAGTTGCTTTTAATAGTAAGTCACTATCATTTCCAATTTTTCTGCAAGTTCCCTATTTTTCTTAACCACTTATTGCATCCAATGCACTGCAGGATAACTAATGTTTCCCAGTAATTAAACACCTATTTTTATAAATAGTTCATAGATTTTCAGCATAGAATCCACTTATTGACTGTGACTTTAAATGTGCCTGTTTAAAAATAGCTTGTCCCATTTCAAATGAATAATATCACTGAAGACCACCTCCGGGGTTAGGCGAGACCAAAGCTGGGAGAGGCTACAAGCACACATGCTTTAACCTTTAAAAGGGTCATTGTTTGGTTCAATATTACACCCACTTATGACCACATCTATTTTAAGCAACCATATGCTAAAAGATTAAGCCCATGGATTTTACTTTATGGTTACATGCAGAATGATTTTCATACTTTTATATTTTGTATTTGGTGGAAGAAGTGAATGTGAAATGTTCTTTAATAAGCATCAATAAAAGAAGAAAGTGCTTTTCCTGGAAAAGTAGAATACGGTTAAAGGAAATACCTATTATTCTCATTTCAAGCCATTCCTAAAAATGTTTTACCTGGGTATTTTGGCCAGTGGGATTAAGGGGAAGAAAGGAATGTACTAAGATAATTGTACAAGAGAAATCTGAGCCTGCTATTTCACCTGGAAATGGAATCATTTTACAGCCATTTAGGCCTCAGATACAGAGGTGATCTGTAGTCTGCAGCTTTGTTCTTTAGGAGAAGGCAGAAGCCTGTGTTCAACAGGAGGAGGGGCCCTCTGTGACAGACTTTCCAAACAAAAAGAAGCCCTTCGTGGCTCAGCGTTGGCACATTCCTGTAACCTTTAGGTAGGTCTCTTTGCTCTCACTGAGCTGCAACTTGTACTGTAATTACATGGAGTCAAGAGATGCTTAGTCTTCCAGCAAGAGGCTTGGGTCATTAACAAGTCGAGATTATAAATGCCATCTCGGAAATACCATTTGGATTTAGCCAACCTGAAACTGTATCTACCCTTTTCTTCCTGTAAAACAATGTTCCTTGGTGGTAGTAGGGACATATCAGGTCATATTGCAATACGCAAGGCAGTGACAGCCGAGTTCCCAGGACAAACCTTCAAAAGCAGTGAGGACAGCAGCACTGGGGAGCAGAGTAGCTGACTGGCAAAGCACTTCAATGAATGAGGATGACTCCTCGGTGTTGCCACAAACTTAAGCAAGGGCAGAGCTTTTCATCCCCATCTTTCTATTAGCTATTCATTGGCCACGTGTAGGGGTGGTTCGTTGGTCAAGACAGTAATCTGTGGCAGAAGACAACCCCCAATCAGAAACAGTGTAAGCAGACAGCGGCCAACGTGGCTAGCACCTGGGGCATGGAGGTGTTATTCCTGATGTGAGATTTTTGAAGGATGCCAGAGTCTGAGGACAAAATGAGGACGTGTCTATTTGTATTAAGTTGCCTTAACTCCTGCGTTTAAGAAGAGACTTTTCACCTCACTACAAAGGCTATTGGTAGTCTTTCCCTGGATTTCTGGTGTGTAGTCAATAAACTAAATTTGATGACTCAAAATGGTTGTTCTAATCATCGTAATAGGGCACTCAGGTGACAGTAACATAATGTAACAATCTCACTAGATGACCCAAATGATCTCATCAAGTTCTGAATCATCCTTTCTGGGGGACATAGAGAACACGTAATTTGAGAAACTGCAGAAGACTCACCTACCGTGAGTACAGGGTTTCTTGTTTTTTTAAATGTTTTTATTTAATTATTTTTATTACTTACGGTTTATTCACTTTGTATCCCCCATGTACCTCCCTCCCTTCCCAACCCTCCCCTCCCACTCTCTTCTTCACCCGCGTCCCTCTCCCAGTCCACTGATAGGGGAGGTCCTCCTCCCCTTCCCTCTGACCCTAGTCTATCAGGTCTCATCAGGACTGGCTGCATTGTCTTCTTCTGTGGCCTGGTAAGGCTGCCCCTGCCCTTCACGGGGGAGGTGATCAAAGAGCAGGTCAATCAGTTCCTGTCAGAGACAGTCCCTGTTCCCATTACTATGGAACCCATTTGGATACTGAACTGCCATAGGCTACCTCTGTGCAGGGGTTCCAGGCCATCTCCATGAGTGGTCCTTGGTTGGAGTATCAGTTTCAGAAAAGACCTCTGTACCCAGACTTTTAGGATCCGTGGCTCTCCTTGTGGAGCTCCTGTCCTCTCCAGGTCTTACAATCTCCCACTTCTTTTATAAGACTCCCTGCACTCTGCCCAAAGTTCGGCTATGAGTCTCAGCATCTGCCTTGATACCCTGCAGGGTAGAGTCTTTCAGAGGCCCTCTGTGGCAGACTCCTCTCCTGTTCCCTGTTTTCTCCCTCCTCTGATGTCCATCCTCTTTGCCTTTCTGAATGGGGATTGAACATCTTAGCCAGAGTCCTCCTTCCTGATTAGCTTCTTTAGGTGTACAGATTTTAGTATGTTTATTCTATATTACATGTCTAATATCCACTTTGAGGGAGGGGAACCCTTCTCCACTGCTGGTAGGAATGTAAACATACACAACTACTTTGGAAATCAATCTGGCACTTTTTCAGACAATTAGGAATAGCACTTCCTCAAGTTCCAGCTATACCACTCCTAGTCATATATCCAAAACACACTCAAGTATACAAGGACATCTGCTCAACCATGTTTGTAGCAGCTTTATTTGTAATAGCCAGAAACTGGAAATAGACCAGATGCCCCTCAGTTGAGGAATAGATACAGAAATCGTGGTACATCTACACAATGGAATATTACTCAGCGATTAAAAACAAGGAAATCATGAAATTTGCAGGTAAATGGTGGGAAATGGAAAAGATCATCCTGAGTGAGGTATCCCAGAAGGAGAAAGACACGCAGAGTACAGGGCTTTAATTTAAGTCCATACATTTTTACTGTGTGCTTTAGGGCATTTTGAATTGTAACTCTATCCTTGTAACGAAGCAAGGAGCTCAGTCTTTATAAAAATCAACACCTTTATGTACATAGAAACAAAACAGCACTCTGAATTACCATGGATTTCCAAACCTTTAATTTTTAAAGAATAATTAAAGAATTCCAAATTATTTAATTCTTAAAGATGAGTTTCATACTTTTCATTTACTACAGTCTCACTTTTACTCTGTACATCATACATCTAGTAGGCAATGTCAGAAAGAGAGTGAGGCCCCTCACTTTAGAATGGGTAGTTTAACACAGTGCCATTTCAGCAGAAATATTCAGACTTTGCTGTCTACTGAAAATAACTGGTGCTGAATTCAAAACACACTCCACTGGGCCAAAAATTACATCCTCTAATTATCCAGTCTAAGTTGATGATGATCTAAGTCGAGTCTCTAATCTGTTTAAACATACCCTTTTTTTCAATCATCAGAAGAGACATTCAAAGTTGCTATTTGAATGCTATAAATCCTTAAAAATCATTTGGAAATTCAATTTGTACCTCTCAATATGCCAATTATATCAAATCATGAGCTCTTTGGCCAGCTTCAGGCTGGATGACATTGGAATTCTAACTAAGGAAGTTGAAAAGCTATGTGAGCTGGCTAAGTCCCAATAAACACCAAGTCATAAAAAATGACTTCACTCAAAGGGTCTGATAATTCTATTCATTTAACTGGTGACACTGTATTCAGACTGCTGCTGATTCTCTGGAAAAAGGTAAGTAAGTTCTCAATAACTAATCCCTACAGTTATTTGATGCCACTCCCAGTTAATGGAGTTGGCACAATGTTTCATAGCTCCCAAACTAAAAAGTCACATGTCTTTGTACTACCCACTCATTTCAGAGGGCCGATAGTACTGCTATCAGGGGGATAATTAAAGCCTTATTTGTAAAGGCAAGCTAATTTGTCCACAAGCAAACATGCAGACTATGCTGGCTAGTTTTATGTCAACTTGACACAAGAGCCAGCATTGTTTTTGGAAGAGGGAACCTCAGTTGAGAAATTCTCCACCAGACTGGTCTGTGGTGCAGTTTCCTGTGGGTGGTGCTACCCTGGGTTGTGGTCCTGGGTTCTATAAGAAAGCAGGTTAAGCAAGCCATGGTGAGAAAGCCCGGAAGCAGCACTCCTCCGCGGCCTCTGCATGGGCTCCTGCCTCCACATTACAGCCCTGTCTGAGTTCCTGTCCTGACTTCTCTCAGTTAAGGACTACAAACTGTGAGATGAAATAATCCCTTTCCTCCACAAGTTGCTTTTGGTTATAATATTTTATCATACCAAAACAAAAAACAAACAAAAAAGTCAACTAACACAAGGAAAACCTGTTGATAAGGTATTAATTTGAATTAAAAAAAATTAGAGGTTGCCTTCATTTCTCTCTTGTATGAATTTGACCAAAATCAAACCCAGTTGTAAAGGATATGGGAAACACTGCTTGCTGGCTTGATGTACAGTAATTTATAAGATGAAATAAATCCTCTCCTTTCCACATTGCTCTTGGTCATGGTGATTGTCACAGAGAAAGCAAACTCGGACAGACAGTGTGAGAACAATTCATCCTTCCCTGTCTGCTCTGAAATACTAATAAAGGCTGATCTTTTGTCTTTCCCCTTGAGCTTCTAAAAGGCAGGATGTTCATAACAATGCCTAATACTTAAATAATACCTCTCTTCTTCAAAGAGTTTTAAATAGAGTAACTACCTGTTAAGCTCCATGCCCACCTAGACAAGGCTCTGTCTCTCACCCCAACTCCAGCTAAACTGTTGACCGTCCTGTGTTAAAGTGTGGTGACAGTGAAAACAAGGGGGGAAAATAATTGGTCCATAACTGCGCTGAACCACATTAGTGTCTGGTAAAATGCCTGGCCCCTTTTATGTTCTTTAAGATGAACCATATTTTTCAATAATATTTTGTATTCTTTTTTCCCTTACTGAAAAGGAATGCATATCCACCGTTTTCTTTAAAAACCTTAATAAAAACAAGCAAGAAAAAAAGTGAATTATTCATCAGTTTCGCAGGTTGTAATGCTGTACCCATTACCCTTATCACTTCTTTATTTCTAAGAAGTGCAGTGAGGCAAAAGAAAAAGAAATACTGGACTTTCACAACTGAGAAGTGCAGCGAGTCTAAGAAGTAGCAAGATGGATCTACATCCTGAAATTCCATTTAAAGAGCATTACAACTACCCTTTACTGTGTTTTGTTTTGTTGACACCCTATCTTGCTACGCAGCCCGGCTGGCGGGAACCTGCTATGGATCCTAGCCTGTCCTGCGACAGTCCTCCTACCTCTGCCTCCTGAGTGCTGAAATTACAGACGTGTGTCACCATGCCTAGGATAAACATGTCTATTCTCAAGCAAGGTGATTCGGTTTTCATTTTAGTAGCACAAATATTCACTAGAAAGTGTTAACCACCATTTTGGCTGTCTTTTTTTTTTCCTTCAGATTTATTATAAATGTAACATTTCATGATAGATTCCAGGTCAAGTTAGTTTGCACATTTATTTTTCATACTTCTAGAATTTTTATATTCCTTTGAGGAGTTAATTACTACACATATAATACAAATATATAATACAAATGCTGGTAAGAGAAACTTTAAATAATGAAGCAGGAAAAATCGTATAAAATGGGTAACCGGTAAAGAAGTTTTAATGAATTCTATTGAAGCAGGGTGTTCCCTTGTCAGAACCAAAGGGAAGTCACCCTTTCCAGAAACTTCATAGGTGGCTCATGCTAAGCTACAGTATTCCCATCTTCAGATCCTCTGGTCCACTCTCTCTTTTTGTGTCCTTTATATAATGTAAGATGTACCTGTAAGACAGAAGTCTGGTTGGTCACCCTGCTGTTAGAAAAGATTGTTCTCCCAAACTAGATTATAAATGCTTCCAGGGAACGCTTTCTCCCCCTTATATTACATCACATTTTTCCTAAGTGTCCCCCAATGCTCCTATTATGCCACTTTAGGGACTTACGTTAAAATAATTCTCTCCCGCCCAAAAAATGTTGTAATGCAGTATCCTCAGTAATGCAGCAACATTGCATCTCTCAACATGTGTCTTGTTCGACAGCAAGAAGAATAGAGAAAAGGTCAAAAGACGACGTTCAATACACCTGCATCCACATTCCTTATTAAAGGTTGTCTTGGAAATCCTAGCCAGTAATTTCTGTCCATAGTTCAGGATAGGCTAACATCGTTGCCTATATTGTTAAGAAAGACTGGGAAATGCAGGCTTTGGTTTCAAATGTCATACTGTTTCTGTTTTTTTAATTTCTATGTATGAAGAAGAAACTAGTAAGATAACTACTCCAGTCCCAATCACTAGCATGAAGTCTTTACAGATGTAGATGTATTTATTTGTATAGACTCCAAAGAAAGCATGAACTGAACTAAAAGTGAACAGAGTAAAACATTTATTTATATAGATAACTCTGAATCTATTTGAATTTTTAAGTAAAAAGAGTATGAGGTATTCTCCATGAAAAGACAAATGTCTAAGAAGTGATAAAGAAAATGTCATGATGATTAAAAATAGCTCTTACTATTAAGGATCTCAGTATAGTCACATAGATGCTTGAACAAATAACTTAAACAGTACCAAGAATCCTTATTGCATTGAGAAATGCACCAAGGACTATTAGAAGAAGGAAAGGGGTTGAGAAGAAATAAATGTACAGGCTCTACGTATGCTATAGGCCTAAAAGATATTCTAAAGTGTACCAGGAAGATGAAATGACTGGATTTTTCATATTGAAGAGCAGTAAAATACAATGCATCTCAGTTACTGACAGGTCCCTTAAAAATATTGCAAAAGTGCTACCTTAGCAGTCCAGGGTCCTTGTGTTTGGTGTCCATATCATGGGAAAATCAGGCTCAATACTCCCAATAATGTTGACTCAGTCAGATGATTATTACACACGCACACACACACACACACACACACACACACACACACACAGACACACTTTTCAAAATTCACCAAATTTAGAAAACTCGGGTCTAGTCTGGTAGAAGAAAGAATGAACCAAAGAGATCATATTCAGTGTTTTACAACATTCTTTTTTGACTGTCTTGCTTCAGTGTAGCTAGACTTCTACATAAAGACAACCAAACTATATTTCTTAGTTATGAAGATGACAAACTCTTTAAGAGATGCTCCCTCATTGAGGACTTAGTTTTCATCCTCTGAAGCTAGTTGTATCTTTGAGAATCCAAATGTGGGCAGAACAATACAAGGATCCTGAAGCCATAGGGATGGGATTTTCTATTGGTTTTGTGTGGTAGGCTTCTTTGGCATTCTAATAAAACATATGCACACAGTTCTGATAATAATTTTTCAAATGTACAAAGTAAAATACAAAGGGGTACAGCATTTATATTAAAACACAGATAACAGAGACGGTGAGATTGGCTGGAAGAAAGTCAAGATGAGAAGGCTAAGGTTAGAGAAATAACAGAAAGCGCTACAGAAAACAGACGAGGTTTCCTCTGTAAAGAAGCCAGCCAGTTCCTTCCACACACATCAAGCTACTCATGGAGCTGGGACCCATCAGGCAAGTATGCTCTGAGAGCCAGTGCCTTGATAGTGGAGAGAGAGCGAGACAGTCCAGTATCTAGCAAGTCAAGTCCGAGTCTGAATTCAGCATGCTCAAAGAGGAGGGAAGAGTACAATGAGCTGCAGGCACAAAGCCAGAAAAGGGATGTGGGAGCCTGAAGTTGAAGGATTTATAACATCCATCCTCTCTCACATCTCACCATTGCCTCGAGGAGCAAAGAAAGAATCCTGAACTTTGGAACTGAAATCAGAACAGGAAGCAGGGATCAAAATGTGTGAAAAGAGCAGAGGAGCATGGAACCAGGAACCACAGGCACTCCAAGCAACGTAGGTTGTGGAGAGTACACCTAAGCGTGTGCTCATAGAGTCTAAATCTGAGTGACACTCAGTCCACCCATGGCCCACCCCTGACTCTCCAGTCTCTACCCCAGCCATAGCACTGAGGAGCTGTGTGGATGGCTTATAGGAGTTTGTGATGGAGCTTGCTACACTTCAGGGCAGGCTGATAAAGGTAAACATAGGGTAGCCAGCCTTCCACACTCTCCCTCAGAGCCAGAGACACAGAGAGCTCTGCCCAGACTTGTCTGAAAAGCATGGGATAGAGTTGTAGTGTGCAACCTGGGGAAATCAGGCAGGTGAAGATGGACAAAAAGGGGCCTTTGACCACGGAAACATTTTTCCCTGGAAGAATGTGCTTACTTGTTTGGATTTTTTTTAATTGATAAAATTTTTATATTTTATTATGTCCATGTCTTGAAATGTGTATACTTTCTGGAATAGCTAAATCAAGATTATTAACATGTACATTATTACCTTATATAACTTTTTTT
>CM053745.1:21098946-21318147 GCA_028658305.1 Pachyuromys duprasi | reverse complement strand
TTTTTAAATATAAGATACTCACCTAACTAAAGCCTAAGCCTAAAGCTAAGACTAAAGCTAAGACCTGAAATCAACCTACCAAAAAAATGGATGCTATAAACAGCTAGGATAGTAATTCCCATATGTGATAAAGTAGACTTCAAAAAAGCTAGTTAGAAAAAACCAAGAGGGCCGCTACATATTGATAAAGGGCACCTTTCACTGAGAAGATATAACAGTTGTAAATATTTATGCACCAAATATTTGAACTTCCAAATGCATAAAACAAACACAAAATATCACAGATGTCCTGGTAGAGCAGTGAGAGCCTTTACTACTTCACCCACGTATTTTCCAAATAAAAACTCATCAAAGAAATTTGAGGGCTGTATTGTACCATAGATCAATAGAGCTTAACAGGTGTCTGTAGAGTAGTCCACCCAACAGATAGGGAAAACATACAAAGAGACAAAGGAACTCCTTTGATCATCAGACCACAGTGAAATAAAACTAAAAATCAAGAGCAGGAGAACTCTTACTAACTACACAAATACTTGGATGTTGAACACTTCACCTTTGAGTGAACAGTGATCTTTGAAGAAATCAGTGAAAAAATATATAAAAGTCCTAGAATCAAATTAAAGTTCTAGAACAAGCTGCTGAAATTCTCATGGTCTAGGTAAGGCATCTGTAAGAGGAAACTTTATGGATACTTGATTTTTAAAGTCAGGGAGATCTCAAACAAGTAATGTGATGGATCCACTTAAAGATCCTGGGGTAGGGATGTAAACTCAAAGAATGCTATGTAGATAGCAAATGAAGATTGGGGAAGAAATCAATTCATCTAGGGTGGGGGATGGGAGAGCAATACATAGAGTCAGGAAATGAATCTGTTTTTTTTTTTTAATTGAACAAGATTGACAGAACCTTAGATAATCTACTCAGAGAGAGAGAGAAAGAGAGAGAGAGGGAGAAAGAGACTAAAATTAACAAAAGTGTATATATAAGAACAACAAACTTCAGTAAAACCCAAAAGATTATTAGGGAATTCTTTGGACAACCTAGGAAAAAACAAATTTCTAATGACTAAAACCTACCAAAATTAAATCCAGAAGGCCTTAAAAAATTAAAATAATCCCACAGCAGGCAGTGAAATTGAAAAGTTGTTCAAATTCTCTGGGGGTGCGGTGGGGTGGAAGAGGCCTAGGACTGAAGGGTTTTCTTCTGAATTCTACCACACTTTTAAGAGGGAACCAACCAGCACTTCTCAAACTATTCCACAGGGACACTACCAAACTCATTCTACGAAGCCAGTGTCACCCTGACACCAAGCCAGATAAAGATACAAAACAAACAATCCCAGGAGACCAAAGTCCCTTCCAAACCAAAAAGAGCTTGAAAACTGAGTTCTAACCGCTGGCAGGGCTACCTCATAGGGCTGAAGAGGGTGAGCTCAGTCCTGAGGCAACTTCATATGCTGGGGTGGGTAGTTAAGTGGGGACTCCCCTTCTCTGAGGAGTAGGAGAGGGAATAGCAGAAACAGGGAGAGGAAGGAGGGAGCTACAACTCGGATATAAAATGAATAAATAAAAACTAAAATTTAAAAAAACACATTAAAATCACAAATTGAGATGAAATTGGTTTCATGCCAAGTAAACAATCTTGAACATGTAAGTATTTAAAAAATACAGTCCCCAAAGAAGTAAAGTAATCTGTAACTAAATTACTAAAAAGACACATGGATAACCTTGGTGGAAATTTATGTTTAAAACTCAGAACAGAAACATGAATGATAAGAAAAGTGAAAAGTGAGCCAACAACATTAACAAGTTCAACAAACAGGAAAGGTTTTGCAGGAACAGGGAGATTGAATTTTTTTTTTTTTTAGTTCATCACATATTGTCATGAAAGAGAGTTTAACAACATAAAAAACCCAGTTGTCATATAAAACATGTTCTTTGCCTGAATTTTTTAAAAGTTAGAATTATAAAATGTAGTATTGGATTTGAAAGAAATATGCTAATTTGAAATCCTCTGAGGTTCAGTGCTATTGAAGCATCGGTTATAATAGACGATCTACATTCAAAGCATAGACAGTCTCCAAGTTGCAAATGGGTTATATTCTAAAAGTTAATTTGAAAGGCTGCTGTTTCAAGTTGCAAAGGCCTTTTGCCATGAAAAAATAGTTATAAATGAAAGTGGAATTTCTAAGCTTGCCCCGCAAAAGTTGATTTCGCTCATGACATGTCTGAAGCCAATTGCTTCACGTACAGGTTTGTAGTAGAAAATAACAACATTGGCGGGCTGATTGGTAGCCCCACTTGATCAGCATGCCTCATCTTAGATTTTTTGGCTTGTCAGAGAAATGCTGCTATTTCTTCATTATATCTCTTAAAGACTAACACTTTTCAGTAAGAATGAGTTATTTGATCTCTCATAGTCTGGGAGATTGTCTTGGGGCTCTATTTTATCTTAAAGCAAGGAACAACTAAATACAGTCTTTCTCTGTGAGAACAAATTAATGTCTTTCCTTATAAAGTTTTTTTTTCCTTTTTTGCTCATTTTGAAATTCACTAAATTTAAAATCCTGTTCTTATCATTTGGTGCGTTGATTAGGTTTTTGTTTGTTTGATTGATTGTCAACTTGATACAACTAGGATCATCTGAAAAAACGCCTTCTTCAAATTGGCTTGTAGTCTGTGCAGTCCACGGGGTCATTTTCTTGATTAATGATTGGAGTGGAAGACTCAGTGTAGATTGTGTCATTCCTGTGGAAGGTGAGCAGCGAGGCACGGTTTATAAGAAGGCAAGCTCTAAGTAGCGTTCCTGCTTCTCTATTGTCTATGCTTGAGTTTCCGCTTTGGCTTGCCCTAGGGATGGATTGTGATCGGAATGCATTAGCCAAATAAACCCTTTCCTCCCCAAGTTGCCTTTAATCAGTGTTTTATCACAGCCATCACAAAAATAACCAGAACGTTTGATGTGATAAAAGTAACCCATAATGTTTTTTGTTTTGTTTTGTTTTAATGTGTTAGTTATTTTAAACCCCTTTGACAACTACAGTGACTTGACAAATACCAATGAAAGCCATTAATCTATGTCACCAAAAAGCATTTTCACTTTTCCCCATTCATTTTCCTGACCTTCCATAAAATTAAATTGTTTAAAATCATTTATGTGCCATTAAAGTTATCCTGAACTTGGCCTCCATACATTTCTTCTGCTTCCCCACACCTCCCATCACAAACCTTTGACCCTGCTTCTTACTCCCAGGCATACCTGATGTTTTTCTTTGTTGAATGCCTTTATAACACCCAGGACATTCTACTAGCATCATTTCATCTGCAGCCTATTCTTCAAGGTTTCCTCAGATTCCACACCTTCTGAAGAAATGTGAACTAACAGGGGAGCGATGAATCCCAGCCCTGCCCTTGTCTTAGCCGTGTGTCTATCAGCCCAAGTTGGACGTCTCACAGTTACGGTTCTCACAGGTGGAGTGAGATTTATGGTTCTTTGATCACAGTGTTGTTTTGAAGATCACATTTTAAAAAGTTAAAATTTCAAACTATGATGTTTGTCTTTGACCATCCCATAGCAACTAGTTGTATGACAACAACTTTTGAACTCTACAGCAACTTTCATCTCTGCTATTCATTTTGTTATAACTCTATATTTTTTTGCATGAACATATTTTGAGTCCTCAAGTGTTTTGAATCAACCTGGTTAAAAAAAATGTATCAGTCAAAGTCCAAGTCCAAATCGGGGCTTCAGAAATCAGAACCCATGATAAATATTTTGGACAGATTCACGTCTAAGGAACTAGCCACACAGATGTTTAAATAAAACAAAAGCAGGACCAGAAAACAGAAAAGGCAAGCGGAGATAGGTAAAGAAAGTGGTGACCATCTGCAGGGTCACAGAAGTCAAGGGGCTAAATAGAGTCTCTTAGCTGACATCTTTTGAAGGAACTACGCTGATCTTCATCACAACAGGAAGCAAGATGTGTACGACTTCCAGACACTTTTTAGTTACTAGGGCCTCCCACCGGCACAAGCATTCCAAAGCAAAACATGAAATGGTGGGTGGGCTTTGGAACTGGGTGGATGGCCAAGTGGGCAGAGTGCTTGCTTTGTGTTTTGAGTGTTGCCTGCTATGTAAGAAACATAGACACACATGCTCATGTCCTTCCACAGCGTCTGAATTTATTTAGCAAATTTACACTTATTTATTGAATAAATGCAGTCCATAAACTTACATGGTGGCAGGAATTTACCTGATAATCTCCACTAACTTGGATCTGGATACAGATCTTTCATTCCAATCTTTCTCTTTTTTTCCCTTTTTTAAAAATGTGTATGGAATTTTGCCTGCAAGTATGTTTAGATCACCTGGAACTGGAGTTAGGGAAAGTTTGTGAGCTGCCACATAGGTGCTGGGAATTGCACCTGTGTCCTTTATAAGAGCAGCGAGCAATGAACCACCTCTCAAACCCCTTTATTCCAAGCTTAATTACTAATACTAACTCTTATATCACTTATCACACAGTGAATCTGTCTATCTATCATTTATTATGTAACATAACAAATACAGGTTAAAGAGGCTATGGTAGATTCTGAGAGGTTTCAGGAGTAGGCTGAAAGGGAGTCAGGATTGACATGGATGGCGCAGTTGAGTTTGTTTCAATGTGAAAGGACAGAGCCACTGGATTGAGGCAGGAATGGAGACCATGTCCAGAAGGATTTGCAGGTGGACAGGAAAATGGCAGTTTGAGTAGGCATTGTCAATAGCAAGTGACCAAGCTGAGGTGAAACCCCAGGGATTGTTGGGAATTTTCTGCCTGTTGGTCCTTAAGGCGTATACTGGCTATCTGATAACAGGTTAGTATGAGAGTGTGACATCACAGGGCTAGATGTCCAGGTGGAGGAGTTGCACTGTTTCCTCATCCTGAAACATCTGATAAGTTCTTGGGTGTAGTTTTTCTTGATATGATTTTAATAATCCCATGTGCCCTTAAGTCTCAATTCATCCTAGTAAATATAGGACCATATCATCTTTATGCTCAGGAACAAGCCATTATCAATCAGTGCTACATGGGTGGTACTGGCCAGATAGTGTTGTTTGCTGGTCCACCCTAGGACAAAATCATTCTCCACCCTCACAGTTGAGTCAAAAGCTGCTTGTACAATAGTCTCTCAAGGCAAAACATATCCTGAAAAATAATAATTTTACATAATAATGGAAAAGGTAGGGTAGGCCATTTCCTGATCTCAACACTGCACAGCAATGAAGAGCTAGGTCTAGATCCCCATCACCCACATTAAAAAGGGGGAGAGGTAAGTATGCTTGTAACTCCAGAGCTAGAGGGTAGAAGCAGGCAGATCCTGAGGGCTCACTGAGGGTCAGCTAGCTTCAGGCTCAGTGAGAGACCCTCTCTAAAAAACCAACAAACAAAGGTGGAGAAATGATTGAAGAAGACATGACATCACAAGCATCTCATCAACATATACACACACAAAACAAATTGACAGGGGGAATTTGGAGTTAGGAGCAAATTCTAAACAAATGCTCAGCTCAAAACGGAAATCTGTCAAGGTGACAGCATTTGTTCTTTGTGCAGAATCTTTATCATAAAAGTAATCCTATGAATATTTCTTGGTTTTTGAGTGATTCTCTCCTTTTCAATGACCCCTTCTGAAGCAAGTTTAGATTGTCAGTTTATTTGGGTCTCTTGCTAGAATGGAATTTTTCCTTTTTGAATAAGATAACTTGTCTCATATCTGTGTTTAATAGATACTGTTATTAAGAAAATTAATATAAGTCATTTATTTAATTACCACATCCTTCACCTGAAGTACCTAGTTGTTTTTGTAGCTAAAGTTACAACTTGAGCTTAGACTTTTTAGCCTAAGGACTTAAGCATGTTTGAGCATGTCAATAGAGATAATAGAGTAGGCTTATTTACAGACAGAAAAAAAACATAAAAGAGATATGAAGAGTTTGCTTTGAGGTTGTTTGCTTCACAGCAGTGGTAAGGGCTTAGGGGGTAATGTTGTCTATTTCATGGGCTTACACCTGAGAACTAGGGCTTCAGTGAAATTCCAATTTTGTATTAGCCCATCTTCTGTTACTAATAGCACAATAGCAAGATGGAGCCAGTTCTAGAACAAAAGGGCTTATTTTGGTCTATTGTTCTGGAGATGCAAAGTAAAAGGCTGCGTGTGATGATAGCATCCCAACAGACTCCTGGGGTGGTACAGGGCATCAGTCTCAAGAGATGGGAGCATGCACGAACATGTGTTGCTTCAGATCTCATAGAGCCACAGGAATTCCCACTCACCGGGGATCTGCCCTGATGAACTCATCTCATCCTCATTCCTTCTCTAAATACATGGGCAGACCAGGTCTCCAACTTTTCAATTCCTGTGAAAATTCACCCCCAACATGAGTTTTGAGAAGCCAAACCAAATTCATACTGCTCCTCTGAAATTAAACACTTTGTCAAGATTTGCTGGAGCCAGGTGTTTTGGCACATGCTTTTAATCCCGGGTGACAGAGGCCAGAAGATCTCTGTGAGTTCTAGGATAACCATGTCTACAGGGGACCCTGTATAAAAACCAACCAACCAAACAAACAAACAAAAAACAAAAAAGTCTTAAATGTATCAATCTTTTCCTGGTTTTCAACATTCTATACAAGGTTGTCTAAATGTAAGAGATGCCCGTTTCATTTTAAAGGTGTCGTTTAAAACACCTTTAAAGTTTAAAGACAAATGATTGTTTAAAGATATGCCTGCTGCCATGAATAGTTGATTTGTCTGGTTGTTCTAAAATGCAATTTTGTTTAAATATTTAGTTCAGAAGTTTGGCAAATTACAATTGAATTTTGAGTATGTGGACTTTCATTTCTGAACTCACATACATTTTACTTTTTCTCCAGATTAAATTTTCATTTCTCAGGAGGGTGGGAATGGGAGGGAATGAGGGAAGGGGATACAGCTGGGATACAAAGTTAATATACTGTAACTAATATGAAAAAATTTTTAATTAATTTTTTTCATTTCTCCAGATTAAATTATATGCAGGAAGAGGTAGAGAAGCCAAGTAGTTTGAGGATCATTTTTAACCTCTCAAGTCATCTTCTGTCTCGTTTTCCTCACAGATGACTATCTTCCTCTTCTGTCTCTAAAACTGATTCATGAGTCCTCTGGTTGTGCTGGATAATAATTATGGTGTGATGAACCCCAAGGCCGATATCAGACTTTCCTAAATATCTACAAAGCATAAAAGAGCTGTCGACAGATGCAAGAATAGATATAGAAACTATTTTTTCAACTAAGAGAAAATGCTTACAGTCTGTCTTATGATTGGATACCTCTTCCACATGGGAAAACTTACTCAGTAAGTAGGGTGTGTGAGCTTTTCCCTTGTGGGAAGTGAGATCTGTCCCCTGTAGTGTGCTTTGAAACCATATCATTAGCACTGACAAATTTGGGTTATTAGGATTATCATTTATGCTTTAAAAAATCTCTTAGTCCTTCTTAGTTTCTCTATAAAGAACAAACTGCATAAAAACTTGAACGATAAGAGCAATTTATTTCATTTTTAAAATTAATTTATTTTCTATTAATTTCAATTTATTTATCTTGTATCCTAGCTGTAGCCCCCTCCCTCGTGCCCTCCCAATCCCATCCTTCATCCTTCTTCTCCTCCCATGCCCCTCCCCCAGTCCACTGATAGGGGAGGTCCTCCTCCCCTTGCATCTGACCCTCACCTATCAGGTCTCATCAGGACTGGCTGCATTGTCTTCCTCTGTGGCCTGGTAAGGCTGCACCCCACTCAGGGGTAGGTGATCAGAGAGCCAGCCACTGAGTTCATGTCAGAGATAGAACCTGCTTGAACACTGAGCTGCTATAAGCTACATCTGTGTAGGGGTTCTAGGTTATCTCCATGAATGGTCCTTGGTTGGAGCATCAGTCTCAGAAAAGACCCCGGGCCCAAATTTTTTTGGTTCTGTTCCTCTCCTTGTGGAACTCCTGTCCCCTCCAGGTCTTTCTATCTCTCCCTTCTTTCATAAGTTCCTTGCACTCTGCCCAAAGTTTGGTTATGAGTCTCAGCATCTGCTTTAATACCATGCTGGGTAGAGTGGTAAGAGAAATTTTAAACAGTTCCCTTAATCCAAGTTAATACTATGTCACAGAGGAAAAAATCTTTGTGAAAGTTAACTGTTCTTGTGTTACTATAAGATTCTTAAATTATGGTCTGTGGATTACCCTCATGAGAATCCTTTATAATGGTTAGAAACTGTAGAATTTTGGAAAAGGGAAGGAATGGAATAGAATGGAAATGCTATATTATACATATGTTATATTTTATGTATATTATAATACCTAAAATATATTATACATTTACTATATTGATATAACAATATTAATAGTTAATAATCTATTTAAATGTTTATTTTGACTGTCGTGTGTGTGTGTGTGTGTCTATGTCTGTGTGTGCATGCACATTAGTGCCAGTGCCTGAAGAGGCCAGAGACCTCAGACCCTCCTGGAGAGAGAGTTAGAGGCAGTTGTAAGCAGCCTGATGTGGGTGCTGAGGGTGGGGCTCAGGTGCTCAGGATGAGTGTGCTTAACCCTTGAGCCCATCTCTACAGCCTGATTTACTAGATCTTGGATAAGCAGCCCAGGTGACTTTTATGTTTGTCAACCTTTAAGAACTACCTCTTTAGGACAGTTACTACTCAGCTCAGGGGTTTGTGTGTGTGTTTGTGTGTATTTGTGTGTGTGTGTTTATTTAATTCTGTTTTTGTTGTCTTTTTTTTGGGGGGGGATGGTGAAAATGAAACCCAGCACTTCACATATGCTAGACTCTATCACCTAGGTCCCTATTCAGCATTAGCAAAGCACTTTAGTGGACTTGATTGTTTTTGAAACAAAGCTATGCTTTCCAAGGTCATTTTGGATAAAAGCAGAGACAGAAAACAAAGTTGCTTTGCGATTAAATAACAAGAATTCAGGGATTTCTCAGCATCGTGTTGTACTCAACAGCACGGGTGAAAAATTGTCAACATTAAAACCCTTTGTTGGAGCACCGCCCCAGCCTCGCAGTGCTGGGTGGTGCTGGGGGCGGGGCTCCCCTCCGATGAACAAATATGTAATGGAGAGATGGGAAAGATAGGAAAACGCAGAGGGTGTGCGCTATGGAGAGGGGTGGAACTGAAGACTTGATGGCCTTGACAGGTGAGAGAGAGGGCTGAGGCCGAGATCCTGTTATTGCCCAGTAGGGTCAGTGGGATCCTAGAGCTTATACTGAAGCAGACTCAACCCCCAAGCTGCTTGCTGGGCCACAGGATCCCCCTGGCTCTGGGTAGTGATGGAAGCCTGAGAAGAGGAAAGGTCCACTTCTGGACTGGACCTTCTCGAAGGACCACCGTGGTCCATTTTCCCACTGGAGGCCGCGATGGTGTTTGTAGTCCATGCTGCTGCACTCAGGCCGTGATGAAGTCTGAGCTCTATGAGTTTGTGTTGCTGCCTGCTGCCTTGATGCTGCTGCTGGGCTTTGCTGCGGAGGGAGGCCGTGCTGATGAATAGTTAGCCCCCCGAAGCCGTGCTGAGGCCCGTGGTCCTTGAAGCCACTGAGGGCCATGGGTAGGTTGGTGGTGTTGATACAACCAGGGTCCGTGTTGATGTCCGTGGCCCGTGTTACCGCTGAAGCCCACGTGGATGTCAGCGATATCTGTGCCATATCCCATAGTGATACCTGTGGAAGCTGGAGAGCTGACCCTGGCCCTGGGGAGACCAAGCCATCTGCTCTCCTCAGTTGATGGCTTCTGGGGTAGATGTAGGTGGAGGACGACTCATCCTCCCTTGGGAGTGCTGGCCCCAGGAATTTCACCATGCTCCAGGGAGTATATGAACAACACAAAATGAACTTGTCGTCTTTTTTTCCTCCCCCTCCCCGTTTTTTGTGGGGGAGGAGGTTAGACATGGAAAAACTTGGAGGTGAGTGCAGTTGGGATGCATGATATGAGTTCCCAACTAATAAATAGTAATAATAACAATACCGTTGTTTTATACTTTTCTACAGTATAGAAAGTAAAATAATCTGTTATACAATTAGTCACAAATACAGTCCTGGATGTGTTATGCCCCCCACACAAGTATTGTCTAAAACATGTCTTCTTTGTAGCACCTAGGCCTTGACACCACTGGGCTTGTCTGAGTTCACGAATCTCTTACAACCTATAGCTTCCCCATCCCTTATCTGGTTCTCCTCCCCTGCTAAGCTTTGTTTCCTGGCAGTAACTAGAACCCCCTACCACTGACATAGCTAGTGCTGCTCCTGGAACAACCACAGCCACCTTGGTCTTGTGCCTTAGCAAACTATTGGCCTCCAAAACCATGAAGGCCAGAGCTTCTGCCCAGAAAGTTTGCTTCCTTTATTGACCCAAAAATTGAAGACCCACAATGGCCTGGGTCCTCTCCCATCAATCATTAATTAAGAAAATACTTTACAGCCAGATCTTATGGAGGCATTTTCTCAACTGAGATTTCCTCCTTTCAGCTATATGTAGCTTGTGTCAAGTTAACATAAAATCACCCAGCACAGGCAACAAAAGCAAAGCCCCTCTCTTCACACTGCCTGTTAGTCATGATTTCAATAACTTTAATTTTTCCATACCGCTCCAAAGAATATCACATGTGATATTCTTCAATGTCTTCTTTAATGCCACTAACAAAGATCTTCTGAGACTCTCCTCTTGATGTAGCTGTCTTTGGCTGCATGACTCTTCCAACCGCCTCGCGCAGTCTTGCCTTTATAGCTGCAGCCTTTTCTTCCACAGCAGCACAGCTGGCAGACACAAAGCCCCCTGGAGCACTTAGTGTTTGGATCTCTCATTACCACACAGTCAGTGAGTATTCTCCATTGCTCAAAATGACTTCTCAGACTCTCAGGGGTTGTTCTGAAGCTCAGCCCTCAAAGGTGAATGGCTTCTTCAACTTCCAAAATGCTTCCAGTATCCTTAGGAAACTCTGACTTAGACCTGGAGGCAGGGGAATGAGAGACTTCATCCTTGGCGGCGTTAGCACTCAGAAAGCCCAAACATCCTTAAAACATGAAGATGGTTCTTGCTAGCACAAAGGATCAAGAAAAACTAGTGGCAGTGGGGATTGTAAGAATGAGTGATGGGTCAGTGAAAAAAAATCCCCATGAAGGAAACACCAATTATCAGGGAGCGCCACAGACGTCAAGCCTGTGACAGGGGAGTCCCTATGGAGGCCAGAGAGGCCACTGTGTGAAGCTGTGAAGGTAAAGCCTGGATTGTATTGGGCACCCCACGATATTGGAGATGCCAGAGCTGTGGAGTACCTGTCAAAGAGAACTACTGATATTGATAGGGCATGGAACCAGCCCGAGAGAGAGGTTGCACAAAGCAAAGCTGGAAGGAAAAAGCCATCTAATAAAACCCTTAACATCATATGTGGAGTTGGAAAGTTTGGAGTATGTCCTGCTGGCTTTTGGTCTGCTTTGTTCCAGTATTTCCTCACTATGCCCTCCTTTTGAAACAGTAATATATATTTAATGCCATTGTATGTTGGAAGTATGTAATGTGATTTTGGCATTTACTTTTACATTACAGTTATGAGATTGCCTTGAGTCTTAGAAGAGAGGTAGACTTTGGACTTTGAAACAGCATTGAGACTGTGAAAGACCATGGGGATTTCTGAAATTCTACTGAATGCATTTTGCATTGTGATATATCTATAAGCCTCGGTGGGCCAGTGAGTGGAATATGGTGGTTTGAATAGCTCCCATAAGCTCGTATGTTTGAATCTTGGGTCCTAATTAGTGGAACTCTTTGGGAAGGATTAGGAGGCAGAGGTGTGTGTAGCCTTGTTGGAGTGGGTGTGATCTTGTTGGAGGAGGTGTGATACTGGGGTGGGCGTGGAGGTTTCAAAAGCCCCCACCAGGCTCAGTGTTCTTTCTCTGACTGTGGCTTGCAGCTCAGGATGAAAGCCCTCAGCTACTGCTCCAGTTCTGTGCTTGCCTGTCTACTGCCATGTTTCCATCACCATGATGATCATGGACTAACCCTCTGAACTTTAAGCCTTCAATTAAACTCTTTCTCATTTAGGTTGACTTGGCCATATTGACTCCTCAAAGCAATCATGCAGTAACTAATACAGCTGGCTTACCTGGAACACCTACATTTTTGTCTTCCACACTTGCACTCTAAGTGAGGGGCAATGGTAGAAGCATTCTCTCTGGCTCTATCCAGTTAGGACCCAGCAGTTTTGCTTGGAGAATACAGCCAGCATACGGCCAATCTCCTGTTCATTCTCTCTGTCCTTCTGTCTGTCTCTCCCTCCCCTCTCCTCTTTGTCAAGTGGTCTAAAAAGTGATCTCCACTTTCCTTTTTTTTTAAAAAAAAATTAATTTTTATTTATTTTATGTATATGAGGTTTTTGCCTGTGTTATGAATGTGCCTCATTTTTGTGACATACCCACGGAGGCCAGAAGAAGGCCTCAGATCCTCTGGGGCTGGCTGGAGTTGCAGACAGTTGGGGGTACCTTGTTGGTCCTAGGAATCAAACCCACATCTTCTGAAAGAGCTGCCAGGGATCTTAACTGCCGTACCATCTCCAGCCCCATGATCTACACTTTCTACTTGACTTTCTCATCTGCTCCTCTTTTCAGTCCACCATAGCTTCTCAAATTCTCGAAGTTTCAGATTTTATCATCCTTTCCAGAATTAACTTAACCTGTTTGAGTTTCACACATGCCAGCAGAAAACACTTTGGGATCAAAAGACCATATCACAGCATAGAAGGCAGACAACCCATGCTATGTTCAATCGTATCATTAATCCTCTGCCTCTATGATTTTAGGAGGCAACATGGAATATAAGGCACAGCTAAAGAACTCTAAGCTTTGGATTCTCTCAATCTTTTAAAAGGCTCCAAAAAGTTCTGCTCAACCTTGACTGCAGCAGGGAGTCTTTATTATGGTGGGTGATTTAAAAAAAGTGCCCTCTGCTCTGATGGAAGACATTATGTCTGTTTTATACTCCAGTCTGCTGAGGAAATATCCTTGAAAGGATAATCCAGAACAAAAGCTGCTGGTGAACAAAAGAAAGCATCCTCATGGTTAGTTGTCTCCTACTAATTTCTACTACTCCTGAAAGTGATCTGTCATCTCCTAGTTTCACAAAAGGAACCTCAAGAGATAGCAACACTTAACCATTCAAGAAATATATTGGATATTTTCTATATGCCAGGCACTACACAAACCAAAATAGGCACAATCTTTGTTGTCATGAGCAACAGGCGCAGTACTCAGACATACCAAAATGTAAATATAAATTGTGATAAGTCATAAGAACTAAAAATACATGGTGGTAAGATTGTTGATATCAATCAGGTATCTCAAACTTATCTGGGCTGTCAGATTCCCTTCTCCCCCTCCCCACTTGAATGTCCTATTCAAACTGAGCCCTGAAGGGTAAGATGAGAAGGTGAAAAGAATGGTTTAAAGGAAGAAGGGCAGGTGTACAGAGCTTACAACTGTTCCAAGTAGAATACAACTGAGCAACTAAATGGTCAGGGAATCCTCAGCCCAGGAAGCAAGGGGAGAGTTGGGTGAGATGAGATGGGAAGAGGCGGGCCTGCCTAGATGCCCTGCAGTTTAGATGCCACTGAAAGGACTCTGGTTTTATTCCAGAATAATACCAAATTATTTGATGGTGTTATGTAACAAGTGGCATAGTCTTGTTTGCTTTTTGAAAGATCATTTTGGCTGCAAAGTACAGAATACACAGATTATCTGTAGTTGGACCAAATTAGCTCAGCAGTGATGGGAAAGAAGCAGAATCATTAGGGGGATTTTGGAGGAAACATTTTTTAGTGTTGGCACGGCAACAGACACTGTAGACAAGGTGTGGGAAACATCAGGGATGATTGTTAGATGTTTGATTTGATGACTCGAATAACCAGGAAAACATGAAGTTGGCCTAAACTTTGAAAACCTAAGACATTTTGTCAGCAAAGCAATTGATGATACAAATGACTTTGGCATTTAATGGAAGAGTCTGGGCTAGAGGTATGTGGAAACGTGAAAGTATAAGTGATAGCTAACTCTGTGGTCTGTGTGACACTGCATAGGGCAAAAGATTATAATGCAAGCAAAAAAGAATTTCAAATAGACCTCGGGGTGCTTGGAAATGGTAAAATGGTGTGCAATACGCAGAGAAAAGAATGGGAATATGCAAAGGGACTAAGGAAAATAGAAGGAAAACCAAGAAGATGGTTGTCAAATATAGAAGAAAAGTTTAAGGAGGAATGGTGTTCAAAATGTTGACTATTGCAGGAGCTCAAGGAGGAGGAGGGTTGAAAATGGTATTTTATTTTAATGACGAGGAGAAGAAAGGCCTATTCAAAGCCAATGTAGATTCCTGTGCCTCTCTGGCTAGGCTGATTTATGTGTGTTTCTTTCTCTCCACAGGATATAAATCCCCCAGTTTTTACTGGACTCCATCTTACAGCCTTGTGTATCATATCAAAGTGTCTAGGTCTCCTTCAATGATGCCTTGAATTACACGCGTTCATCTCCTTCAACGAAGCTATTATTTCTTGCTCTGCCCATGGCATGCAGATGGGCTTTAAACATACTTTCAAAACTGCAGGTTGTTTTCAGTTCTATTTCTTTGTCTACCGCTGAATCAGGGAACCAGAATCTTAAGGGAGTAGATTTCAGGTTTGATTCTGCATTTTTATAAAGTTCACAAGTGCAAAGCTTTGGAAAATACTAGCTTAGAGTTAAATTCGGAGACCACTGGGTTAGCCCCAAAGTGAACAAGAGTTGGGCAGCAGGCATGGAGACACAATCTGACATAAACTCTCATATTGCAAAACAGTGAACAGTTATACTTCTGTTATTCCAAGATCAGCTTTCCAGCAATTGTCTGGAAGAGGGCCAAAGCTCGAAGTTAAGAAAATGAAATATTCCTCTTAGGGAAAGGACTTTTGGTCCTTTATTGAAGCGCAATAAAAAAAAAAAAAAGAAATCTCAAGATACCATTTGATAGAGTCACTGTTTTACTCGTCGACGGGAAGAAAGAGAACCTCTCATTAGCTGGTTGTGGATAGAAATAATCGGATCAATCGTCGCCTGCAGCCATAGAGAAAAGTAGGAGAAAAAGAACACTACCTCCACCACCGGAAAACAGAAAGGGTTAAAATGGATATAGAGACAGATGAACACAAGCGTGTGTGTGTGTGTGTGTGTGTGTGTGTGTGTGTGTGTGGTGGTGTGTGTGGGGTCTTTAACAAAAGTAAGGAGAACACTGCAAAAAAGCAGCAGCAAAGTGGGGATTTTACACACTCACGCACACCTCTGCAATCCCATGGGACTTTGGTGTACGGGCTGGCTTAACACATCTGACAGTCAGTGACCCACTAAGAATTTTCTTTTTCCATTGTTTTCCTTAAGAACCTCCAAGAGATTTCTTTCAAACGGCTAAAAAAGATCGCCTCCTTAAAACGCAGCGCAGTTAACAGAGTGAAACACAAGTCGGTCGCGGAGCCCGGGCTCATCAGTCGCCAGTTCTGGATGGACACGGTCGGACTCAGGTTCGCAAAGACGACCCTCTCCCCCTAGGCTTCCGGTGAAACTGCGAAAGTAAGCAGTCCCAGCCAGCGCTCAGGCATCGCCGCAGCGTCCCCCACCGCTCGAGGCTTAAGGAAATCGCTGCTGCCTCCCCTCCGCTTCGGGTCTCCGCGGTGGTGGTGGACATCAAAGGTAACGGGTCTCCGCGAGATTCGGCTGGTCCGAGACCGACACAGTGAAGCACCGCGTTCCTGAAGGGAGTAGATCTGTCTTTCGGTGGGTGCTATGAAAGACCGGGGCGCTACACGCTTGGGCGCGGAGACATCGGAGCCCACCTCGGTGGGCTTCCCCGGGGCAGGGATGGTCTCTGGAAGCACCTGCCAGCGCCCTAAGTTCTGGGGCTTCGGGAGAGGGGCGGCCGGGGTTCGTGTCCGGGGGCGGCAGGATGGGGGCGCTTTCTGACACGTCCATCAGCGGGGGAGCTCCCGGGGCACCGCCGGGGCTCGGGGGAGGGCGGCCCGCCCGGCAGCCGTCCGCGAAGCCCCGGGGCCGCGGGGCGGCGAGCGCGCGCGCGGGGGGCTCCGGGTCCCGGCGGCCGGGGGGCGCCGTCGGCGGGGCTCGCGCAGCCGCACTGGGCGCGCCGCCCGCCGGCTCCTCCTCCTCCCGGCTCCGTAGTAATCATGGCGGCGGCGGCTTTCGCGGTCCCTCGGGTGAAACAGAAAGCGGGAGCTACGCGGAGAGGGAGAGAAGAGCGGGGCTGAGGCGGCGCCGTCACTGCCGGCAACACAGGCCCAGCCAGTCGGCGCAGCGGCGGCCGCGGGAGCCGGGCTCGCCGCCGAGGGAGGGAGAGGACGAGCCGGAGCCCCGCACCGGAGACGCCGCCGCCGCCGCCGCCGCCGGCGGGGGGGATCCGCCTGCCTTCGCCTCGGAGCGGCGGCGCTGGGAGGTGAGAGCCGGCGGGGGACGGCCGCGTCGGGGGGCGGCGGCGGGCGGGCCGAGCCCGTCGGGGACGGCGGCCGACGCCCCCTCGCGGGGGAGCGCCCGTCCGTGGGGCGGCGGGACCGGGACGCGGCGGGGCCGTGCGCGACACCTGCCGGGTCCCGGCGGCCGGCCGCGGGGCTCAGCCCGCTCACCTGGCTCCGCGCCCCGGCGGGCGGCGGCTCGCGGCTTCCCGGGCCGTGTAACCACCTGTTGGGTCGGGGTCGGCGGGCGGGGGAGGACGGGAGGCGTCGGCGGTCCCCGCTCCCCGCTCCCCGCTCCGCAGCCTGCGTGGGTGAACTTTTGACACGACTCTGGGAGGGCGGCGGGCGCCGCGGGGCGAAGGCGGACGGAGGAGCGGATGGTGCGGACGTCACGTCGCCGGCGCTGCTGCGTGCAGAGAGTGGGCTAGGTAACCGGTTTATTGTCATTATTATTTAGTTATTGAGCTGTTATCTTTTGTGGAAAGCCTTGGGGTGTTTGGGGTGTGTGAGTGTGTGTGTGTGTGTGTGACTGACGCTTGAGTTCCTTTGGGTACCTTCATGTATGTCCATCCATTACCTGACAAATAGCAGGCTGACAGGATTTTCCTCTTTTTATAGTATAGTCTTACGTGGCTCACGGTGGACCTAAACAAAACAAAACAAAACAAAAACAAACAAAACCCCTGAGCCCCATCATGATTTTTGCTGCTTCCTATTGTGGTCTGCTTCAGTCCTTGAAACCCAAGTTTGTGTGTGTGTGTGTTTTCTGTGTCGTGGGAATCTAACAGCACCGCTTCTCTGCCTTTTGGCTAAGGTCAGCTGTTAAGAATGAAATGAACGGTTGATGCTTTCTTGTAATATTTTAGTCACTATTCTTTTACCAGCATTAATACTGAACATATGCCACTCACGACCGAGCCATATGTCAGACAGAAACAAATTGAGATTTCTGGCTCAAATCCATAAATATTTAGGTTTTGTGTATTTGTGAAGTATGTATTTCTTGCCGTCTCATAAGTTTTGTGTTAAGTCACCTAAAAATGTTTCAGAGAGATGAGTCTCCTGCTTTCATAACATTTTCGTGTTTGAATTGATTTTTTTTCAACTAATGAGATAAATTACCCATGGAGACAGGTGGTGGGCCTAATAAAAAGCAATGACAAGGACTTTTAAAATATTTTTCTAAAACATAAAGATGAGCGTTTGTTATTAACATTTTAGCCTGCTTGAAATTCATGCTACCACTAGTAACACCCTTTAAAGGGAAGAAGAGATGATGAGGTGATAGGGGAAAATCTTGTTTAGATTTTATATTTAAAAAAAAATGTAGCATTCTCGGATTAAATTTCTCTGTATTTTCTCGTCTTCATAGATCATCTCCCTATCTCAGGCTGGTTCCCTTTAGCCACCTGTATGCATGTGCTTTAACACTTTCCTTTCCCCTTTTGTCTGAGTCCTCATCACCGAATGCTCAGGAAAAATAAACTCTTGCTTAACACTGGCCTCAGCATGTTTGTAAGGGGAATTTTCTTCTCCCAAATTAATGTGCATTCAAGAAAAAAAAAATTTGGTGTCATGTGTCATCACTTCCTCTCTCCATGTAATTGAGAGCTGATTTGTTTTACCATACATTTAATGATTCTTTTTTACTTTTTATATTTCTGTAATTTTCCACTTATTCTAATACAAATTAAGACAAAAATTCTCTCCTTCCATGTCTAGTGAGATGTAGGTTGAGAGATTGTTGAAAAAACAGGGTAAAAATAAAGAATATTATAATGAATGTTGTCTTTTAGTGTGACTGAGGTGAAAGACATTTAATTTGTGATTTGTTCAGCTTTAGCTTAGACTAATAGGTATTTCTGCTTGTCTTCAAAATATTTGGGGTTTTTTTGGGGGATGTAAGATTTATTTATCTTGTATTTTGCCTATAGTGTTAAAATACCATTTGATAATGTAAACAAAATAGATGTTTTTAAGAAAAACATTCTTGGTGCATGTTTTTTCATTAAAATCAGTTTTGATTATGTCTTGGTGAATGATACAAGAATGCGCATTTCCAAGTTTGTTAGTTTATTATATGTGATTTATTGTTTTGTTGTTAAATGCAATCTCTAAAACAAGAACTAGTATTTTTAAGTTCTGAATGTTTTTTATTTTTATTTTTATTTTATGTGCATTAGTGTCTGAATTTTTTTTTAAAGTTAGATTTAGAATTCTGTACATGTCTATTCTACCGAGTCCCTTAGTACTTCAATTGATCATGTTGGTATAACAAATGGGTATCACTGTCAGGAGCTCCTTATCACCAAGGAAATGATGACCCATCTTGTTGAAGGGCACAGTTTGTTCTTTTGCATGTATTGTGTTTATCCTTCTCAATACTCTAGTCGTTATTTCAGAGTATTATCCAGTGACTTCTTTTTTTATGTGAGGATCATTAACCTTCTCTCCAACTGGCTGGGTTTATGCAGCCTCTGGGTTTCCATTAAGTTCTTTGTGGTTTTCATCTTCTCATATTCCCAATCCCCTATCAGCCATTCCCAGACCTTAGGCTACTTTTCTGCACAAGATAGCTGTAAGATAGTGTATTTGGGAGGAGATGACAGGGACTCAGAGGGTGATAAGCTATTATCAAAGTAAGGGATACAAAAGCCCTGGGATGTGTTCCTTCAAGTAATTTACAAATTATTTGAGAATTGCACACTAACAAAGGAGACCATTAGCAAAAGCTGTAGCTCAATATTGTTAAATTGTGTGGCACCCACTGTGACTGAAAGCACTGTTAGGGAACAGTCTGGGTATTTGGAGAAAGTCCAACTTGAAATTTAGGAAGGGTTTATATAGCAAAGGAAAACTCATTCCAAAAGAGACCGACAGAGTTGGAGGTAGTAGCAAGAGGAATAGTTTGGGAGCATCCAAGGACAAGTATTAGGAAGAAGGGATGGTGAGGCAGAGATTGGAGCTAGGTCCCAGCAGGTATGAAGAGCAGAGGAGGAACCCCTGGAGAAAGAAGTTTTGCTTAGTAGCAGGAACCTGTCTTTGAAGGTAATAAAGAACCATTTATCACTCTGTTTTGTTTTCACTGTTTTTAGCTAGCATACAAAATACGTATCATTGTACTGGGCTCATTTTCTTCCCCATGACCATCTTTGGACCCTCTTTCCTGCTTTGTGCAGGTCCCAGTTTCCCCCAAAATGCATCATATGTTTTCATCTTGTGTGTTTGTATGTGTGTGTATTGGGGGCTGGGAGGCGAGCACACATATTTCTTTATGTGAGAGAAAAATGTCTCTTCCTATTACTCTTTCCTGCTTCCACCTTCCTTTCCCTTAACACCCCTCCCAGTCACACTTCTGCTTTTATAGCATACACAGAGATAAAAATTCCATATATAAGAGAAAACACGTTGTTTGTCTTTCTTATCATGTTTTGTTTTGCTTAGCATTTTGGTTTCCAGCTTCAACTTTCTTAGTGATATATTTTATGTGTTTTTATAACTAAGATAAGGGTAGATAGCCTTTTTATAGATTGCTTCATCATATTGTCTTGCAAACTGTGTTGAATAGTCTTGTTTGTTTGCTTGTTTGAGAAAAATCTTTTTTAAAATGTAGAAACCATATCTGCAGGCTGGAGTTGGCCATCTGGCCTAGTTTACTGAGTCATGGCTGACTGTACATACAGAGCATATTGTGAAGTATTTTCCTAATGGTTGTTTGAAGTAGTGTATGTATCTTTTCTTACGGTATATGAAAATAAAGAAAATATGCTAAAAGTACTACTACTGTAATTATCATTTTGTGCCTAAAGTTCCGGGAGGGGCCTAGTCTAGGTTTCAGAACTAGGAAGTAAAAGAAGAAGTCTGTGAGTGGGACATTAAAACAGCGAAACAGCTACACACCAGCTGCATTTAGAATCTGTAGAAAGTTGGGCCTATCAACTCTATACTGAGTTTATAGTTTTAAAAAATACAACTGGCATTTTAGAAACCTGGGCTAGGTGCTGATGATCTGTAAGTGATGGCAGGGGACTAATAACCTATTTTTTAAAGGTAGTCAAAGGTGAGTTCTAAACATTTAGAAATACTGCAGTAACTCCAAGAATAGTCACTGTTATGAAATAATTGGTAATCAGATTGATAGAGTCATCTAGAGAAATGTTAAGCTGGGTAGATTAAAGGAGGAAACGCAGAGCTAGAACGCTTTTAAAAAATAGCTGTATTAAAATTATTTTAAGATGATTTTGGTGATTTTAAAAGATAATTACTGATTGTTTTGAAACTTGATTTAAATTAAACATCTCTTGAAAATTCATAGATTTATAACATGTACTTCTAAGACATAGCTCTCAACCTGTGGGTCGAAACTCCTTTGAATGACGCTTCTACAGGGGTCGCATAGCAAACACTGTATATCATGCATTTACATTATGATTCATAATAGTAGCAAAATTATGATTAGGAGAAGCAACGGAAATGATTGTATGGCTGGATTCATCACAACAGGAGGAACTGTTTTAAAGGGTCTCGGCATTGTGAATATTGAGAGCACCACTCTAGGACACTATTTCTCTTTTCCCAGGGAACCCATGGTGCCCAAGGTTATGCCTGTATGGCTACTACATAGTTTGTGATATCAAGAGATTAAAATGTAGCATAAGAACATTGTTTCATTCTGCAGGCATTATAAATAGGCTTTGTATGTGGTCAGTTTTAGGTGTTGAAAAGTGGATGGGACACTTGACTGAACATAGTCAGTACTGTTTCTCCCCTTATTTTTCTGTTAAAAACACTAAAACCAAACAAAATATTAATCTTTTATGCTTTCATAACTATAACTTTGTTATATTTTTTATCTTAAGTTTAAGGGCAACAAAAGCCTTTTGAACTAGCTTTTGTTTTACCTTCTTCAATTGCTACTTAGTACAATTTGGCTTAATGGTGTGCTTTAAGAAGAACTTAAAAGTTTTTTTAATGTCTTTTTTAATTTTTACGGTTCATTCATTTTATATCCTGATAGTAGCCCCTCCTTTATCTCCTGCCACCTTTCCTCTCTCATTCCCCTCCATCCCCTTCTTCTAGTCCACTGAAAGGGGGTGTTCTCCTCCCCTGCCGTCTGACCCTAACTTACCAAGTCTTATCAGTACTGCCTGGATCCTCGTCCTCTGAGGCCTGGCATTGCCGATTTGCCAGGGGGAAGTGATCAAACATCAGGCAACTGAGTTCAGGATAGAGGCAGCCCATGCTCCCCTTACTCAGAAATCCACATGGAGACAGAGCTGCCTATTGGATACATCTGAGCAGGGAGTCTAGGTCCTCTCCACGTGAGGTCCTTGGTTGGTGCACCAGTCTCTGCAGGGCCTGCTGGGCTCAGATTTTTTTTTTAAGCTTTGTTGGTCTCCTTGTGGAGCTCCTGTCCCCTCTGGGTCCTTCTATCCCCCCTTCTTCCATATGACTGTGCTGTGCCCAAAGTTTGCTTAGTCTCAGCATCTGTTTTGATCCCTTTGTTGGGTAGAGCCTTCAGAGGACCTCTATGGTAGGCTCCCATCCTGTTCCCTCTCTTCCATTACTGCTGGTATCTATCCTGTTTGCCCTTCTGAATGAGAATTAAGTGCCCTCTATAGGGTCCTCCTTGTTTAGCTTCTTTAGGTCTATAGATTTTAGTTAGTATGGTTATCCTGTATTATGCAGCTTTATTTGTAATGCTAGAATCTAGCTATTACAACAACCTAGATGATCAAACAACCTAGATATGCCTCAATGGAAGAATGGATACAGAAATTGTGGCACATTTACACAATGGAAGACTACTCAGCTCTTTAAAATAAGGAAATCATGAAATTTGCAGGCAAATGGATGGAACTAGAAAAGATCATCCTGAGTGAGGTAACCCAGAACCAGAAAGAAATGCATGGTATATACTTACTTATAAGCTTTAAGAAGAACTTAATAGTCAGGCATGGTGGCATATGCTTTTAATCTCAGTATTACAGAGGCAGAGACAGGAGGACCTCTAACTTAGAAGCCAACCTGGTCTACATTGTGATTTCCAGGATAGGCCAGCTAGGGCCTCAGAGTTGAGACCTGGTCTTGGAAAAAGAAGGGGTTTAATTAGTATTTGACCACTGTGTTACCATCCTGCCGCCTTCCTTGCCCAAGGAAGAGATCAAGTGCCTTGGATGGTGTAAATCTTGGTTCCACGTTCACCGTCATAATGACAGTGCTTTCATGGTCTGGATTTCTCTTTCTTAAATTGAGAATATCTGCTTTGTCTTCAACACACACACATTTTAAAGGCCCAGCAAGACAGTCGAAACATGTAAATGCTAAGGTGCCACGTGTGTGCTTCCATCAGTACTTGAAGATACCGGAAGCTGCATTAAGGTGCCATGTCCTTGTGTACATCAGTGCTCATGTGTGCTGCTTGAACTTTTGAGTTCAAATGTTACTCTGCAGAGTACTACAAACAACATTTTCAGGAAGCATTCAGTATACTAGAAAGTCATAACTGTTTCCCTTGTAAATAAAATAGATATAAGAAATTTCTACTCATTGATCTTTCAGATCAGTCCCAGCTCCACGCAGCCTCTATCCCTCTTTGCAAGGGAACGCTGATCTTCTGTTCCATACGGCTTCAGCTATTGTATCCCTAGTGGGAAGAAAATGTATAAAGTGAATGAACTAGCTCCTAAGTAGAGGACAGCTTCTTTACAGTACTGAGAGACACCTGTTGAAGTCACATTGGATTTTAGGGCCTATGCTCCATTATTTTTAAAGTCCTGCACACACCTGCCAGCTACACATAGTTCTCTCATTTTATAAGTGAGATTCTGCTTGGGAATGACTTCTCCCTTTCTTCCTTTCTTCTTGAGATGGCTTGGGTGCTAGTTGGTAGAAATACAAAGTACAGTGTGTATTTTGTCATCAACCTTGATAAGAACTTACGTACATTTGATATGTTGTTGTATGATCCAGACTCTAGCAATGTTGAAGAGTATGCTTTTTTTCTGTCTTTCCTTTTCAGAACCCACATCTTAATATATATTTATACATATAGAATTATATTTTCAAAGTTACTTTATCCTTCCCCAGTGAGAGGTTACTTTAATCGATTTAAGTGCGTGTAGTCCTCTTCAAAATCACACAGCCATGTAATGGGAGGGGAGAGAATCTTCCTACTTGGCCTCAGATTCTAAGCAGATGTTTCTTAAATACACTTTGCCGCACATTTAAGACTTTTCTTAAAATATAATTATAAATTGAGCACCTCAACCCCCAAATTCAAGATGCTCTAAAATGTGAAACTCTGCCTGCCACCCCAATGCCACAGATGCAAAATCTTCAGCTGATGTGGAGTGATGGGCCACAGTTAAGATTCAGCGATACTAAAAACACTGTATATGGTAAACTCAGGCCAGGTTTATAATGTATGTAAAAAACACGAGTGAATTTTGTGTTTAGATTTAGTTCCCCTTCCCATGCCATGGTGTGTACAGATATTCCAGAGTCTGGGATGGAAACATTCGTGATTCTGAGCATTTTGATAAAAAGATGCTGAACCTGTTTATTGTGGGCGTTGAGAGAAGCAGTTAACATACACACTGTCTGCTTTGGTTGATGGAGTAGTTATTTTATGTACGTCAAAATCAGTTTGTCTTAGTATTTGTGTAAAAAGATTTCATGATGTCATTTTGTTTAAATTTCTCGATTTGTTTCAGTTTTCTTAATATAGTTATTCTCAGTTTTTATTTTATTCTTAAAACTTGTTTTTTCCTATGTAGTATTTTTATTTATAATGCATTGTATATATATTGTTTACATTTTAGCATAATAGCTTATTAAGTACCTTTCTGTTCCTTTGTATATTGTTTTGACCAAGCACATCTACTACCTCAAAGCAGTATTTTTAAAGAAAATCTCACAGTATGGTAATATTCCATTTTTATATCTATTACTTGAAACGTACTAAGTTTGGCTCACATGGTTCAGCAGCCCTAGGGCAGCAGTTCTCAAGCTTGGGGGTTGCGACTTCTTTGGGAGTTGAACAGCCCTTTCCCAGGGGTCACATGTCAAATATCCTGCATGTCAGATATTTATATTACAATTCACAACAGTAGCAAAATTACAATTATGAAGTGGCAACAAAAATAATTTTGTGATTGAGGCAAGCACAACATGAAGAACTGTCATAAAGGCTCTCAGCATTGGTAAGGCTACGAGCCACTGCTCTAGGGTAAAATGCAGGGGCTGCTGTGCTGTGTTCCACTCCACTCACTTTGTAGGTCACATCCAGACTAATATTTCAAATGATGAAAGAACTCCTCAGTTTAAAGATATACCAAACTTCTTTTGAATTAACTGTAATTTTTTTCCCCTGCAAATCCATACTCTGATACCCTTGACTACCCCATTGTGTCTCATCACTTTCCAGCTTTGTACCACGAGGTAAGGGCACGCTTCCTGCAAGTTGGTTGTCTTTACTGACTATATAGAAACTTTGCCACTTTATCACAGTGACCACTGATTCCTTCATGTACAATGGAATAATAATATCTGTCTCTTAGAATAAGTGTTTCAAAAAAGAGTAAAAGGTAGAACTTATTTCTTGTGATGAATAGAATGCGTGCCATAGTATATTTATGTCTGCAGCTTTGACAGATGTTAGTTATTGTCCTGTTCTTATTTTCATTATTTATCTATCTATCGTTTGTTGAAGAATTAAAATGTCCCACATGACTGCAATACACATCATAAAATGAATGTCATACTTCCTTCTCTCTGGGTTCACAGACTAGGATGAACGATAGTCATGTATATAAAAATATATTTAAAAATAATTAAATAAAATACCTCTTCTCTTGCCTCTTTTTACTTGTATGATTCTTTCCTGTATTTGGCAGATTATTGTGATTGTATACATTGTGTGTGTGTGTATGTATAGTATATTCATGTGTATATATAGCATACTATATATGTTTTTGTATGTTAGGTTGTCTCTTCAGCTATTAGACTGTGAACAACACTATTGCTAACAACTTTGAACTGAAGGAGCAGAGAATTAGTATTTTAGGCATTGTTGGTGGCAAGGACTTTGTATACCTGCTGAAGCCAAGTTACAACAGAAGCAGAAATGAGCCACAGATACATTATAAAAAAAAGAATATACTTCTCTTCTAATTCGACTACATATTCTGTTCTTGGCTAGTACAAAATTACGAGTAAAATAATAATTGGTAAGTGCTTTTTTTCTGGCCTGGGTACTGTTGTAAACTTCGCACATAGTTGCTTATTTAGTTCTCTTATTTAGTTCTTGGTTAAAGACCATTTTCAAAGTGAGGTAACTCATACGACCAAGACTGTAGAGCTGTTTGGTAACAATAAAGGCTTTGAGTCCAGGAGATGACAGACTCTGGGCTTTTTGTTAATGCCAGTTCTAGTATGTTGCATCCCAAGAATGTAATGATTTGGTCTTAGGAGACATATTAAGGTAATTTACTATATAGATTTAAGGAACAACTATAATTATCTTTGGTGCTAAAAATATTACTATGTTAAATTCAAAGTATATAATTATTCACTGTTAGGAAATATTAATATAATTTACTGTATTTGTGAATTTTAGGGGCAATTATAATTATCTTTTTGGTGCTAAAATTTGTTTTCTTAAATTCATTTACCAGGCTGGGCAGTGGTGGCACACGCCTTTAATCCCAGTTCTTAGAAGGCAGAAACAGGTGGCTCTCTGTGAGTTTGAGGCCAGCTTGGTCTACAGAGCAATTTCCAGGACAACCAGGGCCTGTCTCATAAAACAGAAACAAAATTCAGTTACCAGAACTTGGAGTTAACAAAAAATGAAAATATTCCAGCAGGAACTTATATTAAGTGTCATAGTGATGTATTAGAAGCACATCCATTAAGAGATAGGAACATTAACATTGGTGCAGAATTCATAGCTGATTCATTAAGAAACAGTAAAAATAACTTGTAAATAAGAGGAGATAGCCTATTACTGCTGATCTGATTGCGTATTTGGGAAATACAAAATAGGGCTGGGGTGTGATTCAGCTTTAGAACACTTGCCTATATAGCTGGTTTATGGGTTCTATTCCCCATAACCCCATCAGTGTGGCTGCCACTCTGACCACCACAACAAAACAGAATTAGAAAAAGAAGTGATGAGACGAGACATCCCTTTCTTAAACTTAGTAGGAAATATATAGTTTCCTCATTAATGGATATACCCACCCACACACAAACACACACACACATATACACACGTCAACTGAAAATGACTTAAAGTGTTTCAGTAAATATCTGGCTATGAGGTTAATTTACTAGATTTTAAGCAGTGACTGACTTAAATACTTAAAAATTATAAAATATGTAGTAACTAAATGATGAAAATATGAATAGCTGGAGGAACATATTTTTGAAATTGATAACTCACTAATTACTGCAAAGTGGAAGTTCTTACCATATTAGTTTATAAAATTGTTTTGATTAGAAATTTAATGTAGTTTTAAAAGTGGAACTTGCAGAATTGAAGGTTCAAGTATTGAGATGGAGGAAACATAGGGGCACATAGCCAGATACATTACAGAAATAAATACAAGGAAGAACTTACTAATCAAACACAAGAATCAAAGCATTGGGAAGCATTTTTAAAAAGATTTTTTATTTTTATGCATATGATTGTTTTGGCTGCATGTGTGTTTGTGAACCACATGTGTTCATTGTCAGCAAAGTCCAAGAGGGCGAGAGATACCTGGGAACTAAAGTTACTGTTGGTTTTAAGCTGCCATATGGGTGCTGGGGCCTGAACCCAGGTCATCTTCAAAAGCAGTAGAGATTTTTAGCATCTGAGCCTCTCCTCAGCCCCTAAAACTTTAACTGTTAACAATAGTGAGACTCTAGGGTGGAGATAAACACATCAATCAAAGAGACAGGATAAAATTCAAGAGAAAGAAGATATGATGAACTATTGAGTAATGGAAAAGTTAGTTTTTAAGTAGGGAAGTCTGCCATCTGAAAATTTAAGTTCCAAATGAACTAAATAGCCAAAAGGGTTGGGGGGGGCAAAATGATCAAATGTCAACAATTTTTTGATGTGGTTTTTAAAAACGCCTTGAGGTGAACACTAAATGCTGGCATCATTTTTAAAAGGCAAGACAGAAACTAGAGTGCAGTGTTCACTAGGGAACAGAAAAAATTTACACGGAAGCTTTATGTTTGCCTACACTGAGTGTGAGAAAGATAGCTTAGTAGGAAATAGAAAGATTATGAGCAGTAAATTCCTAGGAGTAAAAATGTAGAGATCTTGGGGCTGGAGAAATGGTTCTGTGGCTGAAACCACTTGCTGCTCTTGCATGAGATCTGGGTTCAGTTTCCAGCCACATCCATAGCTCCAGTTCCAGGAAATACAAGACCCTCTGCTGACCATTGTGAGCACCTGTCGTGTGTGGTGCACAAACATACATGAAGCCAAAACATTCATAAGTCTATAAACAACATTGAAGTAGAACTAGCAAATTATTGTGAAAGTTTAGTAGTATCAAACTGGAAAGCAGGCACTCATAAATTATTGAACAGAGTATAAATATCTTTGTTTTTTTTTAAAGTTTGGAAGTTTCTGTCTACTTTAACCAATACACTTCTGAATCATGCTCATATTGCGGAAATATTTTCATAGATTCATAGAGAATATAGATATTACATAGTTATACCTGCAGGGGAAGTGACAATAACTGAAAACTGCAAGTGTGCCAGATACAGTGGTAAATGCCTTTACTCCCAGCAGAGGAAGGGAGATGCTGTGAGTTCAAGGCCAGCCAGGGTTACATAAGGAGACCTTGCCTTAGAAAAGAAAAGAAGGAAAAAAAAGAAAGGAAAAGTTTTGGGCTGGAGATATGGCTTCGAAGTTCCTCGTGTGTACCGATCTCACAGAGACCCAACTTCAGTTCCCAGCACTCACATCAGATGGTTCATAGCTACCTTCAGCTCCAGCTCCAGGGAATCCAGCGCCCTTTTTTGATTCCTATGGGCATTGCAATCACAAGCCCTGTACACACACGCACACACGCACGCACGCACGCACATGAATAAATCTGAAAAGCCTGGAAGTGTCCATAATTAGAATGACCTTAACAATAGGAAGTGAGGCACCATCACACACATGGAATAGCGCTGTGGTGGTAATTTTTAATGGAAATCTTCAAATATTTTGCATGAAAAACCTAAGATAGTCATACATGTGGCTTTATTCATATAATATCTATAGTATTGTGAAGTCTAGAAATGGAGTTTGGATTTGGGACAGTAAAAATGTTTGTATGTGTATGTTTATGACAGCAGGTATAGCCTTTGTGGTGTAACAAGCCTGGTATCAAAACAGAAGAGAGTTAGGTTTGGTCAATTCTGTTTGACCCTTTTCCACATCATCTTCTTTATTTGGTTCATGTCTTTTTCTGCATATTTTTAAGTAGCATTTTAAGTAGCACTTGCAAAAGCCTCCCAGTTGGTATTTTTAGGAATAACAACATCAAGGCCAATGAGAAGGGTCAGCAGAAAAAGGCACTTGTGTTAAGTCTGCCTACCCATGTCAGCCTCTAATACTCATATGGTGGGGGAGAGAACGACATACATACTCTCATGAATGCACACTTGCACATGTGTGCGCACACACAGATACACACATTTTATAATAAGAAATAACAGGACTAGGGAGATTGCTCGGCCATTAAAGGCTAAGACTCACAATGTCAGAGGAAATAACAATTTTAGTAAAATGGTGTGTCTGAGCTGTGATAAAACACATTTAAAGAAGTTAGAATTTTACTAGTGATACTTTTATAAATTAACTGATATCCAAGACAGTGTTATTTGTGTGTGTCCGGTCTGTGTGTGTATGTACACGCCAGTGCAGTGCCTAGGGCAGAGGAGGATTCTGGGTGTTCTGCTCTGTCAGTCAGCACTTTCATTCCTTTGAGACATGGTCATTGAATCTGGGGCTAGACGGTAGCCAGAGGCCAGATGATGGGCCAGCAGTCCCACAGTCCTCCCACCTTTTCCCCAGCAGTTCTGGAATTGCCAGGGTGCCAGCCTGCCAGGCTTTTTGCAGAGGTGCCTCATGCCTGTGCAGCGAGTACTTTCTCTCCCACTCACTTTAGCTTTTCAGATGTAAAATTCTGAATTGTGGGATTGTCACTGTTGCTCAGTGGCTGAGTGCTTGTTTAGCCAGTGTGCAGCCCTGGATTCCATCCCTGGTACCACACGTAAATTACAATTGTGAATGTTTTTCCATCTTTCATATACCTTCATCTTTAATATGAGCCTCTAGCGTCCCCTTTAGTTTTCAAAACACCCCCTTCCTCTTGTGCTTGGTGCTAGGGATCAGATCAGGGCCCCAGCCAGGTAAGACAAGCTTTGCACCACTGAGTCAGCCCCAGAACTCCAAAGACAGCTGGTGTTAGCACTTGGGAGAGAACTCACCGTATGGTAAGAGTAAAGACACAGTGTGCTTATGGAAAGTAACTTTTAGCCCAGGCCTAGTTAGAGGTTTGTAACAGAACTTGGTTGTTTTGGAAAGCACTGAATTAAGTTACCGTGTTCTGCTGAGACAGACTCAGTCTCAAAACATCCAAACAAGATTGTCAGGTGATGAACTCTGCTCTCTGCAAGTGTAGGGTGAAGTTAGCTGTGTTGCAAGCTGCTGTGCTGTGAACATGACCGCCGAAGTGGTCACAAAGGAGTCAGACAGCTAGCTCAGCTTCAGTCGCAAGTCCAAATTCACTCAGATAAGACATGGTCTGGAACTTGAAATTCTATAAGAACAAAGTGAACAATCTATAATATAAAAAGTAATACTTTTACAGAGGCCAGTAAAGTATCTGCAGATGAGAATAGAATTAAACCAGGTATAATTAATTACTTCTTGACTCTAAAAGTACCCCAGATGCCCTGCAAACACCAGGCACTTAGGGCTATGTGCAGGATTTAAGACACTACTACTTAAAACCAAAACCAAAACCAAAACAAAGAAACTGGTTAGTCGCTCTTAAGTGACCAATATCAGTTCTTTAATGAGTTGGGCTTGCTCCTATTTCCATAGCTTGTATCTTGTATCCTGTAGTTTCTGTTGTTTGTTTTCATTTTGGTGGTTTTTCTTTGTTTGCTCTTTGAGACAGGGTCTTGTTTTGTAGCCCAGACTAGCCAGGAGTTCGCTGTGTTGCTGAGGATGGCTTCCATCCTATGGTGATCTTACTGCCTCTGCCTCCTGAGCTGGGGGATTAGAGTGTGGGGCACCACACCCAGCTTGCAGGGACCCGAGTGGGAGTGTCTCTGTAATGGCTGTTTCATCAAGCATTTTTTTGGAATTAACTTTATTCAGAATCCAGATTTCACCATAGTATGGTTTTGTTGTGGGAGAATGGGGGTTGGCTGTATTTCCGAATGCATAATGAAATGCTATTTACTGAATCTGACTAAGGAAAGTTGTAATCGTGGCTTTCAGCATTGCCCCCAAACTTCTGTTCCTTTCTGGATGAGGCCCATCCATCCTGCCTGTTGTACCCTAAGTAGAGGTGAATGTGGTAAATACATCATAAGAAATGTGTTGCATTCAGTGTTGATTATTATTTCCCTGTTAAGATTATGAATGCAGGCTTTATGATATAATTGATATTTTATAGGTTTTTAGTTTTTTACTTTAAATGGCAATTTCATAAGGTTTAACTTACACTGGCCTACACATAAAAATATGGTACCACCATGAAAATAATTGTTAGTTATTAAAGTAGCATAAATTCATTGATAGCACATAGCTCATGTAATGTCCCCATGCAATCCAAATTAGCACATTTATAAACACAGATGCTTTACTAACAAGGATAAAAATCAATGGGCCAGACAGGGTGTGGTGGCCACACTTGTAATATCAGCAGTCAGGAGGCTGAGTCATCAGGAGCCTGAGTTTGATGCTAACTTGTATTTTACAGTGTGACCCTGGCTCAAAACAACAACAGTAATATTAATAAGCAGAAAATACTGTTTCTGCATATGTGCTTTATTATATACTCTACGATTAATTGAACAGCTTTCTCCTAAAAGTAATGAGCAATAAAACTAAGTGATAGTAATTTATAATTTAAAATACACAGTAATTGGAAATAAATTTTTTTAAACTTGACCAATTAAAGGTATCACAAAAGCCAAAACCAGTTAGAGAGAGCACTAAGTAATAGCTCCAGAAGTGACCAAGTTTTTTGTCCCTACAATTTGTACTTATCCTGCTTGTTACCTGCAGACAGGTGTCTTAGAATCCTGGGTTAGAGGCTCTAGGTAACCCCCAAATTGTATTAATGCTGGCTTTAAGGATGGCACATTTGAGCAAAACTCCTTCTGGTGGTTGCTAGTCACCCCAAGTCTTACAGTGAAAGAAAAGCCAAGGAATTGTGCCATTTACTCAAAGTAAGTAAGAACATAGCTTCAGTTTTTCTTTTAGGTAAGGACATATCAAGAGAATGCTGATTTCCAAGTAGTGAAGTCTGGAGCATACTGTAAAAAATAACCATAATTTAAAGCATAGCCACTTATGCCCTAGTAAGTCTGCTTACCGTCCTACTGGTTATTGGACACTAAAAGTCACAAATGTAGGTCCCTTGTCATGAAGTAAAAAGGATTGGATTTACTTTTTATTTGGAGACAACTAAAAAATAGACGAAATGCCTTGAGCAGCAGTGCTTGAGATACCAGGCAACAGGGAAAACAAAATAAGCCTATTTTGTTGAGCTTCCTTGAGGAGCTTGCCAGGTACAGTACAGGCAGAGGAACCTAAGCCTGTCCTTGTTGACTCTGATTTGAGATCAGCCTGGCAGTCTAAGAACCCCTGAAGGTTATGTTGTGCAGGTCAAATACTCCTAAGATGGAAGAACTGGGGGTTGGAGAGATGGCTCAGTGGTTAAGATAAGCACTGGCGGCTCTTCTATAGGCCCTGAGTTTGATTCCCAGCAACCACATGGTGGCTCACAACTGTCTATAATGGGATCTGATATCCTGTTTTGGCATGCAGGTGTACCTGCAGATAGAGCACTCATACATAAAGTAAAGAAATCTAAAAAAAAAAAAAAAAAAAAAAAAAGATGGAAGAACTATATGCAAAATGAACTTCAGGAATCTCTGAATGTTCCCTTAAATAGTCAGCCAGAGAGTGATAAATGTGCACATTTGCCTGTATCTGTCGCCTTTCTAGAAGGTGATCATTCTGAAATGATCAGACATCTAAAATGACTTATTCAGTAGTATTTAAACTCATGCAGGGCCAAAAAAGCAACTGCCCAGAAAAGAAGGCCTGAAAGCAAATCTGGACCTGAATAAGCAGTCCCAGTCTGTAGCAGAGGGTGGTCTAGAACTCACTGTGTGTGTAACCCAGGGTAGCCCAAAATTCATGGCAGTCTTCCTTTGTTAGCCTCCCAACCACTGAGATTGTGTCATTGACCATGCTTGGCCATTTGTATCTTAAAGAATGAGAAAGGCCGCCACGCAGCAGAGCCTTGTTGTCCGGACCCCGACAGCTGTATAGGTGGAGCTTCACTGTTAGAAGGATGGACCACCTTGTCAGGCTTTGTGGGTGGGGGATCCTAGTAGGTCTGGAAAGCAGAGCATTGTGCCAAAGGCAGTTATGCCCGAGCCTTTAGAGCTTATATATCAGCACTGCCAGGCTTTAGACTTACTTTCCTCTTTTTTCCTTTGGGTCCAGGGCCTCTATCCCATGTATATCTCACCATTATATTTTGTAAGCACACAGTTTAAATGGATTCACAAGTTCAAAGAAAAAGAATTACCTTGGGATAAATCATGAGTTTGTCCCAATGTATGATGTAGGTTATATTGATATGAAATTTTGGATTTTAGAATTGATACTAGAACAGATTAAGACTTTTGGGGACCATTAGGAGAGAATGAAAAAGACAAGAATTTGGGAAAGAGGTAGTGGCAGTGTTAAGTTTTGAATATGTGTCTCCAAAATTCTTATTTGAATGCCTTAACCCTCAGTGTGATGATGTCAGGAGGCAGGCCTTTTGGAAGATAATGAGGCCTAAGATGAGGTCATAAAGGAGGGGCTCCCACGATGAAATTAATGTTCTCATAAGAGGAGAAGACAGGAGTGCTTCCTCTCTCTCGTAGAGAAAACACAGAGAAGATAGCTGTCTGAAAGAGGAAGCGAGCCTTGGAAGAGCCAGCTATCTAACACGTTATCTGGTATCTAGCCTCCAAAACTGTGAGCAGCGCCCCTGAGCTACCGAGTGTGCTGTGTTTTGTTACGTTGCCTCACTATGACAGTTTGCATTTTAAACTGTTCTGAAAGTTGTCTGTGTTGAGTCCTCTGACGTGTGAACACTTATGTTTGATGTACTGATCTGTTTCTTTGTGCTTTTGCCATGTGTGTATAGCATATACAAGAAACACAGTGTCATGAAGCTCCCTTACTTAGTTTTGTCTAGTAATTTTATAGCCTTGATTCTTATATTTAAATCGTTAACTTATTATGAATTAAGTGTGATACGTGTTCTAAGAGTCAAGATTCACTTTGTGTGTAGGTATCTCAGTTTTCATGACATCATTGTTGAGATAGTTTTTTTCCATCTTGTAGTCTTAGCATTCATGGAAGATTGTTTAATCATATATGTTAGAATATAACTGAGGTCTTTAGTTCATTTAGTTAATTTGTCTTTCTTTATCCCAGGGCCATACAAGTTATTATTACATGGCTTTTTAATATATTTAGAGATCAGTGGGTATGAGTTCTGCATCTCTTTTCTCTTTCAAAATTGTTAGCTACTTATGGTTCTTTGAAGTACCATATGAATCAAATTTTCTACATCATTAAAAACATGTTGTTTCAGTGAATCTGTAGCACATTTGAAGAATTTGGGGACCAAAATAAATCTCTGAATAAATGAACGTAGGGTATTTTTTTCCTCATTTGTATCTTTTTCCTTTTCTGTGATATATTGTAGTTTCAGAGTACAAGTCTTAGCTCCTAGGCTAAGTTTCTGTAAGCATGTAGTGTGTGTGTGTGTGTGTGTGTGTGTGTGTGTGTGTGTGTGTGTGTGTGTTTGCTCTTGTGCATGCATGTGCACATACCATAGTATTTGTGTGGAGGCCTGAGGATAACTGAAGAGTCAGGTGGGGCCTTTTTTGTGGGCCCTGCATTGTGCCCCATACTCCAGGCCAGCTGGCCAAGAGCTCCTAGGTGATCCCTGTCTCTGCCTCCCATCTTGACATAAGAGTGCCAGTGTTGTAGATGGGTGCTTCCTCTTTCAGCTTTTTTTTTTTTTTTTTTTTACATGATTCTGAGATTGAAGTCAGGTGTTAGGCCTGTATGGCTACTGCTTTTACTTGCTGAGTGATGTCCCCAGCTTGTTTTTGTTTTTGTTTTGTTTTGTTTTGTTTTGGTGCTATTACAAACTGAATCTTTTTGATTTTCTTCTCAGTTTACCTATTGTTCATGTAGAGCAACAGAACTCATTTTTCTACATCCTTAAATTTGGGTATTATTTTGATTAACTATAGCTTTGTGAAATTCTTACATTTTCTACAAATAGCACAGAATCTATAAACATCATTTACTTCCTCCTTTCTAATTTAAATGCCTTTTTTTCTTTCTTGTATAACTATTCTAGCTAGGACTTCTATAATTGCATTGAATATGATGTCAAAAGTTGGCATCATTGTGGGGAAAATAAAATCTCAACCTTACTACAGTCTAGTTTCATTTGAACATTGTAAATCCTTACTAAAAGAATGGTTGTGATTGGAAAAAAACAAAACAAAACCCTACCAACCTAATCCCAGAGACAAGTGCCAAAATAGAAACACAAAAATATGAAAAGCCCTGGCAACATGACTCCTTAAAATTACTAATTCCATAGTAATTGACTCTAGTGAGAGTAAATTAGATGAAAATTCAAAGTTTTCAAAAGAATAATTATAAAAATGTTGAATGAAATCTAAAAGGATATGAATAAACTTCTTATTCAAAGTGAACACAAACAGCTGGATGAAATAAGGAAGTCAATACAGAATATGAAAGAGGAATTAAGTAAAGGTAGAAATACTGAAAAATAGTTGGAAACCTGACAATTAAAATCTCAGTAACTGAAATAAAAGATTCAGTGGGAAGCCTTACCAGTAGTGAATTAAGTGGAAAATAATGTTAGCAGTTGATAACAAGCTAAATGAATTAGAATACCCAATGACAAAAATAAAAAAATAAATAGGAAAGCATGAATGATATCTGAGATCTATGGAGCACTATTAAAAGTCTGTATTTACAAATCCTGGGTATAGGACAAGAACACAGGGAGCAAGAGGCAGAGATAATATATTCAGCAAAGTCATAGAAAAAGTTTCAAATCTAGCAAAAGAGGTGGCTATGAGATGTAGGAGGCATTTAGAAAATCTAATGAATAGGATCAAAACAGAATCTGCCACATCATACTAAAACAATACTCAAAACAAAAAAATATTGATAGCTGTCAAGGAGAAGCACCAATCACATATAAAGGCATAACTATCAAGATAACAGTGGAAGTCCTACTTAGCTTTAATTGTCAACTGAATGCATCCTAGAATTTACCTGAGGGAAGAGTCTCTGTTCAGGAGTTCCTTAGATCAGATTGGTCTGTGGACATGTCTTGGGGAATTTTTCTTTACTGTTAATTGACATAGAATGGCCCAGCCCACAGTGGCTGGTACCATTTCCTAGGCACATGTTTCTTCTGGACTATATAAGGAAATTAAGCATGCATGAACATGAGAACAGAAAAGCAAATGAGCCAACATGGAACATGTCTCCATGATTTCTGCATACTTTCTTGGCTGTGAGTGCTTGTCCTGTTGAGGCGTAATGTTGCACAGAATAGCAAGCGGGCCTGCCGGGAAGTTCCTGGGAATTTGTGCCCTGACCTCCCTCAGTGACCTAAGTAGAAGCCAAATAAATCTCTCCCTCTGGAAAGTTTGTCAGCGGTCTACAGCAACAGAGGAGCCCAGGACAGCGGACTTCTCAACAGAGCATGTTGAACAACATACATCAAACTCTGAAAGACAGCACTTGCCAACCCAGATTTACTGTACCCAGCAAAGGTATCCTTAATAATTGAAGAAGAAGGAAAAAAGTTTCATTGATAAAGGAACGTATCGCTACTAAGTAAGCACTAGGGAAGATACTTGAAGGAATTATATACACTGAATAGAAAGATAAACGTTCACGAAGCCACAGGAGAGACTGTACTCACTAGGATTAGTAAATGATTAGGAAAGTACCAGCTATTAGAAAAACAGTAAAAAGACATGAAGCCATAGGAGAGATTATACTCAGTAAACAAATGATTAGGAAAGTACCAGATACTACAAAAGCATCAAAATGACAGGAGTTTATGCATATCTTTCAATACTGAGTGTTTATAATGTCAATTCTCTAATTAGAGAAAATGACCTGTTGGTTGGATTAAATTATTGGACCCAACCAAGTTATGATAGTTCACACTTTTAGGTGGATTTCTTTGAGTTCCAAGACAGATAGGGCTACATAGAGAGACATATCTCAAGCAACAAAACATCAACAACAACAACAACAAAGAAACCGGACCCTTCTATGTATAGCCTACCAGAAACTCATGTAACTGTCACAGGTAAACACAGCCTTAGCTAAAAGGGAAGAAAAGATATTTCAGGTAAGTAGAGCTAGAAAGCAAATGGGCATAGGAAATAATACCAGTCAAAGACTTCAAACGAAAATTATGGTAGAGACAGTCATATTGTTTAAGTAAACATCCCTCAAGAAGTTACTTCAATTCTAAATGTATATGTGCTGACTATGGATGTACCCTAATTCCTAAGACATATTACCAGATGTAAAGGCACAGGTTGACCTCAATACCATGGCAGCAGGTAACTACTGTCATCAGTAGACTAGTCATACAAACAAATATATCAACAAAGAAATTGAGTTAAATGATATAGATCAAATGGACTTAATGGACATCAACAGAACCCAAACATTGCAGAGTACACATTTTTTTCCCTTCAGAAACTCATGGATCTTTTATTGAAAAGGGCCATATTTTAGAACACAAAGCAAGTCTAAAGAGTATAAGAAAATGGAAATACTTTCTTGTGTTTTAACTGATTGCAGTTTAATAAAACTAGAAATCAATTTGATTATGCATTTCCAGGTCCTTAGAAAAACAGGAACAAATCAAATACAAGGTTATTGAATAGAAAGAATGACAAATACTGTCTCTTTCTTGTGGATCTAGACTTTACATAGAAATACAGATGTACATGTGTATGCTATGCATATGTACATACAAATGAATGAGCAAATGACGTGAAGACACTTGGAGAGAAAGAGGAAGAGCTCCTGTAGGAAAGGTGGAGATAGTATAGGTTATAAATATGGCCAAGGTCCAAAGTATATGGAATAATTTGAAATTATAGTTATAAAGCTGAGAACTATGTATAGTAAGTATGTAATACCAATATAAGTGAAATACTGTTTGAAATAAGTATTTTACAAAAATGGGCATCCTTGTCTTTTCTGATCTTGAAGAAAAACTTCCAGTATTTATAACCTTCTCTGTGGTTTTTCATATATTTCCTTTAATTTATTTTTTTTACTGTGTTCCCAGTTTTTTATGACTGAATATTAAATTTATCAAATGCTTTTTATTAGACAAGTTGAGGTGATCATGTGGTTTTTTTAACTTTCAAACATTTTAGTGAAAAATAACACAGCAACACAAGAAGGGTCAGCATGCAGTGCTTCTGATTTAGTAAGCTTATGACCTATTTAATAGCTCCTGGGGCGAGACACAGAACATGGTCAGGATCCCAGAAAACTGTCTCCTGCCCCCATCCTTAACTCGTCCAAGACAACTAGTGTGCTGATTTTAAACAATAAATTGATTCTGCGTTTCAGTTTTCTACAAAGTTGATCAGTATGTGTTCTCTTTGTTTTCCACTCACACTGTATTTGTAAAGTTTGACCCGTATTGTTCTCTGAATCAGCAGTTTGATTTTCTTGTGTGTGTAGTTATTGACTAGACAGGTTCATTCTTAAGGGGCACTGGCTGGCCTGTGGTCCAAAGGACTGTTGACGGATGGTGTTGCTACAAGCTTGTGCGCTTACTTTTGTGTTGGTCCACATGTGCGTGCATTACTTTTGAGCATATGCTGTGAGTCTTTGTAATCCTAAGTGTCCACATTCAGTATCTGTGTAGCTTTGGTACATAGGACTGTAGACCTCATTTGTTCTTATGCATGGATATGTAATGTAAATACTGTATTTAAGTGGCACGATGTCTCACTGTGTTTTGTGAGACAGCTAATGATACACAATGTTCTCAGCGTTTTCAGTATGAAACCATCAATAATTACGTATGTTGATGCATTTTTAAAAGTCTCGGAGAAATTTCTAATGTATGTCAACAGAAAATTGTTTTCAAGTTGAATCAACTTCTGTGAGAGTTTCTGTGAAGATTCAACATTTTAAAGTAATGTGAATTTCATCTATGAAAACTAAATGTCTTGCCCCTTAGTACTGAATTGGTGAATGATACAAGCATCCGAAAGTGTTTATTTTACAGCGTAGACTTAATAGAATGTGTGCCTGTGTTCAGTTTGCTCAGTTTGCTGAGGTTTTATTAATTTATGCTATATAGGCTAATCCTCCGCTATTCCACCTTGCCATTTCTGCCATTAAAGGTTTCTAAATGCATGCACACACCCTTTCATTAACAAAAGATTGGTTTTGTTGTAAAATTGTTCTCACTTATAGCAGATGAATGAATAATGTAATAGTGTAAAACTTAAAACTTGAAGGTTCTTATCCTAATCCTGAACAAGACCTTTTTTTTTTTTTTAACTGTTTTACTTTGTGTGAGGATTCAGTGGAAAATCATAATTCTTTTTGTGTAGTGCCTCAAGGCAAACAGGATGATGAGGGAGACTGGGTCTTTGTAATTACCTTGTCAGCTCAAAGAAAAATGTCAGAGGTAGAGTTGCCTCATTCAGCCATTGTAGTTTGATGTCTATCACAGGGTGTAGATTAAATAGTGATGGTTAAATTAAATAAGCACTATCTAGGAATGGAAGGGTGGAGAGGCAGACATGAATTTAAATAGAGCTTCTGGTGTTAGCATTAGGTTTAGTACATATAGTTATACTAATAGTTACCTTGGTTGGGTTGTAAGAAATACATTTTTTTTCAAATAGTTGATTGAAAAAAGTAGTCAGGAGATCTTTTTGCTTTTCTTTGGACAATATGTCTGTTAGTGAGGCAATTCCTGAATGTATTTTAATATGTTCTCTGGTTGTACACTTCAGTGGCTATGTCTTTTTTTCTTTTGCAGAGTTGGCGGGCTATCCGGTGTATCGATGCCGTATTGATAATGGCAGAACACCCGCCGTTGCTAGACACAGCTCAGATTTTAAGTAGCGATATCTCTCTTCTGTCTGCCCCTATTGTAAGTGCAGATGGAACACAACAGGTAAGGAAACGGAAATGTATGTTACCTCATGCCTTATGATTACAGGTTTCTTCTAGCCTAAGGGGCTACTTTCTTTGCTATTGACTAATCAGTAGCAATAGGCTTGCTTTCTTCATGTGTCCTCGCACACCTTCGTAGCTTCACTTTCCTTTCTCTGACTTGCTTCTCAGGGTCAGATGGAAGTCTTTCTTTTTTTTTAACTTTTAAATTTCTTTTTTTAACTTTTTTTTTGTTTATTACAACTTATTTACTTTGTATCCCAGCTGTAGCCCCCTCCTTCTTCCCTTCCCAATCCTGCCCTCCCTCCCTCTTCTCTTCCCTTGTCCCTTCCCCAGACCACTGATTGGGGAGGTCCTCCTCCCCTTAGATGGACGTCTCTTAAGGTTCTTCCCCCACACTTACTGCAGATATGGCAGACACTCGTGATTTCATGAGTCTCTGAAAGATCGCTGTTAACATCTGTTGCTTGAGGCCAGTCATTAACTTCAATATGAATCTGTTAATCAGATAGTCACTGCCCTGGCTGACATAGCTAAGAATTCTGTTGAGGGGAAGACACAGTACCAGGCTGAGGAGCCATGACCACAAAGGCTTACTCCTTGTTTCTCTTCTCTCAAAAAGGAGGTTCCATTAATACAATTTCTTAGCCCCCCGGGCTGTGAACGGCAGCAGAGCGGCTGTTGGCAACGGCACACACTGAAGCATTCATCTGGGGAGGGACCCAGTAGCTGTGGTCGATATACACCACTACACAGCACAGGCTAGGGAGATGGCTTGGCAGGTAAAAGCACTTGCTTTTCTCTCCAAAGACCCAGGTTCAGTTCCCCACATGGTGGCTTACAACAGTCCTTAACTTTAGTTCCAGGGTATTCGGTGTCCTGTGTTCTGGGGACATCAGACATACACACAGTACACTTAAATGTACAAAGGCAAAACACTCATACACATATAATTGTTAAAAAATGTACAGCAGATAATAATTGAATAGACAGGCAATAAACTTGACAGTGTATGTTTTTAATATTGGTTCAAAAACTAATAAGCCAAGTCAGAGCTCACCTGAGAAAGGCGTTATTAGTTGGTGCCTAGGAGAAGCAGCAAATTACAGACTGCTGCAGACAGGAAAGCCTATGTGCAGGAGCAGTGTGGGAATTCCACGACAACAGATACTTTCTTCTGTTGTCTTGACTTGCTCAGTGGGATGCTTTATTTGGTATATCTTGGGATCAAGTTAACTTTCTTACATTTGGCTATTAAGATTACCTATCCCCTCAAGAATGCTTGTGCCTACTGCTGTGTTGTATTAGCTGTAGTGGGCTTGGTTTATGGATTACAGAGGACTCTTTTGACACTTAGAGTGGCGTTTACAGAGGCAGTGACAGACACCAATCTCTTTTCATCGGCATAGCTGAACCTGTTTTGGTTTTGCCTTCTTACTAATAGATTTTTGTTGTTGTTCCTTTTTTATGAGACAGGGTTTCTCTGTGTAGCCTTGGCTGTCCTGGATTTGTGTTTTAGACCAGACTACTCTCGAGCTCACAGAGATTCACCTGCCTCTGCCTCCCCAAGTGCCGGGATCACAGGTGTGTGCCACTGCATCTGGTGTGTTGTTTTGTTTTGAGACAAGGTCACACTGTGTAGCTTTGAGTACCCTGGAACTTGCTATATAGACCAGGCCATTTTCAAATTCACAGAGCTGTAAAAGTGAGTTTCATTTGCCTGTTTCAGTTGTCTTCTTGGAGGCTTACTGTCTCTGTCTGCTAATCTAGGTCTAGTCCTGGAAGTGTCTAGCCTCCTTATAATCTAACCTAGGCCTAGAATGTTTTCAGTCTCTGAAACTTATTGCTTAATAAACTCACCCTTTCTAATTCTTTCTGAGCAACTAGGCTGGCTGTTTAGCTGTTCTGGATCAAACTCCTCTCCCAGCTGACTTACTCAGTCGACTTTTCTCTAGGCCCCTGAATAATTGCTCTGCTTGGCCTCATATTGACTCAAGGAATCTTTTCTAATCTTCTGGCTCCTTCTCATTCTCTGGCTCATTCCATCTTTATGTGAGATCTCTCTCTCTCTCTGCAACCTGTCTCTTTATTACTGTTTCCGTAAAACTTCCTCTTCTCTTTCTCTATATTGCCCCTTAAATAGCTTCCCCTTCCTCTCTCTACTTGTGAGTTGGGCAGATCCTATTCTGTCAAACCTTTCTCTGATTTGTCACTGTTTCTGCCACTCAGACATAACTTTCAAACATGGGTGTGTCCTTCAAATTTTACATTCATTGCTTGGGACTAAAGGTGTGTCCTGCCATGCCTGGACCTCAGCATTTTTTTTTTAAACCTGATACTTGCTCTATACCAGCCTGGCTTGGACTCAGATCTGCTTGCCTCTGTCTCCTCTGTCTCCTGGATTAAAGGTGTGTTTGTATTCCACCTGGCTCACACAGACCTAGAAGGTCTTTGGATGTGATCTCTTGCCAGCTCGCTCACACAGACCTAGAATGTCTTTGGATGAGATCTCTTGCCAAAACAGCTTTGTTCTGATTCCTTTGTATAGGGCTGTCCCAGAATCTGCCTCTCAAGTGCTGAATTAAAGGTGTTATCACTACACCCAGTTAGTAATAGATTATGTATTTGTTTTATATAATAATCGTACTCATTTGAAACTGTAATAAAGTTCATCATTTCCTCCTTTCCTTTCTTCCTTTCAACCCTACCACACACCCCTCTTGCTGTCTCTCAAATCCATGTCTTCTCTTTCTTGGTTTTTGAATGTGTGAAACAACATACACAGATACACTGCACAATCTGTATAACGTTGCCTGTGTGTGACTCAGGGCTGACCACTTGATGTTGGATAACCAGTTGGGGAACTCTTCTTGGAGAAGACTGTTCTCCCACTGTTAAGCATCTCTGCTTGCCCATAGTTTTTTGGCTGCAGTGAGGGTCCTCATGCTTTTCCCCCTTCTGTGTTACCATGTTAATTGGTGTCATCATTGTTCAGGTCTTGTTTAGGCAGCCACGTGGATGAGACTTGATGAATGTAGCCTGTCTGACATTTCTAGGAGACACAACCTTCCTATTTCTGGCTCTAACAACCCCCTTACCCCAAACACACACCCTTACACAGTGATTCCTGAGCCTTGGGTTGAGGAATTGCATGATATATCAGTTGGGACTGGGTATATAGGAATCTCTTGTTCTCTGCATTTTGATCTGTTGTGGTTTTCTGTAACAGTCTCCATTTGTTGCAAAGAGAACTTTCTTTTTATGCAGTTTTAAGCTTGTAAGAAAAATTTAGTGACTGTATAGTGAGTTCTAATATACCACCTCCTCGGTGGTTTCCTCCATTATCACATTAGTGTTAAATATTAACATATAAATTACCACCAAAATGATATCACTAGATAATGTAATCTAATGGGCCACTAACTTATATGCAGTCCTACAGCTACCAAAACATTATTTGGTGAAGGTCAGTGTTAAGGTTCACGCTCAGTGTTCTATAGTTTTGACGTGTGTATACAGATACTTATCATTTACAGAATAGCTTTCCAACTGCAAAATGTCCCATGTTTTCCCTGTTCATCTCTCCTTCACTGTCCCTGAAGGTTTGGCAGCCATTGGCTTTCTTCCTGTCTTTTGTACTTTTATCTCTCCTGAATGCCATGTAATTGAATTCACAGATTAGTTACTCTGACTTACTGGACAGTTTCTTCTCATGGTTTAATGGCCGCTTTCTGTTTTACCATTATGTGGATCCACCCCATTGTATGGATGTTGTAGACTAGATCATTTGTCTAGTCTTCTTTTGAAACCTACTCCTGTTACTTTGGACACTTGTGTGACCATTTTAAACCTGGTGCAGAGATCAGGGTGAATCCCAGCTTCATCTTGTGGTGTGCCCAGGAAGAGAGTGATGTTGGCTCATGTTATAAAACAATGTTTAGTTTTGTAGGAGGAGGCTACCAATCTGTCTTCCAAAGTTTGTCCTTTTAGGTTAGATCTGAGGACTCCTCAGTGCTAGAGGAAGCACAGGAGTGACTAGTGCTGTTCAAAACTCCACATTTGCTTAGTTTCGGGGAATAAATGTGAGCTTCACAAGAGGTATGCTCAGCCCTGTATATGCTGCCACCACCAGAAAGATATTTTTTCATGTAGCTCAACAGTTTTCTAATTTAAATTTACCTCTCACTTCTATGCATTTGTCTTCTAAATGCATACATTTAAGATGTTGGTTAAGATAATTTCAGGCAGGGCTGCCCTGCAGCTTAGTGATAGAGTGTATGCTTATCTTGTGGTAGGCCCTGGATTTGACCCCTAGCCACAACTAGAAGCAGAACCACTCACCGAGTCCCATAGAGTCTTTGTTTGTTTGGGTTTTGGTTTGGTATGGTTTTTGGTTGTTGGTCTTTGGAGACAGGGTTTCTCTGGGTAGCCTTGGCCATCCTAGACTCGCTTTGTAGACCAGGTTGGCCTCAAACTCACAGAGATCTGCCCGCCTCTGCCTCTCTGAGTGCTGGGATCACAGGCGTGTGCCACCACACTGGTCACCTGTAGAGCCTTAATCGTAATGGCCTCCATTTAGTCTCTTTTACTGCTTTGTATGTGTCCCCTCTAATCTGTGTCCATGGCTTTTGCTTTATGTTTGTTTGTTTGTTTATTTATTTTGCTTTATGTTGGAGACTGAGAGACAACACAGAAATGCTAATGACGTTATCTGAAACTTCCTATTATTTTCATTTCCCAAAGAAGGCTGACAGGCGTGAGATAGCAGCCTGGCTACAGGGAAGCCTGAGACGAGAGCTTGGCTGGAAGCGGCTCCATGAAAGGCAAGGAAGGACAAACAGAATCGGCTAGTTGCGATCTGCCAGTGGGCTATATGCAGTAGGGGTGTTTCTGAGTTGCTTGGTCACCCCTACCATCCATGTTTAGAAAAGGGGAAGTAGTGGCTTGGTGTGTATGTGTTAGGTGGTTGAAGCTGCAAAGTTGGGACTGGTTGGTTTGGTATAATAAGGGCTGCTCTTGCAATGCCCTTTATTATATTTGAGAATTGGCATCTCCTTGAGAGGCAATCTGTTGCCTGTAGATGAAATGTTTAAGGGGCATAAAGCTAGGGAGATAGTAAACACGAAGAGAACCTGAGTTAAGGTCAAATTATGAGAAATAGTTTGCGAAGTATTAAGTAATTAGAATTAGTAAACAAGTCAGGACAAACTGAGGGGATAAAATCTTTCAGGCATTTCATTTGAATATGTGTGGGAATGGCAGGAACACTCACCAAGACAGGCCTCAGGAGTCAGGAAAGTAGGATAATTTTATGGCTACAAATATCCTTTTAAACAGTCAAGTTTTATTGCTCATGCTTTGTGTCCATCACAGGTTAGCTGTGGCTCTGCCTGCATTATCTTCACTTGCTGCTTGCTGGTCACATTCAGATACAGGCTGATTTCCATTCACATTTCACTGGCCCCTAGTGGGCTGGGATTATCTTAGTTTAAGGCAAGGTAGTATGCGTTTAGCAGAAAGAGTCCTCTACATTAGAGAGAACAGAAATATCAACAGGTTTAGGATTTAAGGGGAATGAGTATGAGAAAATTTGAAATGATTTTCAGGTCTCTGGGATGTGTCAACAGAGACAATAAAAATGCCTCTACCATCCAAGCCTTTGCCATGTGCCAGGCTAAGTCAAGCCGTGTTTACATTGTTTCCTTCATTCTTATCAAGGTCTTAAGAGACAGCATGAACATTTCCACTTTTTAGGAACTACGAATTACAGTAATGTTTAGTTGTACTAGGTTAAGGCACATAGCTTCTAAAAGGCTGAAAACAGGGATCAAGTTGATTCCAAGCTTCCTAGCTACATACCATGGTTTTAGTTGCCATAAAAATAAGATTAACAGACTAGATTCATGAAAGCTCTAACTTGAGCCAGAGGTCTAAAATTACCAAGATATTAGAGGTATTCTATGTGAGATTATTTGGAATGAAGGCATTTGCATTTGTCATGCATGCAGGGGACATATTAGTAAGCAGTGGTACAACACCCAAATAAGCAGGTCTGTCGCTGCTTGGACGTGGAGGAGCTGCTTGAAGCTGCTATGTTATGTTGTTCCTTAGCTTTTTTTTTTTCCCTTTAGACTTAGGTGGGCTTCTTGCTTTCCCATTTGTTATCACCACAGGCAGGGGCAGTGCCAGCCGCTTGCCACCGTTTTAGACAAGGAAGCAGTAACAGAGTGCCAGCCCCATTTCCATGGTTTCCGGGGAACTGCTAGCTGAATCTGATTATGATAGTTTGGGGGGGGGGCATGAAACTTCTAAGGTGCTCCATCATTCTGTTCCCTCCAGTGGCTGTTGTGATTTTTAAGGCTTAGTTTTCAAGGCTGCCAAGGAGCTGAGAAGAGGAGAAGCCAGCTTGAAGCGGCCCAGAACCCACTGCTCCCCCAGGATCCCCATGTTTCCTTGAGCAGAGGAAATTAAAAACATCAGTAAAGAAAAGTAGGGATGTTTCCTTTCTTCTCCCTCCATTCCCCTTAAACAAAAGTAAAAGCTGCATTTCTAAGATGAATATTTGCTATGCTGTTGCTGTTTTATCTCCATGAAGGTTATGTGCAGTTCATTGTAGTTACATGTGTAGTTAAGATGTACTAGTAACAGAAGTTCAGATATGGGAACTTTAGAAAGTGATCAGAGTTCTATAAAGCAAATAGCTGTACCCATTTAGTGAACCTTAGGGTTCAAATTCCTGAGACTCTAAAGTAATAGCACACAGCCTTGAGCCCCGGAAGCCTAATGCAGACCCTGATCACAGATACCAGTGCTGCTGAGCTTGTCCTGCTCTGTAGACTAAACTAGCTCTTGTTAAAGCCCTCCTTGGAAGCTCTGGGAAAGTTGGAATTGAAGCATTGAACAAGAATCTTGCTCCCGCTGGTTTATTTCTCTTTCGTGTCTGCACCGTGCTGCTTTCCGTGGTGCTTCATGAGAAAATGAAGTGCCCATAAAAAAAGCAAAATCCAAAAATCTCCATTATTGGATGTGGGGAGAAATGATAAGGACTTAAGCTCAGTCTCCATAATCCTTGGTGTTTTTAGCCTGACACAGTGGCATACCCTTGAATTCTAATACTGGGGGCAGGGGGCAGAGCTGGGTAGACACCCAGCCGAGCTGAGTTCTAGGGTTTTGAGGAGACTCTTAAAAAAAAAAGGAACAGTGTCTGAGGAATGATATTTGAAGTTATTCTCTGGCCTCTATTTACACGTGAAAACATGTACACCTTCCTATATCCTTACATCACACACACACACCCCACACACCAAATGTCATTATCATTCAAAATCCTTTTTACATGTAAGAAACCTTATATACATGGTTCATGTCAGATCTGCCAATACCACATACTGTATAGTAAAGGTTCAGCTATGTTCCTCCCTTTAAAAAATTAGCTGCGTACATATTCAAGTATTATCTCTGTGTAAAATATGATGTTGATTCTTGTCCTAATAGATATTAGTTTTTTCTTATAGTTAGGTTAAATAACAAGGTAGTCAGGAAAATATTTCTTAAAATAATATGTTTTTGTTAGGAATTGACACATAAGTCAATTTCAGAAGCCTGTGCAAAGGTATCTACTATTAGGTAATGTGTAAGGATCCTAAATAAAAGATAAAATTTCCAAATAAATAATGATAACCTCAACTGCACAAAATTATAGATCAGTGTTTTGGATTGAATGGCCAAACTGATTAATACTTGCTAATGCTTGAGTGTACAAAAAGATTTTTTTATTCCAAAGCTAAAACATGCCTGGAATTATCTTTTATGCTTCTACCCCTATTCTTCAGCCACTGTCAGTCCCAGGGTTTCAGATGTATGTGTAAACATGTTGTGGACTCTTAATTCTCTTTTCATCTATGTAACTCAGAAACTTACTTTAAAGCTAACATGGTTGGTAACCATGAAGAATGGAATAATGAATGCTTTTTGTACCAGAAAGCAGTTCATGTTCAGTGAAAACAGAGCCACAGATTGCCTGTATACAAAGAATCCTCTAGGAGTGAGTCATAGGGTGAATTAAAGGTTTGAGGAAAGAAGGGAGGTTGGAATTATGCTTTAAAGGAAGAAAATGCAAATTAAGACCTCAATGAGTCCGTGGGTGTGGTCTGCAGAACCACAAAACAAAACTTAACAAGAAAGTAAATACTAATCCGCCTTCAAGAAAGTATTAAACCGCCTTACACCGAAAGGCCTGGGAGCAGTGACTCTCTCATACGCTGCTGGCTCTCTGTTTTGATGGAGCTGTCTGAAGCTGCAGGCCAAGACTCCTGTCAGACTTTCTAATTGTTAGATTTCGTACCTTCACTTCCAAGTGCTGGGAAAGGTATGTACAATTGTGCTGAGAAAATCTTACACATGTATGTAAAGGCATATGCATAAAACTGTTGAATTTTTTGCGTAAATAATTGGATGTGGTAGAAGTGATCCATAGAAAGGAAAATAGGAATAGATTTTAAAGGATTCATGCAGAGAATGCTTGGATAATACTTACCAGTATTCTAGTGCATGAATTTCTGTTAAGGTAATGTTGTACAGGGGTAGTATAGAGATAAAAAGACTACATAAGCTAACCAAAACAACAATAGCAAAACCACAGAAACATAGAAGGATGCAGGTGAAGAGTATTGAAAGATGAAAAGATATACTCCAAATTCACACATACACATACCCTTACACATATACACATGCATGCACACACACACACACACACGCCTGAAAACTTATATCTATCAAAAGAACTATCAAAAGGATATTATTGGTCAATATTAAAATTCTGGTTGACAGTGAGAAGTAGTGAATATAATACTATATTCATATATATTCTATATAGTGAATATAATACTATATATAATACTATATTGCTACGTTTCCATTTATTTACAATGAAAGATATGAGATTATGTATTTTAGGATAGATGATAAAGGTTTTTTTCCTTAAAAAGATAAGTTTCTTTTTCTAATTTTTTATATTAATTACAGTTTATTCACTTTTAGCCCCCTCCATCATTCCCTCCCAATCCCACCCTCTCTCATCTCTTCCCAAGCCCCTCTCCAAGTCCACTGATAGGGGAGGGCTTCCTCCCCTTCCAGATGATAAAGGTTTTAAATGTTATATTTTGACCTTTCGATTTGAGCTAATAACCAATAGGTAGTCAAAAAAGTTTTAAAGAATAGATAAGTGAAATGAGAAAAATCCTTGAAGAAAATTACTTTGGCTTAGGAGCAGGCAAAGAGGAAAGATCCAGGAAGATGCCGGTGACAGTGGTTAGTGCTGTCAGCTTTAGAAAGCCGCTCGATCGCGTGCAAACCATGAGCTTGAGCTCCTGGCAGCGTCGCTACCCCTCACGTGTGATTAGCTTTATGTTATAATACACATCTGTACTCCCAGCACTTAGGAGGGTGAGGCATGAGGATTGTCTGAGTTTGAGGCTGGTCTGTGCTACGTAGCAATAACCTATCTTTAAAAAACATATAAACAAAATAATATTCTACATTAGTACTTACTATACAACTTATGCAAATTCTGAGCTTGGGGAGGCTTTGACAAGGAATCCAGCTGATGATTTCCTTGGGATCTAAACTGGTTACAGCAACACAGAGGTGCAAGGAGATAAGTCTTTGTATGGGTCTGTCAAGCATCTGCTTTTGTACTCATAATGATTCTGCTACTTTCATTTTCTGTAGAAGTTACAAAAATTTATATAGAACTAGGGATAGCAAGCCAGTCCTATGAGAGGACTGGTCCTTCCCACATAATCAGTCGCAGGGACACTGGACAGTGCAGGTATTAGATTTAACCCCTTCCTCGCGCAGTCTTAGGTTCTGCTGTCCCCAGGGAACACATTTGTCTAGATTGAAAGATTGTGTGCTTTCTTTGAACATTCCTTTGTTGTTCTGAGTTCGCAGCACTTCTTCAGTTCCAAACTAACAAATGCAGAATCATTAACTTGTTATTTTCAGTTTATTGGATTGGTTAAGTATCTTAGCACTCTTTATTGACTATATGTTAAAAAAATATACGTAATATAAATGCTGAGATTAAAGAGATGAAACATGTTATGCAAACTGTAACCAAAACAGAGGTAGCAACTGAACTATATATAGACTTTAAGCTAAAAAGATGTTACTGGAGGTATTATCAATTTTGTAGTAGGAAAGGCTAATCTTGGATAAGAGAGATGGGTCTGTGGTTAAGAGCATGTTGATTTTGGTTCCTAATACCCACATTGGACAGCTTACAACTTTGCCTGTAACCTGTGCTCCTGGGGATCCTACACCCTCTCCTGGTCTTCATGGAAAACTACACTCACATACAGTACTCCCACACAGACATATACATATAATTTAAAAATAATTAAAAAAATCTTTAAAAAAAGAATAGGCCAGTCTGCATTTAACAGTCCAATTTCCAAACACCCAAAATGCTGACAGAATTTAAAGAAAGGATAACCAATTAAACAAAAGTTCTTTACAAATAACCAAATAGTTAATAGTTTAGGTATATAACACAAAAAGGCTTACAATGCGAAATCCAGAATGTAAGGTCTTATAAATAGAAAAAGGGTAATAGAGTTACACAATTGCCAACAATTGTCTTCTGTATGAACCAGACCAATATCCATAAGGATGTAAAAGAAATTCAATGAATCAAAAAAAATCAGTCTGAGTAGAGAGACTGGCAAGTAAAGAAAATTTGTATGTGAATGTATGCATGCAAACACATATATAAACTAAAAATGTCACAAAGGGAAGGCCTGGTGGCTTCTCCCATGAATTCCACCAAATGTTTAAGTCAGACAGAGCCACCACAGGGAAACTATAGGTCAGTGCTCTCTCTTTATGAATGCAGATGCAGAGTCTTAGCAGATCCAGTCAAGTAGGTGGTAATAGGACAGCTAAGAGGTGTCTATAGCTACAGCGTACTGCAGAAAAGGAGCAAGAGCCCTACAGTTAGTTGATAGGCTCAGAAGTATGTGAGTGAACTCAGTTCCCTGTTCTGATGAAAACAAAACAGCATCCGTTCAGGCGGGAAGCAGTGTAGAGGCGCTTCTTCCATCTCGAAAGCATGCATATTCCAGAGCTCACATTAACTTCAGACTGAAAACCAAGCACACACCCCTCAGCCTAGGATCAGGACATAGATGTGAAAGGTAACGAATGTTGGTAAACGTGCAGAAGTTGGACTCTTCATTCATTCATTACTGGTAGGAATGTGGGCTGTTAAGTCCACTTTATAAAATAGTCTGATGTGTCCATGTTAAAAATGATATAGCATCATTTGTAACAGAGAACGTGACAGCATTTTAAATGTCCACAAACAGACAAATGGATAAACAAGATGTTTGTATCTGTACAATATTATTCAGCCATAAACTAATATGAAATATTTCAGTACCTGCTACCCCTGAATGGACTTAGAAAACATGTTGAATGAAAAAATCAGTCATGAAAATCTACAAAAGTTCTGAGTTAACATAGGAAAGAAGCTTGGTGGTAGAACACTTGCCCAGCACCTATGCCTTCCCAGCACCAGGAAGAACTTACTGCCTGTGATGGTGGTTGGTTTGGTAACTCTGTATTCTAAAAAATACTGAATTCTAAATGTGATAGGATAAATTTTATGGTAACTGGATTATATATTAGTAAGCGCACTTTAAAACACGTCTCCCTTTTATGTTTTCATAATTTGAGTGTGGTTGTTAGTGATAACTGTTATACTAAGTGTCCATCGATCTCTAACAAGTGGGTTAAAGCTGTGGAGACATTTTTAGATTAAACCATAGTTTCCAGGTATATGCTAAGTACCTTGGACACAGACACTGTCTACTTCATTTCATGTGTATCTTCATAGTGTGTGTGTAAATGAATAGACTGATATTCTCCAAAGCCACAAATACAGATTAACCAGAAATAAAATTTTCCAAAGTAAATTTAAAAATAACATACTCGTAAATTCTAACAGCTAATATCGGATGATCCAGAACCAGATGCTACTACAGTTCTTTGTTGGTTTAGTTGCTATGGTAACCAGATACATTCATGTACAATGGGAAGCTTCTTGTACATTGGCTAATTTGATAATGGGGTTTGAGGTGGATATGGATGAGTATAACTCATAAGCAGTTATAGCTTTGTCATTTTACCTCGACACATGTTATTTTAGGTAGTTCTAAAATTATATAAAATGATTCTGGAATAGAGTTTTATAGGCTTACTTATTAGACTAAGCACAAGGACAGTCTGAAGTCCATTTTGTCTTTTGTCAATGAAAACTAACTATGGTTAGTTGGAGCAGAAGCTGCTGCATTTCACAGCAGCTGTTGACAGCTGTGGTAGCAGCAAGTGAAGACATTAAAGAAGATGCATGCAACAGTAAGTAAAGTGTTGTGGTGGCAGGAAGGACTTTGCCTACATGTCTGTGACCTATTTCAGTCCAACTTTATGATTCTTATGTGAATCTTACGTACTTCTAAGATTAGGGAATAAGATGCTGAGCTGTCTAAAAATGGATGTTGAGGGAATAAAAACTGTGCATTTCCTAGTTTTAAGCTTAATTTAGCATTATTGACCTTTTTAAACTATAGAATACTTTCATTAAGTCTAGTTATCTGTATTTTGAGACAATACTGTGGATTTGAATGAAAAATATTGAAAGCAACTTTTCAGAACTATAATTAGGATACTAATACTTTAAATATGTAGAGTATTTATCACTGAAGTTATTTTAGCTTATAGCTTGTATTAGGGTTTTTACTGCTGTGACCAATTACAATGACTAAAAGCAAGGTAGGGGGGAAAGGGTTTATTTTGCTCACATAAACAGTCCATTGAGGGAGGCCAAGGCAGGAACTCAGACCAGGAGCCTAGAGGCAGGAGCTGATGCAGAAGCCATGGAGGAGTGCAGCTTATTGGCTTGACCCTAATGGCTTACTTAGCCTGCGCTCTTATAGCACCCAGACCCACAGCCCAAGCATGGCACCACTCACAATGGGCTGGACCCTCCTCCATTGATCACTAATTAAGAAAATGCCCTACAGGCTTGCTGATAGGCCAATCTTCTCTCTTTTAATTGAGAATAACTTTCTTCCATCCAATATATTCTGATCATGGTTTCCTTATTCTCAGTTCTTCCCAGGACCTCCTTCCCTCTATAACCATCCAATTCTCTCTCTCTTAAAACAATCCAGAATAAAAAATAACGAAGAGAATGCACAAGAAACATAGACGTATACACAGAACCCCTCCCACCAAGCCCCCGCCACAAAAATCAGAAACCATAATATACAAGTAAAAGACCTGTAAGACAAAACATGCACAAACAAAGTGACGAGACAAAATGTCTACAAAAGTATCACTGAGTTCATTTTGTGTTGGTCATCATCTGCTGGGCATGGGGCCTGCCCTTGAGTGGTTTTAGTATACCCAATGAGACTCTTGTTGCAGAAAACTAATCTTTCCTTTTTAAGTAGATGTCAGTTGGAGATAGCTTCTGGGTTAGGGGTGGGGATTCACACTGAAACCTCATGTAGCTTGAGCCTGTGCGGGCTCTCTGCATGCTGTAATAGTTGCTCTGTGAGTTCATGTGTGCATCAGTCCTGTTTTGTGTAGAAGACATGGTTTCATTGGTGTCATCCATCCCCTCTGGCCCTTATAGTCTATCTGCCTCCTCTTCTGCATAGCTCCCTGAGCCCTGAGTTTGATGAAGACATCCCATTTGGGACTGTAAGTTCCAAAATCTCTCACTTTCTTCACATTGTCCAGTTGTCTATAGTCTGTAGTTGTTTATTAATAGAGGTGTTTTCTCAATTGAGGTTCCTTCCTCTCAGATGACTCTAGTTTCTCAAGTTGACACAAAACTAGCCAGCACATAGCTGATGTTTATTGCTAAGGTAATTGTATATGGTAGCGTTTTATTAGGACAAGGTTTGTAGAGTCCTTATATCTGTTGTTTTCTGTCTGTTGTAATATGAATCACTTTATGACCATTACGAGTTGTGAGTTAAACTACACTGTATGAAATTGTGTGAGAGTTTTTAAGAAGCCGTATTAAGACATCAGGGGGAAAATGAGGATTAAGTTCTGTATCTTCTTAAGTCAAGTTACCATTCTTCATAAAACTAAAGACCACCTTAGAATATATTAGTTTGATAATTTTCCTTAATTTTTAAAAATCATAGTCTGTGGACTTAAATGAAACATTACATTATCTTGCCTACGTACAGATTGATAGGATCTGGATAAATGCAATGCAGCCTGATTCAGAGAATTTCTCTGATCAAGTCTGTTTAGTGACTGGTATAAGTCAGTAAGATATAAATGTGTAATCATGCATAAATAATATAAACTTATTTTGAGCTAATATTATAGCTTGTGTAATGAATGTACCTCCTTGATTTCTCAGAGAATTCAGATAAGTTTGAATTTGGATGTAGTAAAATTGTAGTTGTTTTCAGGTCAATAAATCTAGGCAACAGTCTGAAGTAGAATTTAGGTCTAAGGGAGTCCAGAATTCAGTCTATTGTTTTCACTAATCTATTTTAAATGCTCAGTAGCCACATTAGGTGGGAAACTTTCAAATCTGATGCCACAAGTGAAGAATATTTCTCCTTGCAGTTCTGGTGAAGGCACTGTTGCAGCCAATTGAAAAGGTTGGCTATTTGAAGCTGGACTACTGCTAATTTAGATCACACGTCTTTCAGCTTCTGTTTTTGTCATTGCCATACTCTGGTAGTCTAACTGTAAAAATAACAGTGACATTTTATGAAGTGTTGTACTGTGTGTGGCAGTGTGTAAACAGTTGTGCACGTTGAGTGTTACAGGGATCAACATGAATTAAGCCTTTAGAGGAAGGCTTAATTCAGACTTCAGGTGTCTGAGCCTTGAGAGACAAGTGAGGTTTCTTAGAGAAAGGCAAGTCCTCAGCTGTGAAAGTCCAGAGCACTCCATTGAGGGAAATGTCAGCAAAAATCACATCTTAAATATTTGTGCTAGAGAATAGTATATAAATAACACATGAACTAGGACATGAGCATATTATATATATATATATATATATGTGTGTGTGTGTGTGTGTATATATGTATGTAAATGTGTATGCATATACACTGCATTCTGAACCAACTACTTACTGAATCTCCTACCGAATTTCAGAATAAGAAATGTAAACTATTTATTCGTCCCAAACCTAAATTAATGTCAGTAAAGAATGCAAATCATGAGCTTTTGAAGAGAAGAAAGCTGTTACGCCTTCAAAATTCAAGCCATCTAGAGGCATTTAAATTTTTCCCAATAATTTAGCTTTATAGATGTTTAAAACAAAGTGATGACTTCTTTTGAATTAATGGATCACTAAGAATTTTATAATTATGTAGATAACTCAAAATAAAGTTTCAGTTACTAGAGTATATAGATATGGACCTTAAAATTACTTCCTAAATTCAAAACTTCATTTTTGTTAACCATACAAAACAAATTACTTAAAAGGACTTTTAAAAATCAGCCCATTGTATTCCCAGCATTTGGGGGTGCTGAGTGAGGAGGATTGCTATTTGATGTCAGAGTGGGTTACATAATAAGGCTTTCTTTAAAAAACAAAACAAAACTGAGCTACATAGACTTTAGACATGTTTTCCTGAATTAGTGCATATGCTGTATGCGTGTGCATGCACATAGTATATACATGTACACACATACATATACATATTATGTGCATATTTTCCCATTAACATATTTAGTGGCCAGATTTGCAACCCTATCAGTCTGATTTTTGTTAGATTTTTGTGTACTGTATAAGATTATATAATATGTGTTAAGATATGTTATTTATGAATATGCTGAAAGCAGTTTTAGGACATATTTTTTCTGAAATTTTAAAATGACAGAAAATTACCTGGTAAAATAACTGGTCATTTACTTCTATTTCTTCTCATTCTTTTACCTCTCTTTGCTTGCCACATCATGCTATTATTTATAATGAGATCATGGAAAATTCTATTTTGTTTGCGCATGATCCTTATAAAATGACATGTGAAGAAGATAATTTGATGATGGGTTATTTTGGAACTTGTCAAAACCCTTTCGATTCTTCCAGACACCTAAGAGTAGGCTTAGTGTGTGGCAGGAACCCCATTCAGTGTAGACCTTGTTTGACCTTCAGGATTAATGAAACACTTATACTTCTGTATGTAATAGTTTCTTTTAACTGTACATTTTCAAATTGTTTTTAAAAATAATTATCTGATTGCTCTTACTAACTGGAATAACTTGAGTCCTATAGCTTACTTTATTAACCATATTATGAAGACAATGTTTTGTTTCTTTTGCTTAATGCTCTAAATTTATTATGTAGAATAGAACTTCAAGAGTTAGTAAATGTTTAAGTGAGTTCCACATGCTTCCCAGTATTCATGGTTCACCCCTTTGTTCATTGCACAGAGGTCTGTTAGCATACTGTGCTAGAGTGCAGAGGTTTGTAAACAAATCAGGGAACTTGTTCATTCTAGAAACTGGAAATGACACACTATAAAATAAAAAAGACTTGGAAGTGGTTGCAGATCATGAAAAGTGCTAAGTAGAAAGTATCAGTATGATAATGAGAATGTAAAAGGTAGTGGGTCATACAGTTTGCTGCCCAGATAGGATTTCTCTGGGGTGACTGTTCAGAGAATGCAGAGGAAGAACCAAGGAGCCAGTGTTGGGAAGTTGTTGAATGAGCCATCATTTTAATATTCCACTAGATAAAAATGGCATGGAGACTTAAAACTTTAAAACTATCTACATGACTAAAATCTTCATCCTCATGACTATGAATCTTCTCTTAAGAATTTTACTAGCATATATTAATTATATAGAACAATTGGTTTCATTATAACATATTTATACACGTATCTTTTTAGCAGCTTGGTTATTTTCCCTTCTTGGATATATGCTTACTTTTGGTACCTTTCATAATGTTGCAAATATCTGTCCTCCATTCTTTCATTTCCTCATCCATTATTTCTTACTTTGTTCCTTATTTTTACTTTGGCTTAATCCCAGTGTTATGAGCTAGACACATAATGTACTAAATTTCCAGCCCTCTTGAATTATTTTTTCATAAATACAGTTTTGTCTGCATCCTACTTTTCAAAAAATTGGGTGAACGGTACCAGGATTAAGCCTAGGGCTGCGCATGCTCTGCAGCACTCTACCTTAGTCTCAGCCCTAAGCTGCGCAGCTTTAACTTCCGTCTTTGTGAGTGGTTTCTTTTCTGGTTCTTGTTAGAATTTCTTCCATGAATTATTGTAATACTTCTTTCATGATCTTAAATCAAGCTCATTACTAGTGTTCAGATATATGTATTATTCTGTTTCTCTAAAGCAGTGGTTCTCAACATGTGGTTTCTGACTCTCTTCAAGGCTCACAAGCTTCCTTTTTCTTTTCTTTTTTTTTTTTATTCTTTATATGTGTAGCCCAGATTAGAGGTGTTTCTTCTCATCTCAAAAGATCTGGATTAATGGTGTGTCTTCACACCTCAGAAAATCTGGATTAAAAGCGGACCTTCTCAGTTCAAATGATTTAGTTATGAAAAGTCCCTCAGGTGCACCCAGCCTCTTGGGTTTTAGTTAAATACAGATGCAGTCAAGTTGAGAACAAAGAATAACCATCACATTATGTTTACTGGATATTTTTTGTCTTGCTTGTTTTGGTAATCAGTATTGAGATTGCCTACCATATGGTTGGTGGTATAGCTCATGATAGAGATCCTGCTTCCATACATGAGAACCCGGGTTCAGTCTTCAGTGATCTAGCAAACAACACCTACCAGAATGGGGAACTAATATATATACATATATATCTATAAATATCTATATTCCTGTCTGCACCTGCTCCCAGTCCGCCCACAAAATCCGTTTCTCCTTGAGCCCTGCGTTTTACTTAGCCTCTACAAAGTACCTTTTTAGTAAATAATTTTTAAGTAAATAAACTTGACTTTACTCCTTTTTATGTTAGAATTTCTATAGGACTGTTTCTCCTTTATTATTAGGATATTATTAATTTCAGTGTATCATATTTGATATTCTTAGTTTTATTTCTTTTTGTCAGTTTTATAGTGAATAATTTTAATATAGAAACTATTCATATTTTATAGGACCCCACAGTATAATTAGTATATATCATAGGTATTCAGCACAGCGTGATTCAGTAAGTATGAACAATTATTGCTTAATAACATACTACATTTTTAGGCATATGGGAAAATATCGTGATAGTTTTGACAGGTTGTTTAGAAAATTAGCTAATGTTTTCTCACATTGTATCCAAATGTTTCATTCACTTGTTTGGGGCAGAATTTTAAATATTTTTAAAAGAGAAGAAACCATAGATGTACTAAAAAACATGAATTGTTTTTATTTAAATAATCATGTCATAGAAAATCTTTCAAAGCACAAAATGAAACCCAACAGCCACACAGAGAAAGCCATGCTATGAGAATTTCTTTACAGAGGCATATAAAACTCTAGTGTAGCAAGAGATAATTTTATTTTAAAAAGGAAGAAAATAGATTTTCTTGACAGTGAGCTCTTAACCAAGCACTAGATTATACTCAGTAACCTACTGGAAAGACAGGCAAGGGGCAATAAGAAATAGTTTGAGGAAAAAGAACTAGAAATTACTGATAAACATACAGAGATACTTTCAGGAGAATAGGAACTATGTGTGCTACTGAGAAAGATACTCAGGTTGATATGTCTTTTCATGTGCACCTTCAGCTGTCCCTGATTGTGTAATAAACCAACTTCGAACGTGAAGTCTGGAATCAACCACTATTTCTTTGCTTGCACAGCTGCTTCTGCTCAGGAATCAGCAGGACAGTATCTCTACTGGTCTCACCTAGAGGTATCCCTAGGTCTGCAATCATCTAGAGAGTGAGGTTGGGTTGCAAATCAACAGTGCGGTAGTCAGGAGCTTTCTTTCTCCACTTCTGGGTCTTTGAAGACATTATTTGGACTTGTTTTCCATGGGATCCAAAGGGAACCTTCCAGTCGGCTCAAAGCCCATGTTTATGATAACATGACCAAGCCCAGATTTGACCCTGGGGACTGCACAGGATGTAATGCCGGCAAGTATGGTTCACTGGAGACCACCACTGCAACCAGACTTCCTCAGAGTGCTTTATCGCTGACTTTGTTGTTGTTGTTGCCAGTATCTCCTCAGTAGACATTCCACTATGGATTCATTCTTCCTCCACTTTTGGATCCACCTAGAATAAGATAAACTTTGATATTTAGTAAATTTTTGTTGAATGAATAAGTATGGTCAAATCTAGCTAGCTTTTGTTAAACTGGTTTGTAATAGGAGAAGCAGCAAGTATTTCTGTGTATATAATAAACATGACAGCTCTTTTAACTAGGAGTCAAACTTGTAAAATGATGGGGTGTTTTCTTGACTCTCTCCCTGATACATTCTTTGTTCTTACTGAACTCTTAGTTCAGAGTTGCAGACTTGGTCGGATGAGTAAGAAAATGCCACATTATTTGGAAATAATAAAATATTCCATTGTTTTTATTCAGGTTATTAAAAACAATGTTATTTGGAGCCAAATTTTGGTTCTATGTGTTATTCTAAGCCAGACACAATAAAATAGAGTAGTAAGAATGCTCATCTGCAACTCTGAACTAATGTTGAAACAGTATTGGGAAACAAACAGGTTTTACGTCACTTTGAAACCTCAGGTTCTTTCTCCCCACCCCCCACAGACACACTCACTCACTTGTTTGGTTCATTGGCACATGCCAGTGTAGTAGTAATTGCTCCTGTTTGTGTAACAAAATACCCAGCAAGGACAGTTTCAGGAAGAAATGCACTATTTGAGCTGACATTTGAGGGTTTATTTTATCATGGTGGGGAAGTTATGGCGGAAGTCTGAGATGTCTAGTCACATTGTTTCCCCAGGGGCAGAGTTAGTACACTTGTTCAGGGTTTGTGTCCTGTTTTAGTCAGTCAGTCCAGGATTGTGAGCATGTCTCCACCACAGTCAGGGTGGGTGTCCCATTCTCAGTTAATCCTTCCTGGGAACAGTTGTACAGACACCGAGAGGTGAGTGTCCTTGTGATTCTAAGTCTTATCAAGTTGGTGATCAGAACACAGATAACTACCACAAGTTCATGTCTTTTCAACTTGACAGCCAAATAATAGCAACATTCCACCTTAGGTTCCTAAAGTCTAATGTTCCTCTCGTAAAGCAATTTGCTTCTGGTCCATCTTTAAAAGTCCCCAAATTCTTTAATAATCCCCAACAGTTCAGAAGTCCAAAGTCTCTTCTAAAACACTTGAACAGTCTCTTAGCTCTGAGCTCCTAAGACAAACAATTATATACTTCAAATATACAATGGTGTAGAGCAAACATTTCTGTTTTAAAAGAAAGGGAGCATAGTTAGAACAGATGAGACCAGTGGTTCTCAACCTTTCTGATGCTGCCACCCTTTAATTCAGCTTCTCATGTTGGGGTGACCCTCAACCATAAAATTATTTTTATTGCTATGTCATAGCTGTAATTTTGCTACTGTTATGAATCATACAGTAAATATCTGATATGCAGGATGGTCTTAGGCAACCCCTGTGAAAGGGTTGTACCATCCCCAATGGGAGTTTCGACCCACAGACTGAGAACCATTAAATTAGATAAAGCAAGACTGAAACCCAGTAACCCCTGTAACTCCATGCTAGAACCATCTTGGGATTGATTCTCAAGGCCTGATAACACTAATCTCATCCCTCTATCTCTGGTACCTGCAGCACACACAGCCAGTGTGCTCCATGCCCTGCCACTTTTCTTGGGAAACATCCTAGGATCCTGGCACATCCAGCATCCTGGTCTTCATTGTAACTTGGGCTTCCACTTCCCACCTTCATGTAGTGGCCTCTCATGGTCCCCTTACAGAGAATGTAGCCCTGTAATACACTGTGTGGTCTTGGTGGCTTTTTGGATTTGTATCAAAAGATGACCCCTATGCATCTTTTGTGCCTGCAAAAGCAGTTCCTTTTGGACATTGCTGCCATTTCTGTTGCTAGCTGAAGCTGTCCCCGGCTCCCCTTGAGCCATAACTGCAGCAACCTCTACTTTCTGACCCGTGGGAAATACTAAGGGTGCTATTTATGAGCAGGGGACCCCATTCACTGACATTCTCTGTCCAGGTTCACTCATTTCCAATCAACTTGTATTTTCACAAAACCTTCAGTGGGTAAGGGGTCTTGCCTTCAGGCACCTTTCCTGTTGTTCCAGTGAACAAGAGGATTCCCTTTGGTAGTAATAGTGTCTTAACAGAGCTATTTATCTATAGTTTTAAACCTGATCACACTCCTTTCCTTGTCAAACTTCACATTTTTCCTATATTTTGCTCTTACTTGTGGTAGAGCTAGGTAAGAACGGAAAGCAGCCTGAATGCTATTCTGCCTTGAAACTTTCCTGCCAAATAAATCAGTCCATTACTTTTTAATTTAGCTTTGCTTAAGTTCTCAGGACACAGGCACAATGAAGACAGGTTCTTTGCCAGAATATGACACAAATGCCCTCTGGACAATTAAACTTTGAATGGATACAGCCTGTTATGGCAGGAACACGAAACACTGCTCATGTCACGTTAGAAACTAGTATTTATACATCTGCTGAATAGATTGTCCCGTGGAGTTATAATGAAAACCAGGTAAAAATTTAATAGCTACCTTAAAAGTTTAAAACAGGCAAAATTAATTGTAATATTTTTATCTAGTATGTTCAAAATACTGTGTCAATGTGAAATAAACATAAAAGCCACGAATGATTTGTTTCATACTGTTAGGGTTTTTGTTTTTTTTTTTTTTTTTTTGGTACTTACTGCTTTTGAAATCTAGTATATATTTAACTTACAACATACCTACATAAAAGCACATTTTAAGTGCTTGATTATATACATTTAGCCAGCAGCTCTTGTCAGTACACCACAAACTATGAGAGAAATTAAATATGGAAACAATAGGAAATATCATAAAGGAAAAAGACAACATTGACTATAGGAAAATAATTGTAGTAAAATAAAAGGAGAAAACAAGGCGAGAAAGGTGAGAATGTTTACATCGTGAGAATATAGTAAGATAGCATTCTTAATATAAAGCATTTATTTACATTTCTAGGAGCACTTGAGAGCCCAGGAAAAAAATGGTAAGGTGATTAATCAGGCATATTACAAGAGTTAGTATCAAACATACGCATGATAAATAGAAACGTGTAATTTTCACTGAAGGAAGGCATGTTATTCAGTGGTAGATTGCTTGTCCATCATGTGTGAAAGCCCTGCTTTGATTCTGGCATTGAAAGACTTGCAGATTAAGATTTGTCAAGGTATCAGAGATTATAAAGCTACATATTCAGAACATAGGGAAAGGTGTTCTTACAAACCTCTGAGAGGGGCAGTAGCGTAGCAGAGCCCTTTAAGCGAATAGAGTAGCAGGCACCAGAATTTGTTTGCTGGGGCTCTGTCCTAAGGAAATCATGCTAACTAGAGAGGCAGAGGCTACTTCCAGGAAGTGCTCACTTCTCTGCTGCCTACAGTGAGGGGAAAATTGAAGAAGACTGGGATTCCTCTCTAAGGGAGGGCCACGTGGTTGGTGAGGTCGGCGCTTGATGGGACACTGGAAAAGTGTAATATGAAAGTCCTTTTAGACTATTACAGTGTCTTATATAAAATTTAGGAGAGACATAACAAGACTAAACATTTTATCAGAATTCTGACTATTTTAGGACTCTAAACTTCATTTTTTCCAGTTTTCTGTTTTATCAAGTTTCAAATGTCATAAAATTAGTATTTATTTTACTTATAAATGGTGGAATTAAATTCACATTTTCACATATAACTTAAGATTTCATTCTAATTCCAGTATTCTCTACTTATGATCTGCTCAATAGTTTATCAATTCCTAAGTGCTATGCTGTGTTAGACTATAATAGACTCCTGTGTGTAGTCTGTAATGTGAGGTTTGACTTCATCATTGTTGCTGAGTGAAATTTCTTACTTCTCAGTAAACTTGGCATTAGCTATTCTCTCTCTCTCTCTCTCTCTCTCTCTTTCTCTCTCTCTCTCTCTCTCTCTCTCTCTCTCTCCCTCTCCCTCTCTCCCTCTCTCTCTGGCCTGATTCTGACCTCTTGAAAGGTAAAATAAACACAGTGTATAATCTCCAGTTTTCTAAGGTTAAGTAGCTCATAGCAACTCACTTAGCAGCTACGTATTTTTATATGCTGATTTTCTCTTTTGTAGTTTTGATTAATTCTTATTTCCATTGTTCCAAGGTTATTCTGGTACAAGTTAATCCAGGGGAAGCATTTACAATAAGAAGAGAAGATGGCCAGTTTCAGTGCATTACAGGTAAGAAAAACAGTTTGCTACATTTTGTAACAGAAAAGAAAATCCACTTTTTGTATTTCTGGTAAGTAACAGTGGATGAACTTGTGGTTTCTCTCTTTGTCACTGTCACATGAGTAGTTAGTCATTTAACTAATACAGCAGAATTATTAGTCTCTGTTTCTTGATTTGTCTAACTATAAAATTCTATTGTATATATTTTTTAATCAAAAAATTGTAACTGAATCTGAATCATTTTGAAGACTGCCAGGGCCTGCAATCTTCAACAGGTCCATTCTGTTTTCTAGTCTTGTTTTCATTTCCCTCCAGTGTTGGTTCCCTAAGACTGCTCATTAGCTGCAAACCTGTCTTGTCCAGTCAGCAGGAGTTTCCTTTTCTCAGATTCATCCCTGTCACCACATTTCAGGCTGTTCAAACCCAACTGCTTTAAACTCAGCCCAGATGTTCTGCAAGGTTCCCTGTACTCTTCCTTTACTGACCATCCCCGTGGCATTTTAGACTGGGTGTTTCTCAGCTGTGGGGAGTCAACCCATTAATTACAGTGGGTTTAGTACAGTACCTGTCCTCTGCCCACTAGTCATTTCTTACCATAAATTATGACATAGAAATCTCTCCAGATATCACCAAATTTCCTTAGAGGAACAGAACCACCTCCATTTAATGAGAATTGTGTTTATATATGAAAATGAGGGCAATAGAATAGTACTGGTTAGGGTGGTCCCTTCATCCAGTGATGAAATGAGCCAATTCAAGCCAAATTAGAGTATATAAATTCCGGTTTATTGGGGGCAGCTCTCTGGTGGGTTCACTGCCCTCACAGGAGGGGGTCAGTGAAGTGCTTTGCAGAGGGAGAGAGAAATGTGGGCAGAGCAGAGAGAGAAAAGAGAGGAAAAGCCATGAAAGGGAACCAAAATGTCTGGATTATACAGTGAAGAGCCTCTGGGGCTGAGGAAGCCCCATACCTGGGCTGGAAAGTTCAGGGCAGAGAGGTAAGCTACCCTTGTCTTATAACACGTAGGGGCTGAGAGATGCGGGAAGAACCAGGAGGCTAGGTCCATTTTGGTTGAAAAAGTACCTTGGCTGCTTGTTCTGGGTCTGAATCCTAACAGCTAATATCATAAAAAGGGGAAATTTCTGCAAATGGGATTGGGATGGAGTACCATTTGAAGAAGATTCAGGTCTTTGACTGAATCTTTGATTTTCACTAGCCAAAGATTGCCAACAGAGCCAAAGACAAACAAGAGAGTCACGGGACAGATGTCCCCTTTAACAAGCTAGCCAGACACTCAGTGCTCTGTCACTGAGATAGTAAATTTTGTTGTTACAAGCCAAGGGAACAGACAAACAAAAGCTCACTGTCTTTGGAATTAAAGACGCTGAGTTAAACATTAGCTGTTTGTTTCTTAATAGCTTACTACAAGATGCTACAAGTTACTTAGGCTTTGTAAGTACACTTTATATCAGTACAGCTTTTGTCCCCATCAATAATAGTTCAAGTAAGAATAACTGCCTTAGTTAGGGTCTTATTGTTGTAAAGAGACACCATGACCACGGCAACTCTTACAAAAGCAAACATTTAATTGGGGCTGGCTTACAGTTCAGAGGTTTAGTCCACTGTCATCATAGTGGGAAGCATGGCAGTGAGCCGGCAGACGTGCTGGAGAAGGAGCTGAGAGTTCTGCATCAGGATCTGAAGGCAACAGAGAGACAGTGAGTCACTGGGTCTTGCTTGAGCTTCTGAGAGTACAAAGCCCATCTCCAGTGACATACTTCCTCCAACAAGGCCACACCTACTCCCAACAAGGCCCAATAGTGCCACTCCCTTTGGGCCTATGCGGCCATTTTCATTCAAATCACCACATTGACTAGTAAGTGTGTAATATTTTAAGCTGGAGCTGGTACCTCTATGGTTTTCAGTAATGAGTTAGTGCTGCAATGTAAATGTTAATAGAAGTGAGCTGTTGAGAACCTGACTTATCAAGTACCTATGTGCTGTACCTGTGTGCCACATTCCTTTCAGTTGTGTTTGAAATTGTGTATGTTTAGTCTGTCTTTTCAACTAATACCTGAACACTTAGATTTGTAGTTTTTACAGTTCTTTGTATCCCTTTTGGATTTTGGATTTCTAACTAACAGTCATGGGCTTTAAGTCAAAGAACCCAAGGAGGTGAACCACCACATACTTAGCCATTATCCAGACTAATACTTTTGAGGGTGAGGGACTTGAGCGCACACTGTTAACATCCACCATGAGTGCCATGGGCTGTTCAGTACCCCTTTCCTTTCATTGTACTTACCCTAGCACTGCTGTTGAATCTTTTAAAACTAGTGTTCTAGAAAAATACCTTACCCAGTAGTCACAACCCAAACATGGAACCTTATGCGTTAGAAATTTCACTAAAGTCAATGTAAACTATCTGTGCAGCAGCTGAGGTGCTCCACACACAAACAAGTTACACCGTTGAAGGGAGCTAGAGAGGATGTATAGTAATAATAATTATTATATATATTGCTTTTGTGAACTTTTCAATAGGATTTTATGTTTTCACTATGACTTACAAAGAATATAAATTTCTGATCACATAGTTAACTTGTAGCCCTTTCAAAATATTCATAAATATTAATCAAGGAAGCATTTTAATGAACATCATATTGATTTCCCCTTCAGTACACTAACAGATGAGGAAACAGATTGTCTTATTACATTTTAAAACTGCTAAATAAAGGACTGCGAAATCCCAGTTACAGCCAGACCCTGAATGATAACACGGCTTCCATTTCAAGAGTTACTTTGTGGTTGCCACCTAAGTTGTCTCTGTGACTTCTTTAGGTTTACTTTACTATCTAGCAGTGATACCTTGTGCAGGACAAGACCAGTTGTGTGCTGTACAGCCTGCCTCTGTTCACCAGGCCCTAATGGGAGCTGACCCTGCATGAGCATTCTGTATAAGGACGCATTTCTGTGCTTCACTGGAAAACAGAGTCCTTTCTCTATATGATAAATGATAATAAATGGAAACTGTTTTTAAATTACTGGGTAGAATGTATTAATGAAAGAAAAAGAATAATGAGAATCAGACAGTAAAAAGCTCCGTTTTCCCCCGTTTTCATCTATCCAGTATTATCTGGTGTGCTGTCTAGTTTTATGTCAGCTTGACACAAACTAGAGTTATCTGAAAGGGAGGAACGTCAATTGAGAAAATTCCTCTATAAGATCAGGCTACTGTGGGTGGGGCCATCCCTGGGCTAGGGTTCTGGGTTCTATAAGAAAGCAGACTGAGTAAACCATAATGGGCAAGTCAGTAAGTAATAACCCTTTGTGGCCTCTGCATCAGCTTCCCACCTCCAATCTCCAGCCCTGTTTGCGTTCCTGTCTCGGCTTTCTTCAGTGATGAGCAGTGATATGGAAGTATAAGCTGGATAAACGCATTCTCTCCCAGTTTGCTTTTGGTTGTGGTGTTTCATCAGAGCAATAGAAACCTAAGACATCAGGTATATAGGTGAAAGAAATAGTAGTAAGTGAAGACTGCTTTGAAGAGATGACCATAGGCAGAAAAGTTTAGTGGGTACTCGATCTCCTCTACCATCAGTAGTGTCTGTCATTTGGCAAGACCCTTCCTGGACTCAAGGTATAGACAGTAGAAAGAGCAGCAACAGGAGAGAAGCAAGCACTGAGAGGGGGGCCTCAAGGGAGGAAATTCAGGGCAGTGAAGCTGAGAGGAAAAACAGATTCCTATGGCTTTTAATATTCTCATAAGAGGAATTCTGTGTAGGATCATGTGGAGAATGAGGTAGGTCTAGCACAAATAGGTGTTTGAATTACTTCCCTAAGAAGCTTATTACCTAGCAAGAATTCATAGAAACAAAAACTACAGTAAATAACTTTAGACATCTAAATTGTTGCCACCTTTATTGGAAGCTTGTAATTTATGAGATCCAGTTAGTTACGGAGAGAGCTTAACGCATACCTTTTCTACCACAGCACACTTCCTGGAGAGAAAAGCTACTAACCATATTACCCTTGTGAGTTTATTACATCTCCTGAAGTACACTGTGCTAGTTCCTGGGAATTTGGGAAAAGTCGAGACACAGTTCTAATCTTTTAAGACCATCATGTAATAATACTAGAGATGTAGCTTGGTGCTAGGGCATTTGCCCAACAAGGTCCTGAGTTGGACCCCAGCACTGTAAACAAAACAAAGCAAAAAAATTAACATAAACAAAACTCCAAGTTTATTAGTTAGGGAAAGAAAAAGTGAACAGTTCTGTCAGTATAAATAGCGAACCATTTAGTGCATGTGGCGTTACAAGAACATATAATGAGAGTCCTGTAACAGTTGATCTGAGCAGAGAAAGTTCTTCCCAGAGGTGACATATAAGCTGTCTTTAGGAAAATAGCAATTGGCAAGGTGGACAAAGAGTCTCAAGGTGTTTTAGAGAGAGTAAACAGTATTCAAAAGCAGCAAAGGGAAAGAATGACCTGAATTATTTGAATAACCATGGAGACTAGAAGTTGTGGAAAGCGGGGTACAGCTGAATATGGTGCTGAGATGCTGACACTTTTGAAATGGCTCGTGCAGCATGCTGAGAACTTTAACCTTCCTGTGAGGATGTGGAAGAGCCCTTGAGAGGAGCTCATGATCTAGAAAGTTGGAAACCATCTGCCTGATCTGACTGGGCCTGCCAGTGCTAAGATTACAGGTGTGAGCCATTATGCCAGTTCACTCTGAGCTTTCTGATGCTCTCCTGGGTTTCCTGATGCTGCCTTTGATGCTTGGGGTATTTCACCCTGGTGTATGGAAATGTCAGTCTCTGGTGACTGCTCTCCAGTTTATCCTTCTGCTGATTGATTGGCTTTATTTATACTCCCTAATTGGACCTACCACATTAGTTTAGACCATTGTTAGCTGAAACACATCAGCTTCAGACCAAATACACCATTACTTTTGAAATGAAAAATACTATCTTGAGTGTGTCCTGATTTTGTACATTGAGAAAATTTGAAACTGATCTAATAATAATAGCTTGATGAATATATGTTTTAGTGGTAAAGTGCTTTGATAAGCAGGTCAACCAGATTGTCTTCCTAATGATAAATACTGCAAAGGAAGTCATGTCTGTTGGGTATGTAAACATTAAATGAGTAGATTTGTAGGTTTAATATTAAATCTTGTAAGATATGCTAATGACTGCCCTTCTTAGTTTTATTTGTGAAGTAGCAAGAAGGGGAATAAGGAATTAGGTAAGGTTTCTAAAATAGGTTTGCTGATAATATCAGGAAGCCTATTTCTTAGAGTATAAGTGGTAAACTTTTTTAAAGTCTTATTTTTTTAGTAAGTATGCATGAATTTCTTACACATACATGAATCCTATGTATGTTTGATATATATCATTACACTTGATTCTTTTAAAAACAAGTTTTTTTTATTGTTTATATGAATGCTTGGTTTGCATAGACATGTGTGCCTGGTGTTCATGGAGGCCAAAAGAGGGCATCAGATTCCCTAAAACTGGAGTTACAGACAGTTGTGAGCCACCATGTGGGCACGCGAAACTGAACCTGAGTACTCTGCAGCAGCAGCCAGAGCTCGTACCCGCTGAGCCATCTCTCCAGCGCTTTCTTTATACTTCGCTCGTATTTCCTCTTTCTGTGAGCTTCTCAATTCCTCATGCCAAGTACTTCCTCATTCTGCTTTCCTGCCATATATATTCCATTACCCTCTTGGACCTTCAGACCTTTTCCCCTATCATATAATCTCTACTTTCATATCTTAAACACACACATTCATGCACATACATTCTTAAATCTAGATTCTGTGTATGAAGGTTGTATTTGTTTTTGAGAGTCTTTTATGTTTTCCCTGGAAGTGACATCGTTTCATTCTTTACCACTGTATAAAATTCCACTGTGTATATGTACCACATTTTCTTTGTCCAATCACCTTTTTGTTGTTGCTGTTTTCAGGGTTTCTCTGTGTAGCCTTGGCTGTTCTGAAACTCTGTAGACCAGGCTGGCCTCAAACTCACAGAGATCTGCCTGCCTCTGCCTCCCTGAGTGCTGGGATTACAGGTGTGCACCACCTCGCCAGGTTCTGTTTGATCTTCTTGTGATGGACATATAAACTGATTTCATATCTTAGCTGTTAGTAATAGAGTAGTGATAAAATGATGGTGCAATTATCTCTTTGGTGTGATGATTTTGAATCTTTTGAGTATATATATATGTATGTATGTTCAGGAACGGTAGAGTTAGACCATATAGTATTTTGAAGTTTAGGATTAAAAAATATTTGTATCTCCATCAGCAGTTCGTGTTACTTCTTTTCTTGATGAGAGTTGTTCCACCTGTGGTAAAATGGAGTCCTAAAGTTTTGATTAGCATTCTTCTGAAGGCTAATGATATTGAACACTTTCAAATACTTACTATCCAGTTATATTTCTTTCTTTGAGAACTGCCTCTTCAGTTCATTAGCCCATTTGTTGATTGTATTTTATGTTTTTGTTTTTCATTTGGCTATTGTGTATGTGTAGTTCCTTTTAAGAGATTTTTGTTCAACTTTGTTAGATACGTACTTGGCAGAAATTTTCTCCCATTCTTTTAAAATTCATGCAGTCCCATTGTCAATTCCTGCAATTATTTCTTTTCCTATTGAAGTCTGTCTTATAGTCAGGATTACTATTGCTGTGATGAAATATCATCACCAAAAAGCAACTTGGGGAGGAAAAAAATGGCTTACACTTCCATATTATAATCCATCATTGAAGGAAATCAGGACAGGAACCAGGAGGCAGGAGCTGATGCAGAGGCCATGGAGGGGTGCTGTTTATTGGCTTGCTCATCATGGTTTGCTGATCCTGCTTTTTTATAGGACCCAGGACTACCTGCCCAGGGGTGGTATCACCTATAATGGGCTGGGCTCTCCCCCTATCAATCACTAATTAAGAAAGCAGCTTAGAGGCTTGCCTACAACCAGATCTTATAAAGGCTTTTTAAAATTTTCAGTTGAGCCCCCTACACCCCCACTCCATGACTCTAGCTTGTGTCAAGTTGACATAAAACTAGCCAGCACAGAGTCCTTTTCAGAAACTGTCTATGTATGACTACATTTAAAAATGTTTTACCTGTTTTCTTCTAGCAGGTTCATTAAAGTTTTCTTTTATTTATGGGTATGTGTCTGTGTGCATTATGCCATGTGCATAACACCAGAAGATGATATTGGATCCCCCGGAGCTGAAAGTACAGGTTATTATGAGTCACTCAGTGTCAGTTCTGGGTACTGAACCTGGATTCTCTGGAAGAGCAAAAGTTCTCTTTGATCCACTATCAATTAATTTTTATATAAGTTGAAAGATGGGTCTAGTTTCATTCTTGTGTGTGAGGAAATTCAATCTTTCCAGGACCATCCATCCATCTATCCATCTATCTATCTGACAGCTTTTGTTCAGAATTAGGTCGTTGTGACTGTGGGTTTATATCTGGTCCTCTATTCTAGTCTCTTGGAGTACAGGTCTGTTTCATGCTGTTGTTACTGTGGCTCTCTGGCAGGATTTCGGATTGGACGGAAGTATCAGGAGTAGCGCTCTCTCCACTATGGATTGCTTTAGATACTTGATGCCTTTGGTGTTTTTGTAGCAATTCCCCTGTTCTATGAGAAATGTCATTGGAATTCTTTAAAAAATTATTTTGTGTGTGTGTGTATATGCACATGTACCACAGAGTAGAATGTGGAGATCAAAAGATAGCTTTGTAGAGTCACTTTTCTCCTTCTGGCTTTAAAGGTTTCCAGGGATTTAACTGAAGTCACCAGGCCCAGGCTTGGCATGTCAACACCCTTGCCCAATGACCTACCTCATTGGCCCAGAATGTCATTGAAATTTTTATGATGATTGCAGTGAATTTGTACATTGCTTTTGGTGATATAGCCATTTTTACAATATTAATTTGAATATACATGAGTCCTCCTCAATCCCCAGGCTCAAAGCCATCCTATGATGCAAAATATGTTGAGTCCAACTTCAAAAGATGGTATATTCTTTTGATAGTCCAGATACTGTTCAAAATTCCAAAGTCTAGGATCTCCTCTGAGACTCAAGATAATTTGTTTACTACGATCACTCACCCCATAAAATTTGGAAATAAAAACCTAACAAACACAAACAAAAAACAAAAATTACATACTTTTTTAAATATATCAATTACATGCTTCTTACACACAGTGGCACAAAGTATACATTCCTCTTCCCAAAGGGAGGCATGGGGAGATATTGAGGAAATGCTGGACCAAAAGACTAAAACTGAACAAGGTAAACTCTAAATCCTGGAATTAGATGTCCAGTATCCGGGGCTTCAATTTCAAATGCCTTAAGTAACACTCCCTACCCTCTTTGCTGCCTGCATCATACATCTCTCTTGGGTTTTTGCTCCTGTTTAGCCCTCCTTGGGAGACTTGTTGTGGCTTTGGCATCTTTAACATCCTAGAATACCCATCACAACCCAGACTTTATTTACACAACTTAACCCAGTGGCCTCTCAGGGCCCCTTTGCAGGGACTCAGACCCAACACATGCTGCCTTGCCTCTGTGCCTCTCTGAAGGAAGAACCATTATTCCCCCTAGTCTTGCATCTTGTCTTTGAAACTTGGCCCCCTTTGGACCTTCGTTGCAGCAGCTTCTGTATGCTGAAGCTGGTTTAACCCTCCATTAGACATTTGCTTTCTAGGGCAAAAACATGTTTGACCCTTTCCTTTCACACACTGGTGGCTTAGCTGGATGGGGTCTGGCCTCAGGGCAGCGTTCCTATTCTAGTACAGACAGAGCCAGGGCTACTCTCTACTGGCACCAGACTCTTTAAGGATTACTGCTTCTTTTTTCTAGCACATAGTGTGACCTTAAACTTCCTAGTGCACTTTTCCTCTCTAGAGTATACATTTTAAATTTATTTTCATCCGTTTGTTGCTCTTTTTCATTTTGTACAAAAATAAGCAATAATAACTATGCCACAGGCTCAGTGTTAATGCTGTCTAGAAACGTCTCTGTTTAGTCTACTGCTTTTTAAGTCAACCTCACACAAATTCTCAGAACATGGATAAGTTATAGCTAGATTTTTGCTTTAGCTAAATATTAACAAACAGCCTCTTGCACAAGTCATAAAGTTCTTGATCCCCTCTGGAATATCATGAGCTAACCCTTTCACTTTACGGGTTTCTCATAGCATTAATGACATCTAAGCTCACATAAGAACTATGCATTAAGCTCTTCCCATTGCACGTAGTTGGTTTCCATCCCAAAGTGTTAAGTTCTTCTACAGAGTAGTCCAAAGACCTAAAAGCCACGCTGTCAGGTTTACTACTGCAGTGGCCCCACTTGGTACCAGTTTCTGCTTTAGGTTCTTTACTGTCTTTGTGATAGAACATCCTGAGAAAAGTACATTAAGGAGCACTTGGCTTATTTTGCTTACAGTTCCAGAGGATGAGGCCATCATGGTGGAGAAGACATGACACCAGTCAGAGAGGGCCTGGTGGCAGAATAGGAAGGTAGATGATCACATTTCACAGGCACACAGGAAGCAGAGAAGTTACAAAACAGTTCAGTTAGTTGGTGATCAAACTGTGAACACGCAAGCCTGTGGAGGAGGAACATTCCTCATTCAAACCACAACAGAAGGTCTTTCTTTTAGTGTCTTCTGATATTTCTATTTTCACTCTTTAAAAACATTAGTGTATGTCATTCACCCCTTGATAAAGCTTATTCTTCAAGTGCTTATATTTTTGAAAATATTGTGAATGGGAGTTTTCCCCTTATTTTCTGCTGTTGTTATTGGCAAATACATGAGTTTCCTCTTGTTTTCTGCTGTTCATTATTGGCATATTGTATTTTTATTGTTATCTTGCTACTTTCCTGAAAATCTTCATTGGATCTCAGTTTTCTGATAGCATTTTTAGGATCTTTTGAATAGAGGATTATGTTTGCAAATGGTTTCTTCCTTTCTTCTTCATACACCTTTAATTATCCTAGTGTAGACTTTGAACACTATAATGAGTTAAAAAAAACAGGGGAGGAGATACCCTTTCTCCTTGATTTTGGAGGAAATCCTTTTAGCTTTCTCCCATTTGATACAATGTTGACAGCCCTACTTGTTTTTGTTTTTTGTTTTTGTCAACTTTACACAAGCTGGATTTATTTAGAAGTATCAGTTGAGAAAATGCCTCCATGAGATTGCATGTAAGTGAGTCTGCAGGGTATTTTGTTGATTAATGATTGATGTGGGAGGGCCCAACCTCCCCAGCCCACTGTTGAGAGCAGTAGATGGTCCTGGGTGCTATAAGAAAGCAGGCTGGGCTACTCATAGGGGAGCAAGCCAGTAAACACCACTTTTCTGTGGTCTCTGCTTCAGTTCCTGCCTCCAGGTTCTTGCCTTGAGTCCTTGCCCTGACTTTATGATAGACTGTAAGCTGAAATATGAAGTAAGCCCTTTCTTTTCCAGGTTGCTTTTGGTCATGCTATTTCTCACAGCAGCAGAAGGCAGACTAGCACATGGGGCTATAGGTTCATTGTAGATAACCTTTACTGCATTGAGCCTGTGCTTCTTCTGTGCTTGCTTTCTCAGTGTGCTGTCAGTGACCCTTTTCTTCATCATCTGTGATGCTCATATAACTTCATTCTTTAGTATATTTATGAACTATGAATTATTTAATTATTTGTATGGGTTGTACTACCCTCGCATCGCTGCAATGAAACCAACTTGGTCATAGTTTATGACTGTCTGATGTGTAAGGACACATTTAGAGTCATTTTATTGAGAATTTTTACATCTATGTTCATCAGGGAAATTGGTCCACAATTTTCTGTTTCATTCTGTTCTTCCTTGATTTTGGTGTCAGGATAATGCTGGCTTTATTCAATGGGTTTGGTAGTGTTTTTTTTTCCCTTTCTGCTAGATGAAAGTTTGAGTAGCAATTGTGTTCTTTAAGGGTTTTATAGAATTTTGGCAGGGAATCCACCAATGTTGGGAAACATTACTGCTGCAGCCTCATAGCTTGTTTGGGTATTTTTGGTAGATCAGGTGTGGTTTTTGAAATACAGGTTTTCAGATGTTGTGTTATTAAGCCTCTGATTTCACAGAAATCAGTGGTAATTTCTTGGTGGTCTTTCTTTTGGTTAGTTTGCTGGGCATTTGCCAATCTTCTTTATCTTTCTTGGTTCTGTGTCTTGTTCCATTTGGCTGATTAAATTTGCCTGTTCTTAGCTTTGTTTCTTGTCACCTAATATGTTTATGTTTGTCATGTCTTCCTTTTCTAACCTTGGGTTGCACGAACAGGTTGAGACCTGTGAGCATTCATGGCTATAACCTTCATCTTAGAGCTGTCTTAGCTATACCCTAAGGTGAGTTGTACTAGTCCAAATATATAATTTCTAATTATATGTTAATCTAATTATATCTTAAACATAATCTAAATATATGTTTAATTTAAAGTTGTATATAATTATATAAATATACATAAACATACATAGAACACACACATATCTGGATGCCCCAATTTCATTTCAGCAAAATTCATTCATTTTTTGTTTCACTCTTTAGTAAGAGACATACATGAGTAAGCAAGAGCTCTCTAAAAGTTCCTTGACCGTTTATGAGGGATTTTTATGCATCTTTCTGGAAAGTAATATAAAATTTACCAGATTACTGCTGTGATATAATTTTTTGTCATGTATGCTACCTCTGAGGTCCTTTCTCTGAGCATTTTTAAATAATAGCTTTGAAAAAATAAAGGACATATTTAAAAAATTTTAAATATCAGAAACCTGAAAAGATAATTCATAGTATTAAATAAATGTCAAGTTAAAACAACAACATCTTGAAGAAATAAAAAGTAATAGGAAAATTTAACAGGAATGATTAAGTTCGACAGCTTGACATTTTATGTTAACTGAACTATACAGGAATATGTTACCTAAGATTCCTTTTGAAACTGACTTGGCAGTAGCTACAGTTTGAATTTTAGAACCTAGATTTAGTAAGGAACACATCACAGGGGCTGTTAGCCAGTCATGAAAGTCAGAGTTCAAACAAAGTGAGGAGGGAGTTTACACAGTAAGGCTGTCTGATACAGTCAGAGTCTGTGGAGGAAAGAGGCAGCATGGTTTGTGGTGTGTAAACCTGGGGTGTTTCATTATTCTCCAGAAGTTGATGGTAAGACCCTAAAGACAGCATATACTTAAGTCATAGGACATGGAGAAAGGAAGCTGGTGCTGACCTGGAAACTTCATTTCTTCTAGTTAGCTTTCAGAGTGCCAGAAGGTACTGTGCATCTGGAGGAGAACAGTAAACAATACTCGTACTCAGCTGTGAGCCCTGCCTGCGAGATATGACTATTGATGCCGTGCTAGCATGACTGTTGTCAGAGTAACCAGCCTCATCCTGTTTGGACTTACACAGCACTCCACAAGATGGATTGTATGTCTCCTAGTGTTAACTGGGCCAAGAACCAATGGCTAAGTAGTTCATAGGCTCTATGGGAGGATCCACTGTTCTTCTGAGTGGATGTGTTATTAAACTGCTCCATAAAAACACACCCATTGCCTGTGTGTTGGTGCAGCTCTCAAGAAACATTGTCAAGGAGGGAACAGAAGATGATAAGAGCTAGAGATAGCAGAATACTGCTGTCAGCAGTGTTCTCCAGACCTGGCAGGGCCATTGCACAAGAAGTAGCCCAAGATCAAGCCAGCTAGAATTCTAGTATGGTGGGGAAGGAGCTCATGAAGTCCCACCCATAGTTGAGGAGCTGTTATTAGTTTATGGCCTCTGGGAGAGGGAGCATCATCATGCTTTACATGCAGTCCCTATTAGGCTGTTCACATTCTAGCGGGTGCACTACAACCACACATGTATTGGCGGCACTGAGTGGACTCACTGTATTTAAAAAAGTGCATGTGGTTGAGAAGGAAAAGTGATGAGAGGGGTAATAGGAGGAATTGGAGGGAAAGGGCGTAGGGGCTAGATTTGATCAAAATTCACTCTATTCCTCTATGAGAGTTTCAAACAATGGAAAAGACAAAAAAGCCCTGAGCATGGTTAAAGCACCACTAAGACTAAGGAGGGTGGTGAGCCAGATCAAAGAATGGGAAACTATTTGTGTGGAAAGGTAGCCTGACATGGATTGAAGACAGCCCAGCAGGTTTAGACTAGCCAGGTGCAAGAGCTGTCTTGAGGTCTGTAAGTGAGGGCAGAGTAAAATTGTTTTTTTAAAGGCACATTGAGGTGGTCTGACTAGGAAACTTCTTGATGCCATAACTGTGCTCTTAACTCTTCTCTACTGAGAGAAAAACTCAGTACATGTCCACCCTAGTGCAGATAGCACTTTTGCAGGCAGGACGGAACTGTTCAGCATTTCCTACTAGAGTATCAACATGTATAGGAGGGGTGCTCTTTGAATCACACAGAGATGACTCAGAACACAGACGAGCTTGAGCGACAGTGGCAAGACAGCAATTGACAGGGCCTACTCTAGTGAGGGGAGGAAGACTGAACTTTATAAATAGAAGTCGCTTATTTTAGCAGGGCTTGAATTAAGTGAGTCATCTTATTGAATCTCATTTTCAAAAGAAAACGAATGAAGTCTTAGACTACAGAATTAGAAATGTAAATGTAAGACAGATGATCTATGCTGATTACATGGTATCATGTTAACATATTTGAAAGAAGTATTTACAAATTGGGATAGTCACAAGAAAATTAAGCCAGGAGAACATATTAACATGAAATCATTTTATTTGACTACAGAGACCAGTGAAACAGAAGAGAACTGATTTTGAATATGTTGCTTTTGTGTAGTGTGTGAGATTAGCAGGATGTGAGGAAATAGATTTTGACTCAGGGAAGAATGTCTAACAGTTCTGGCTGCGTAAATGGAGCTATTCATACAGTTATACCAGGATCCCCCCCTTTTTTGTGTGTGTTCACGATCTGCTTGGATGATAATATAAAAGCACTTTTTACAAGAAAAAGAGATTTGATTCGATGAATTTTGGTATTCATTTTAACTAAAGATTCTTGGATTCCAGAATAAACTCTTAATTAGACTGATAACTCTTTAATTAATTATGAGAATGTAGACTCTGAATGAGAATCTTAAATTTAATAATATACCTGTGCAGAGGCACACTTCAGAGTAATTGAGCTGGTAAATGATTATTGCTCATAACATACCCATAAACAGACTGAGTTAGATGACTTACTAATACCCACTGCTTATTAATGAATGTGTAGGAAAAGAAACTTCCACGGAAATGTCTGAATCTTAGGGGGACACAAACAGTGATCCTGCCTTTATCTGGTATATAAGACTTTACCTACATCAAGAGTCCCAAGAAATGCTATCTTCCATTTAGCTTAAAAATATAAATTATTCCTGATATAAATTATTATCTGATTGTCTGATTAAAAAATAACCTTTTTCTTGGGGTTCTGTTGATACATTAAATGAAGTGTGAAGACTTTTTTTTAAGATTTGTCTTTCATGTTTATGTATGTGAATACTATATGTGTACAGGTTCTTGTGGAGGCTAGGAGAGGGATTCAGATCCCCCGGAGCTGGAGGTCCAGATGGTTGTGAGTCAGCAGACATGGGTGCTCTGTGCTTCCTCTGGAAGAACAGCAGGTGCCTTTAACTACTGAGCCATATCTGCAGCCCTTGCTAAACCATCTTTAAGAATACTAATGTACTTGTTTGCTTTGCTAGGAAATGTATATCAAAAATGGACTTGCTATACTTGGGAATATTTTAGAGCCTTGTCATCTTTGTATGACTGCCAGTTCTGATTGTATATCCAGGAGCCACCATGCCTAGCGTATATTCAGTTTCTTTTGGAATTGATGCCCTTTAAGACCCTTAACACGTTTAAAGTGTTGGAATTCTAGTGGCTTGGATAAATTACTTAATTCTGACCATAATTTTACTCTGTATAAATTTTACTCTGAGTCGTTTGGTTAGATTGAATAATTCCTACAAAGTCTTAACATTTTATGTATTCATAATTGTGCTAATTGATCACCTCTTAAGTGTATTTTAATAACATAGGTACCAATATTCTAAGTTAACTGTAGGTCCAGGGTTTCCAGTAGCCCAAGGTGAACTTGATATATAGTCAGGGAGGACTTCAACTCCTGATGCTTCTGCCTCCATCTTCCAAACCTAGCATTACAGGTAGATATGTGCAACCTACCCAGCTTTGTAGCGTTTTTGTTGCCTGTCTTGCCTGCATGTCTGTCTGCCTGTCTGCCTGTGTGCCTGTCTGTCAGTCAATCTGTGATGGTCTCACAGTGTAGCTCAGGCTGCTGTAGAACTTGTAGCAGTCTTCTGCCTCGGGCCCTGGAATGCAGGGATTAGGGTTAGTCACCATCCAGCTTTACACTTTTATAGGCCATTGGCTGGTCCAGGGACTGCATTACTCTAAGTCTGACCTTTGCTAAAGGTCTAAGTTCTACTCTAATAAGTGACTCATGTTAAAACAATATGCAGTAGATTTACATTCCCACATGGATAGGCACTGTTAACTTCATTAGCCAAAGTAAACTCCGGACTTTTGTTATTTATGCATTGCCTAGAAAACTTGACCATCCTGGGAAATGCCTTCAGATACAGGTAGCTATTTCTCAGCCTTTGGAAGTCACACAATTTTATTAAAACATTTACCTGTTACATGTTCCTTATTGAGGGGAGCATCAGTACTGTTACAGTGGATCAGAATGATAGTTCTGAAACTTAGTCTCATATGTGAAGTGAATCAAGCAGATGATCCATTCATAAGTGCAGCCCCGTCCCGTTTCTATTGAGTGACTGGACTCAGCCTGATTATACTCTGAAATAGTTATCATTCTCCCTGAAAGCTATTTGAATGTTACCTTTCAAAAGAAACTATGTTGTATGCAACTGAGTTAGGGTAGCAAAACAATTTATCTTTAAAGGCAAAATATAAACAAGCTGAATCAGCTTTTCTCAATGAGTAATATTAATAGCATATTATATATATATATATATATATATATATATATATATATGTAGTGTGTGTGTGTGTGTTTTCTATTAGTCTTTTTCATCAGTCTTTTTGATGGGTATTAACATTCAGGTTCAGGTTCAAAGGTATATAGCAGTTAAGTTAAATAAGCCAGGCAAAAAATGCCAAATGAGGACTTGAAAGATGGCTCAGAGGTTAAGAGTACTGTCTGCTTTTCTAGCGGTCCTGAATTCAATTGCCAGCAACCACATGGTGGCTCATAAGCATCTATAATGAGATCTAGTGCCACCTTCTGGCCTGCAGGCACCCATGCAGGCAGAATACTGTATAAATAATAAATAAATCTTTAAAAAATAACCCACAAGATTCTAATTATTCGAGATACTAACAGTAGTCATAGTCATAGCGATGTGTGGAGCAGTGGTTACCAGGGACTGGGGAAAGGAGAATACATAGCGGTTACCCAGTGACTTCATACTTTAGTTCTGAAGATAGCTAGATATGCTGGTGACACATCAATGTAAATGTGTTTAATATTGAACAGTTGCAGTTGTTAAAATTCTAATATATATATTTGCATACATATATATTCTATATATCTTTTATATAATCTGTACTTTATGTGAATACTCTATCATATACATAAAATCTAATTTTATTTTTAAAAACTTTTATTAAAGTAGCTGAGACCTGAAATAATGTTATAGAATTCAAAGATGACCCAAGGTCATTGTCCCTTGTCGTATAAACCCTGTATAATCTTCAAAACTTAATTTGAATTTTACTTGTCTGATTGGGTTATGCTCTGTGTACAGTTGACTTTAAGAGATCAGGATGAATCTTACCTAATCATTTGAGCTTTTACAAAGGACAGGCCTCTGCTGGGAGAAGGACATCAGAAACACAGCAGGGCATGCTTCGAATCCCAGAGTTTATCTGCTGGCTTGAAGATGGAAGTGTGGATTAGAAAAGGATTTTGGGTATGCTTGAGGAGCTGTCTCCTCAGATGATAGTCAGAGGTCTGGGTTCCCCCTGCTTACAGTTCTGAGACTGAGTGCCTCCATGCTAGGGGAGACTAGGAGAGTCAGTCAACCTCCAGGTGAGACTACAGCCTATCTAACATCTTGGTTTTCACCTATGGGATATTGGCCAGAGAAACCAAGCCACACCAGGCCAATTCTGAATTTCACAACTGTGAGCTAATTAGTATGTCTTAAAAAAAACAAACAAACTGTTCGTGGTCATTGTGACATAACAGTAGAAAACTAAGACAAATGTGTGAACTCCCCCTTCCAAAGATTGCCCTAGAGATAGGCAGTGCTCAGGAGGAGTCTGGGTCATAAAGGTGAGGTCGGTTTCTCTGCACCCTTAGGAGGTTGCCCTAGTCTCTGTGACCCAAGGAGTCATGCTACCTAGCTCTATTCTATTCTGTTCCACACAGAATAGAAAAGGGCAGGAGAAAGAAAGACCTGTAAGATACTCCCCCCCTTTCCTTAAGAGCCCATTTTTTGGGGGTTGGAGTTTATATAAGCAGGTCATGTTGGGAATCAATGATCAATCAGTGGCTAGAGTTTTTGATATACAATAGATGTTTTCAGCTCTTTATAAAAAAAAGATAGTCTGGTTTAGAAACTAAATACAATTTTGAGTGGCTTTTTAGGAAATATTTCTGGGCACAGTACTTTAATCATAGCACTCAGGGAGGCAGAGGCAGGCAGATCCCAGTGAGTTTGAGGCCAACCTGTCTGCAAGCAAGGCTACCCAGAGAAACCCTGTCTCAAAAAAAGAAAGAAAGAAAAAGAATGGAACAAAGAAAGAAAAGGGGGAGAGGGATAGAGAAATATTTCAATAAAAAGTATATCTTTGAAGGCTACTGTTGCTGACCTGTGAGTAAAGAACAGTCTTAGTTTCTTTCTCAGTTGTGATAAAAATCCTGAGAGCAGCAGCTTCAGGCAAGAGCTGCTTCAGTCCAGCACAGCAGGGAAATCCAACAGCCAACAGCAGGGGCTGGAGGCCCAGGGCAGCTCACAGTGCCTCTCCTTGGGGGGGCGCCCCAGGAGGACCTGTATATACTAGTGCTCAGCCCCCCTCCGCCATTTGTGCAATCTCTGCAAGGGGTATATTTATAGAATGCCTTTCTTTTTAACTACAAGCCTGAAAGTCTTCTTTGCCAACTGAAAACATTTAGAAAACGACATTTAATTTCAGCCACGGTAGCGCATACTCAAAATAATTCAGTCTTCTAGGGCCTTAATACTGAATGTATTGCATTATTGCAGATTACATGAAAGACTGAATTGAATAAATTAGTAAGTCTTGAAATGGGACCTAGAGGTTGCTTTTTAAAATTTAGTTCATTTAAATGAATTATTACTAAGTGGTGTGTGGTCACTATCTAAAATATTGGTGAACCACATAGACTTCATTCCCGTGCTCTCATGAAGTTTATGGCGATCTAATAAAAAGAAAATTAAGGAATTGCATGAACTAGTGTTGTGATTAGGAAAGCAGGAAGGGAGCTCTGGCTACCAGGAGCATCTCAAGTAGACCAGGGACTCTAGGGCGTGATGTACTTCCAAGGTTCTATAAGCGAGCAGGCTGAGCAAGCATGAGGAGCAAGCCAGTAAATGGTACTCCTCTATGGCCTCTGCACCAGCTCCTGCCTCCTGGTTCCCTGCTGAGTTCCTGCCCTGACATCCTTCAATGATGAACAGTGATATGGAAATGTAAGCTTAACAAACTCTGAAAGAAGTTGTGGCAGTTGTGAGGAGGGTGAAAGTAGAGACATATCTCTGAGGCAGAAGGAACAGCATATTCCTTCTACAGGTGGACTGTACCTAGATTAGAGAAGGCAGAAAGGCTATCTTGAGAACAAAGTACAAGGGAGAGTGGCAGAAAACTAGACTAGAACTTTTTTATAGTTTATATTCTAAATGCCATTATATCCATAATACGCACTCCATATTTAGAGCAATGGGACAGGAGCTCAGTAGCAGAGTGCATAGTTGACAGAAACCTGCAAACAAGGCAAGGGCTATGACATATTCATAAAGGACACATAATAGGTGAGTCCTACACTTGGCCTTTTCTATCCCCACAGTGGAAATTTTTTTCTTTTTATTTATTCTTTTGATTATTACAGTTTATTCACTTTGTATCCCAGCTCTAACACCCTCCCTCATCCCCTCCCAATCTCACCCTCTCTCTCTCTCTCTCTTCTCCTCCCATACTCTGATAGGGGAGGTCTTCCTCCCCTTCCATCTAACCCTAGCCTATCAGGTCTCATCAGGACTGGCTGCATTGTCTTCCTCTGTGGCATAGTACAGCCGCACTACCCCCAGGGGGAGGTGACCAAATAGCCAGCCTCTTGAGATCATGTCAGAGACAGCCCCTGCTCCTCTTACTAGGGAACCCTCTTGGACAATGAGCTGCCATTGGCTACATCTGAGCAAGGGGTCTAGGTTATCTCCATGCATGATCCTTGGTTGGAGTGTCTGTCTTTGCAAAGATCCCTGGGCCCAGATGTTTTGGTTCTGTTGCTCTCCTTGTGGAGCTCCTGTCCCCCTTCAGGTCTTTCTCTCTCCTCCTTCTTTCATAAGATTCGCTGCACTCTGCCCAAAGTTTGGCTGAGTCTCAGCATCTGCGTCGATACCCTGCTGGGTACAATCTTTCAGATGTCCTCTGTGGTAGGCTCTTCTTCTATTCCCTGTTTTCTCCCTCTTCAATGTCCATCCCGTTTTCCTTTCTGAGTGACAATTGAGCAACTTCCCTAAGTTCCTCCTTCTTGCTTAGCTTCTTTAGGAGTATAGATTTTAGTATGTTTATCCTATATTATATGACTAATATCCACTTTTGAGTATATACCATGTGCTTCTGGGTCACCTCACTCAGGATGATCTTTTCTAGTTCCCACTATTTTCCTGCAAATTTCATGATTTCCTTGTGTTTAATTGCTGAGTAGTATTCCATTGTGTAAATGTACCACCATTTCTGTGTCCATTTCCTCTGTTGAGGGACGTCTGGGTTGTTTCCAGCTTCTGGCTATTATGAATAAAGCTGCTATGAACAAGCTTGAGCAAATGTCCTTGTGTAATTGAGCATATTTTGGATATATACCTAGGAATGGTATTGCTGGATCTTGAGGTAGCACTGTTCCTAATTTTCTGAGAAAGCACCAGATTGATTTCAAAGTATTTATACAACTTTACATTCTCACCAGCAGTAGAGGAGGGTTCCCCTTTCTCCATATCCTCTCCAGCATGTGTTGTCACTTGCATTTTTGATTTTTATTTCCCTGATGACTAAGGACATTGAGTATTTCTTTGAAGTGTTTCTCTGCCATTCAATATTCCTCTATAGAGAATTCTCTGTTTAGCTCTGTACCCCATTTTTTTAATTGGATTACTTGTTGGTGTTTATCTTTTTTTTTTTTTAGTTCTTTATATATTCTGGATATTAGCCCTCTGTCAGATACAAGGTTCGTGAAGATCCTTTCCTAGTCTCTAGGCTGTTGTTTCGTTCTGATGACAGTATCCTTTGCTTTACAGAAGCTTTTTAGTTTCATGAGGTCCCATTTATAGAGCCTGTGCACCTTTCACAATACCCACAAATAACAAAGTACCTTGGTGTTACCAAGCAAGTGAAAAACCTGTTTGAAAAAAACTTCAAGTCTCTGAAAAAAGAAATTGAAGAAGATACCAGAAGATGGAAAGATCTCCCTTATCATGGATCAGTAGGACTAGCATAGTGAAAATGCCATACTGCCAAAAGCAGTCTACAGATTCAATGCAATTCCCATCAAAATACCAACACAATTATTTACAGGACTTGCAAGAACAGTTCTCAATTTCATATGGAAAAATGAAAAACCCAGAATTGCTAAAACAATCCTGTACAATAAAAGAGCTTCTGGAGGTATCTCTATCCCTGATCTCAAGCTGCATTACAGAATAAGAGTAATAATAATAATAATAATAATAATAATAATAATAACAACTGCATGGTACTGGCACAGAAACAGAATGGTGGAATCGAACAGAAGACCCAGAAATAAACCCACACACCTACGGTTACTTGGTTTTTAACAAAGAAGCCAAAAGCATATAATGGAAAAAAAGATGGCATCTTCAACAAACGGTTCTGGTCTAACTGGATATCTACATGTAGAGAAATGCAAATAGATCCATATTTATCACCTTGCACAAAATAAAGTCCAAGTGGATCAAAGACCTCAATGTAAAGCTAGACAGTAAATCTTTTAGAAGAAAAAATAGGGAAGAGCCTGGTACTTACTGGCACAGAAGACAACTTCCTTCACAGAACACAGTGGAAAATTTTAAAGTTTTATCAGTGGCCAGAAAGATGGCTAAATAAAGGAACTTGCTGCATAATTCTGGAAACCTTGTTCAGTCCCTGGAGCTCATGTAAAGGTGGAAGAGAGGACAGATTTCCAAAGGTTGTCCTTTGACCTCTACATTGTGCCACATCATATGCAGTCTGCCTGCCAAGAGCATTGTCAGGTACACATTGATTCTGGTTCAGCTCCTCCACAAAACATTTTTTTATTTAAAATTTATAAAGGCTAGACCTGCAGCTTAGTGATGTGGTACTTGCCTAGCACTCACATGGCCCTGGGTTACCTCAGTACTGCAGAGAATAAACAATCAGAATGCTTTAATGTTTCAGATGTTAGCCTGAAGGAAGACGGGAATCACTAAAGTTATTGTGAGTTGGAGAAATAATCAGAGCAGTAGTAATAAGAATGAGTCTGCAGGCTCTGTGGGACAGCAAATAACTTATGCTTATGCATTTGCTTTGACAGGTAAATGGCACTAACTTTCATTTATATGTTAAAGAATGTAAGAGAGAGGAAAATGAGATAACAAATTTCATTTCTGAACATTGTAGCTTCAGAGTATCTCTTGATTTTACTGTCTTTGCTCAGAAAGTCCCAGAAAAGAAATACAAATTTGTCAGTGAATGATTTGAAGCTATGAGATAAAAATGAGCTTGTCAAGAAAGAATATAGGATAAGAAAAAAAAGTTGAGCTCATGAGAGACTTACCGTCTTGGGGATGGGGAAAAGAAAGGAAGATACAGGGCTCCTTTAGTTCATCCTGTGACTCTAGGGAGTAGAACAAAAGAATAATATAAGAGAAATGAACGACAGAAGGCAAGGGATTTAGCCCGGAAGTAGGGCACTTAACCTCTCATGCCAAAGCCATGGGTCCAATTTTCCAGAACTACAAGAAAATACAAATGTACCAGACAAAGAGATAGGAATATTTGTATCACATCACAAAGAGCTACCTTCTTAGTTGGATAGTGCCCCTATAAATACAAGAATAGAAACACTTATTAAACAGTGAAAGCTAAGTGGCTTTAAAAAATGTAGCTATTTCATTCTGACTGAAAAGAAAATGAAGACTTACTGTAGTGTAGGATATTTTCATCTTTCAGATTGACAAGTATCAGAAAGTTGGGGGCAGAGTAGACTGTGTTGGTGTGAACATGTGTGAGAGTAAACACTGATCTCATTTGGTAATGTCAGAGTAATGACTTCTGTTTCATCCAGCAGTTCCACGTCTAGTAGTTTATCCTGTAGATTGAATACTGTGAACTGATAGTCGTGCGACTGTATTCTACCAGCCAGATAGTCAATGGATGAATTGCCGAATGAACCACTGAAATTGAGGCATCTCTGTATGGCTAGAGGAAGTGCTCTGAGGCTGTTAAAATGCCCCAGAGTGTAGGTTTTAAAGAATACATAACTGCTGTGATATTGGTAGAATATATCTCTGAAAGGGTTTATAACATAAAAATGATTGCTGACAGCTGGAGGGATGGCTCAGCAGTTAAGAGCACTGTCTGCTACATGGTAGCTCATGGCCAACTATAACTGCAGCGTCAGCAGGTCTGTTGTTCTAGCCTCCATGGGTAGCCACACACATGTCATATATAGTTAAACGTGCAAACATACATACACATAAATACCTACAATATTTTAAGTCTAAAAACAGGAAAGAGTGGTTCTCTTTGGGACATCACATACATATATATGTATATATGCACACACAAACAAGTGTGTATAAATATACACATCTGTGCGCATATGTAGAAAAAGAAAGTAAGAGAGCATTATGTTCCAGAGGATGAGATTGTAAGGGTGTTTCCTGGCTACTTCTCTTTTCCTGCTCCATTTCATCATAAATGATCCATATAAACAAGGCTTCCCAGGCTGGTGGCATTTGAACCCAAAGGCAATGAAGGTACATGAAGCCCTGACCCTCACTTTTTCATTGTAAGATCTTAAGCTACCTCTTCTCATTCTTTGGCATATCATAAATATCTGGAGGTTTTCATCTGGAGGTTTTATGGCCCCAATAGGTTGAAGAAATTGACATGGATATGGTATTATATGAGGTAACATATCTAAATTACATAGAAAGATAGACAAAAGGCTTTCTGACCTAGTGATCCCCCAGTGAAGCTGATATAAATGGAAGCAGCATGCTGTCCTCAGCACACCTGCTGTTCTCAGAACTGTGCATATAGCCGCCATGGCAGTTACATTTGCAGATGGTGCTCTCGGGTCATTAGTAGTTAAACAAAAACTAAGGAAAGCTATTTTTTTTTTTACTTTTCAAAAGAGATTAATATTTTATGTATGTGAGTGTTTTGCCTGCCTGCATGTATGTGCTGGTGGAGGCCAAAAGAAGCCACCGGGATCCCTGAGGCGGGAGTTGCAGTGCTTGCGAGCCACCTGTGTGTGCTGGGAGTCAAACGCTGGTCCTGTGCAGGAGCACCGAGCACTCCTCCTGACTGCTGCAGCTCATTGAGCCGGCAGTCCCGTAACATGTTTTGAAATATCCAGACCCTAAACCATAGAAGCTCCAAGGAAATGTAATAGAGTCGACTACATGGTAAATCTTTTAACTAAATTCAAACAGCCATTTTCATCATGCAGCATTTGTCTGAAGCAGTTAAGCTGCAGGTGGCTGGTCTGCCCTGCTACCTGCACACTTCTCCCCAAACCTCTGGGGCCTTAATGCTTGATCCTGACAGGATTTACGTCATTGATTCATATCAGTTCTCTGTGATGTCAGTGTGTGGGCATTAAGTTCTTGAGACATGGTTAACCTAATGTACTGCAGTAAATCCCAAGGGCCATTAGAATGATTCATCATTGTTCGCATTAGACTGATAGTACTGCAGCCTTACATTGGTATCACAGCCTCTGCAGATTTCTGACAGGAACACTAGAAATAACTTCTTGTTTAGAAACAGTCGCTGGGTAAACACAGATTTTGATTCAGGTTTTATATGTACATGTAGTTCACCTTGGTGCTGAGGGGAGAGTCTAACCGTATTTGTCGTATTACTCTTCGTGAGAGAGTTGAACGCCTGTTACCCCAGATAGGACACCAAAAATAAATCAGAAAGACTACTTCATACCAATGCAGCTATGGAAACCAGTATGTTTTATTTGTCTTAACTAAGAAGCATCATTGGTCAGGGGTTACCTACCAGGAGCAGGATGATTGACACAAAGTCCCATCACAGGTGATGAGCTCAAGGAAGCTGCTTAACAGAGTCCCACTTTCAGTTACCCTTTCATGTCACACTCCCCATGCCCCCTTCCAGGTGAGAGTGGTGCTGGACTCCTAAGCTTGGGGCTCCCGACTGTCCCTCCCACCTTCTAGGGATATATTAATAACTTCCATGCCGCTTCCATAGACGTAGCTATTCCTGTATTGGTTTGCTCATTTTGTTGCCATGACTATAGGCCAAGGTTAACTCTGCTGAGGGAAGGCCACTGATCATGTAAAGCTCTAAAGTTATATATGGTTAATCCTTTACTTATTCTATTTAAATATTGCAGTTATATAGGCACATGGAAACTCTAATTAAAGATATTTTCAATTCCTTGTATGTAGATAAATGAAATTATCCATAAATCTGAATCATGCTTAGGGTACTAATGTATTTATTTTACATTGTAAGAACTTTAAAATGGATATGTTTCCAGAAAGGAGTAAGCAGTAACCTTGATCCTTTCATTCTCTTCGGTGACTTCTGCTTCATTCCTTCCTAAGTTACAGTTAACAGCTTGGGAAATTCCTAGGCTGTCAGCAGTGCTAATTGCCTGTTTCATGTGCCAATTGCCTGTTTCATGTGCCTGACGTTGCCAGGTGTTTTATAATCTCAATAAGTAGTACCCATTACTAATAAGGTAGTCTTGTACCCCAGTTGGCTTAGACATTCCAGGTTTGTGCTATTTTGGTATCTAATTGGCTTGACATTTGTCTGAGATTTATTATTTTTAACAGTATAATGTGATTGACCACCATTTTGCAGCTCCAGTTTCTTACTTGATATCTGTTAGCAAGTGATTCTTTATCAGTGGAGTTTGCACTTTAATTTGTTTATAAATCTTAAACAAAATCAAAGGTGTCAGCTCTACCTGATGTCATTGATCTATATTGTGTTACTGTAACACACTATGTTAGATTGAGTAGTTTATGAAGAAACATATTTCTTAGCTGAGTGGGCAGAGACCAAAATTTACCTTGTAGATCTGGTGAAGGAAGGCCTCTTGCTATATCAGAAGGCAGAAGAGGGCATCATATGAAGTACAAGAAGCACACATGCCTTTCTGCCATCTTTTTACAAAGCAACTCCCTAACCCTACTGACCTCATCCCAGTTACCTCCTAAAGGCCCCACCCTCAGATTTTATCTGCATATTGCATAATTGAGGGTTACGTGTCTAACATAAATTTGGGGAGCACATTTAAAGTAAAGCACTTCGATATGAAAAGGCTAGGCAGTAAGTTTTTTCTTTCCTGGTGGTGTTAGTGAAACTATCCAGTACTGGATGCTGTTGCCTCTGCTAGCCACTTGATGTCACCAGGCCACCAGTTGAAGAACATTTGGGAACCGTGTGGAGTGACTGTCAATTACATATAGTAATAAAAATCTAAATATTCCTGCTGCAGCTTATATTTTTAAAAGTAAGATTTTTTTTATTTTCATAACTGTATAACTATCACTTGGTAATTCTCTTTCTTTTATAATCAGTGAACTAAGAAAATGAGGTCTAAATTAGTGAAATATTCACAAGAATTATAACTGAAGAAATTGAAATTTGTTTGTAAAAATATTTGAAGGTGCGTCATAGTACCTGGTGGTGTGGGGGAACATTAGGACCAATATTTATTTCAGGAAGGCAAAAACAGAAATGTAATTTCTTCAGTAATGGGAATTGATTCCAAGTTTATCAGGCAATACCTCAGAAACGGTTTTCTTAATATGAACACAACCTTAAAACTATTACAAAAAAGAGCCTGTTGAAGATATTAGCAACACTATAACTGAAAGAAAATTTTCAGTTAAATACTAAGGAAATAAATGGAAAAGACATTGTCAAGGTTGCTTGTTCCCCCCATCTTACCCTGAGAGACTTGAATATGTATTTGTTTACCTCAGGTGGGGCGCTGAATAACAGGTTTAAAAAATGATTCCACCCAGTTCTGGCTTCGTTGGGCTTACTTAAAGGAGCATAGGAAACCCAAACGCAGTCACCAAAAAGCATACTCTAGAGTGGCCAATAACTCAGAAACTTGCATCCCAGGAGTCCCTGTCGTTCACAGTCATAAGCACTGGAGAGCATACCCTCTCTTCAGCCCTCTTCATTGCTGTCATGAGCTTGGATGAGGGCTTTCCTGTAAGATCCATTGGCTTTCTGAGTCTCCAGGGACTTTTTCCCCCTTCTAGGAAGAGATGTTTCACCTCAGAGGAAATAACTAACCAATGCTTCACCCTCTTTTTTGGCATTTAATATTTTCACTTCTCTTTAATGATGTTCTCTGAACCTTGCTGGTAATAATGTAAATGTCTCATCATTTTCTGTGTTTGGCTGAGCCTTGGGCTCCAGGGCCACAGCAATAGTTACCACTTTTGATGAGCCTGACTGGTTGTCTCTGCGCTTTCCCAACTGTAGAGAGAGAAGTCTGCCTTGTGAATGACTGAGATGGACAGCAGCAGTAATCTGAAGGCTTAAACATTTAGAAGACAGTTTGATGGGCACATGCCGTCCATTTAATAAAGCTGGCAGTGCCTCTGTACTGGGATGTGTGACTTACATGTCACAGGCTTTTCCTTGACTAAGAGCGCCAGGTGTGGTACTCAGGTGCATGGCGCAGCCCTTAAATAGAAGGAAGATGGTTGTGCTCATAGCTACTGTCCTGCCACTATTCCGCCAATGGGTACGTCTTGCCAGGCCCATTTATGTATGTAGTATGAAGGGTCCTATTAAACAGGACTGTCACTAGAAATTCAACCAAGCACCCTGTGTCATGCCTTGAGCACCCTGGAAGCCAGCCGGCTCAGTCCAAGCCTGATTTCATGTAGTCACTGCATGTGGTAGCTTCAGCAGCGTATGGTTCTGGTGTGCAGCCAGCACCAGTGGCAGTAGCCTTAATGTGTGGGTGTCGGAAGTCTCCTTGGCCAACAGCTCACAGGGAGGAGCTCACCTTTGGCACTGAGAAATACTCAACCTTATGGCTCTGGGAATGCCTTCTCCGCCTAGTGTTGGGTGTTGTGTATGCTTAAACTCTTTAATTGCTGTTTTCTGTTTTTCCAGATGCCTTTTCAGCTCTGTAAGAGACTCAAAGGTTAGCAGGACATAATGAAACCTTTCTCACAGAGGGTGGGGAATCTCTGAAAGCCCATTGTTATTTTCTCTAAGTCAGTGCCAGTGGATCCTAGGTAGCTAAGTGTCCTGAAAAGACATATTAATGAAATCCAATAAAGCATGACAATATCCGCCACTTGTATCAAGTGTTTCCCCAAAAGATTAATGTTGTGTACAAAGGCTTACTTCCCTCTCCTATTGCTGTAAAGAAATACTGTGACAAAAGCAATTGACAGAAGAAATAGTTTATCATAGTCCATTGTAGTAGAGAAGCTGCAGCGTCTGGAACTTGTGGTAGCTGATAACATTGTATTCATAGAAACCAAGACCCATGAGGACCTGTGTTCAGCTTATTTTGTCCAGTTTATACAGCTCAGGACCCCACCCAGAGGATGGGCCCAGCCACAGTAGGTGGCTCCTCTAATCTCAGTTAACTGAGTCAAGGAATGCCAGTGGCCTGTCTTCTGAGTAATTCTTGATCTCATCAGTTTGACAGTCAACCATCACAGGCATGAAATGGAGACTTGCCGTCTAACCCTTCATTATCCAGTCATTTTCCATTAGCCCTTGCACCTCCTCATCCTAAGATACTAATGCTGCTGCAGGGTCCAGCACACTGTGAGGCAAGCTTTCATTGCTTGTCTAGGCTCAGATCCAAGGGAGAGCAAGGCTGTGTTCTAGCCCTGCTGTATCTGCCTTTTGAGCTATCACCTGGTTCTGACAAGTTTGGCCAGTCAATGGCTTTTTGTTCTATGGACCTCACATAGCTGCTAGCCTGAGCAAACATACTCTACTCCCAGTATATTTGTAAGGGAGAAAACTGTACAACATACTCTGGAGGGAAGGTTGCCCATCCTTAAGACAAGCTTATTGTCCGTCTGCATTGCCATGTCTGTCTCTTGTGTGCTTGGGCCTTTAATGCTCTCTAGCGTTTGTGGCTTTGTCAATTTTTTTTGTTTTAGAAAGTTTGACATGAGTCCTGCCACATTTGCCTCCAGGTGACTTAGACAGTCTCCCTCATCTCCTTTGCCTTTTTATTTATTCCCTACCGAATTCTGTTAAACTTTATCAACTTGATTCACGTGCCAGTCTGATTTCTTTCAATATGTCAGAGCTTCTCGCTCATAAAGAACTGCATTACTTCATGTGATCAACAAGACCCTAAAGACCCGTAGTTTTGAGGTCCCTGGTGGTCACAGGTCTCTCTCAGTTCCCCTTTGTAGTCCACGCCAGTGAATTCAGCTGCTCCATGCCCAGTCTTCTCGGGCATGTCTGTGCTTAAGAAACATATTTACTGTTTTCCAGTCCCTCGTTTTTTTATGGGATTTTCATCCAGTGACAACAATAGGTACGGGAGGATTGTGTCAGCCAGTGTTTCATCTTCATGTGTCAGACACAGCGGAACCCTCAGCACTCATCTCAGGGTCACACAGCTGGCGTTTCCTGGCTCATCTTTGGTCCTGTCATCTCTCGTTGGGGCCAGTGGCATGCGTTGGCTTTTCCTGAGAAGATGTGACTAACTCTCTATTCACTCCAGTCTAAGTGATACAAACAGATCTACTCAAGTCTAGGTTGGTGAACCAGTGGGTTTGCTTGGATTGCTTTTGAGAACACAGATGACTCAAAAGCAGGGAGTCCCTGAAAAGCCCTCCCCAGCATGGCTGCCATGGAACCTCCACCCCTGGAGGTTCCTCCAGCCTCTGTGTCATCTCTCCGAGTCTCCTCTTCTGTGATAGTTACTCACTTGCTTGTATAACCTTGATGAGGAGGCTGGGGACTCCGGTAGTTTTCTGCACATCTTTGAGTCTTGTACATTTTTGTTAGCTTCCACAGTCTTACGAGACTTCTTCCTTCATCCAGGAAGGTTTCACTTCAGAGGGAATAGCTACTACGCAGCAGGTATATATGCAAAGTAACAGTTTCAGCTTTTATTACTCTACTATACAGGTACAGTCAGGAGTCCTTTAAATGTCATGTAATATACTCACACGTATTTCCAAGGGGACATAGTCATTGTACATAGTACTGGATTTTCTCTTTTTATTGAAAATAGATTTTTTAATACAATATAATCTGATTATTGTTTCCCTTCCCCAATCTTTCACTTCCCCACCCACCCAAATCCACATCCTTTCATTCTCTCCCACTAGAATACAAGCAAGCATCTAAAATAATTATGATAATGATAATAATATACAATAAACATAATATATCAAACCAAAATAGGAAAAACCACACTAACAGAAAAAAAAAAAAAGACCGAAGATAAATACAGGAAACAAATACAGATGCAAAGACCCACACAGAAAATCCATAAAAACAAAATAGGAAACCATAGTATATAAGCAAAAGTTCTGTAAGGTTAAAAGAGGAAAGGGGAGGAAAAAAGTACCCAAACAAGGCATTGCGAGACATAATGATACTTTCGAAAATAAGTTTGTTTTATGCTGCGCTTTAGTGTGGTTTATATAGCCAGTGAGACTCTTTTGGAGAAAACTTAATTTTTTTTCTTTGAGAATAGTTATCAATTGGAAATCTCTTCTGGATTAGGGATGGGTGCTTGGGCCCACTACCCCTCTTCGTCCTGGGACCCCCATGCGGCTTAGACCTGTGCAGAGACCCTGTGTGTGCTGCCTCAGTCTCTGTGAGTTGTGTCTAGACAGCCTTGTTTCCTTGTTCTCTTCCTTCCCCACTGACTCTTAAAATCTTCTAGCTTCTCTTCTGCAGAGTTCTCTGAGCCCTGAGGGGAGGAATTCAATGGGAACACACTGTTTAGGACTGAATATTTCAGGGTCTCCCACTTTCTGCACATTGTCCAGTTGTGGGTCTCTGTATTTGTTCCCATGTACTTCAGGAGGACACTTCTCTGATGATGGCTGGGTTAGACACTGATCTATGAGTACAACAGAGTGTTGTTAGGAATCATTTTATTGCTACAGTTCTTTAGCAAAACCAGTAGTATTTGGTTTTTCCCTAGGACCATGGCTAATGTAGTTTTAGGTTCTTGCCACCCTAGCAGTTGGGCATGGGTTCCATCTCATAAAATGGGTCTTAAATCCAACCAGATATTTGCTGGTTGCCTCCATAACTTTTATGCCACTATACAGGCAGGTCACTGTAGTAGATCACAGGGTTTATAGCTGGGTTGGTATTTACCGTTTTTCTCTCATAGTATGCAAAGTCCTTCCAGTACCATGAGCGCTAGTCAGCAGGGATGAAGGCTGTAGATAGGCGCCAACTTTACCACATTCAGTGATTTATGCAGGGGTTGTCTTCAGCAGTAGAGCCTTAGTGTATGTTTGTAGAGAGCCACCAATACTGTTGGCAATAAAAAGCTTGGGTTGTTTGGGTCAGGGTGTGTTTCTTTGGGGCTTCTTTGGCCAAGAAATCAATTAGATGTTACCCATTCCTGGCACTGGAGATCTCATTTGGTTACAAGACATGTATAGTTGGGGGGTTGTCTCTTTCATGAAACCATCCCATATTCCCTCCTTTACTCTATTTTTCCTTCCCCTCCTTGTTTGATTCTCCCCAATCATTGTCCATCAATAGCCACCGATTTTATTTCCCCTTCCTACTGGGATTCCTCCCACTATCCCTTACTCATATCTGACCTCTGTGGAGATAGATAGATAGATAGATAGATAGATAGATAGATAGATAGATAGATAGATAGATAGATAGATAGATAGATAGATAGCAGGCTGCTTATCCAGGACTAACAGCTAGCATCCTCATGTAAGTGATTGCATACTTCATATATCTTTTGGGGTTTGGGCTACCTCACTAAGGATGGTTATTGTTTGTTTGTTTGTTTGTTTGTTTGTTTGTTTTTGGCTTCATCCATTTACCTGTAAACTTCATAATTCCACTTTTAATAGCTGAATAATATTCCACTGTGTAAATGTGACAGATTTTCTTTATTCATCTATTGGTAGACATCTAGGCTATTTTTAGCGATTATGAGTAGAGCAATTCATCCAGTAGAGCAAATGTCTGTGTAGTAGGATGTCCTGAAGCGTTCTTCTTTAAAACGCTCAACTTTTTTGGAGGGTTTAGGCCTCAACTTCCCTTCCAATCTTTCAACCCTGCCTAGGAGAGAAAAGGTGGGGAGAGAGAGGGCCCCTTTACTTCTCCCAGCTGTTTAGGGCGGGGTGGAGGGGACCTTTTCTTTTAGGGCTATACCAGTCTCCATCAGCAGCAGGCACAGTCCTCTTAAGACGCTGTGCCCCGAAGCGTTTCTCTCCCCAGCTGCTCCAAACCACACAGTCTGTCTCTCTGGTCTCTTCAAGCTGCTGCTCACTGTACACCACTACTGCACACTGCACACCGTGCTCTACACTCCCTGTCTTTCATTTATATTCTCAGAGTCCTAGACCATGCCCGTCTTCATGAGCCATGTGGAAGGCCCTCACCAGCTGGCAGAGATCACACCGCACACGTGACAGTTAACAGGTGTGGACAGACTATAGCCCAGCTAAAATCCCATGCCTGGGATTAAAACAAAAAAATACATAATGTAATCTATTACAGGGTCTTTTGGATATGTTCCCAAGAGTGGCATAGCTGTAGCTTGAGGTAGATCTTTCCCAGTTTCCTGAGGAACTACTTTCCATAGTAGCTGAACAAGCTTGCAGTCCTTCCAGCAATGGAGGAGTGTCAGTGTTGAATTTTCAAAAGACACTTTCTTGGAAGTATATTATGCCCTTGGTTATATAAAGCCCCTTACCTTTGTCCCTCCTGTCTCTTCTTCCCTTTCCGTCAGCTTCATTTGTTGTTTCCCCAATTTTTTTGTTGCTGCTGCTGCGGCTGTGTGTATGTGTATCCTATGGCTATGATAAAATATCTAACAAAAGAAACTTAAGGAAAAGGGATTTGTACACATGTACACATGTTTTATGTATTTGTGTAAAATCTAGGATACACAGATGACAAAAAAGAAACAGTATCTGTTCTAAGTCTGCTTTATTGCCTTAATATGATGCTCTTCACTTGCAGCCGTTTCCCAGCAAATGACCACATTTCATCTTGAAAAATAAAGCTTCATCATGTATATATGTACATATATACACATGCACTTCCCTGTCCTGTTGATTGACACCTAGGCTAATTCTGGTGCTTAGCTGTGGTGTGTAATGCTTTCACATGTTTTTGCTTTTTTAAGAAGCTTCCTTCCCTAGGCCAGGCTGGTCTTGAGCTTGTGATAGTCCTACTTCAAGTGTTTGCATTCAGGCATGTCCTACCTTCCTTGCCCTATCTTATTTTATTTTAAAATGTGTTTTCAATATTTCTTTTCATGTCCCTTAATAAGATAAAAATTAAACAGCAGCTAAAATTACATATATTTTTGTTGTTTTCTTAAGACAGGATCTCACTGTATAGCTATGGCTATGGAATACACTATGTAGACAGACAGGCTGGCCTTCACCTCACAGAGCCCCACCTGCCACTGCCTCCTTGTGTTGTGAGTAAGGGTACACCACCAGATCCATCTTGAAGTTACATCATTTTTGTTTTGTTTTGTGTTTTCTTTCTTTCTTTGTTTGTTTGTTTTTAGAGACAGGGCTTCTCTGTATAGCCTTGGCTGTCTTGGACTCACTTTGTAGACCAGGCTGGCTGGTCTCGAACTCACAAAGGCCTGCTTCTATCTTCCCGAGTGCTGGGATTACAGGTGTGCACTACCATGCCTGGCAAATTACTTCCCTGTTTCACTGTCAGAAGTAAGCTGGTAATACATAGTGGCACAGTTAGTTACCCTGCTCTGGCCTTCATCCTCACTCTTTCACAACTGAAGGTCTGCCAACCTAGAGAGAGAAAGCTTGTCTCTCATAGCTTTAAGAAGTTTCCCCCAAGTATTTATTCACAGGTTTGAAGACTTTTAGGTCTAAGAAATGGAAAAAATAAGGTCAGTACAGTGCATTTTTGAAGCTTGGTTTACTAACAGTCTTTTTAATTCTGAAGTTCATTTCCTTTACCTTTGAATATCCTTTCTAGCACATGATCATATAAAACAGATTTTGCATCATGTGTGTCCTTTCCTTCCTTCCTTCCTTCTTCCCTCTCTCTTCCCTCCTTTCCTTCCCTCCCTTCATTCCTCTACTTGGTTAAGAAGTAGTAGATCAATGAGTCTCATTAGTTTTCAGGCTTCAATAGCATAAGCTCCACTGCCTGTGAGGCAGTGCGTTAAAATCCAGACTCCTGTATTGGCCACGGTTACTATCTACTCTTCTCACCTCACCTAGCCCTTTTCACCTCCCTCACCAGTTAATCCAACTATATCAAGCTTAATATTCCTATTGGTCTGTTGTCACAAATGTAAACAAGCTTATAACTTAGTATTAAATATGAGACAATTACAGAGAAAGAAAATATTAACTATGGGACTTGACCTCTAAAGTGATGAACACCCTCTGAAAGGCAACAAGGGAAAACATGTATGTGTACAGAGATAGAGGGAACATACTTCAACATAACAAAGGTTGTATGTGACACGCCCATATATAATATCTTTCCATATAAAGAAAACTTGAAGTGATCTCATTAAAAACGGGAACAAATAGGACTGTTCACTCTCCGTGCTCTTTTCAGTATAGCACAAAAAGCACTAGCTATAGCACCTAAGACAATAGGAGGAAAGAAAAGGGATACAAATAGGAAAAGAAAATCATTTCCATTTGCAGATGATATATTCGACCTAATGATCTCAACAATTCCATTAAAGTTTCTAGAAATTTTCTAGAAATAACCAACTTTCAGCAGAGTAGCAGGATACAAAATTAGCTTGTGAAAATCAGTGGTTTTTCAGCCAGGCATGGTGGTGCATGCCTGTAATTCCAGCACTCAGGGAGATAGAGGCAGGCTGATCCCTGTGAGTTGGAGGCCAGCATGCCTGGTCTGCAGAGCGAGTCCAGGACAGCCAAGACTACATAGAGAAACCCTGTCTTGAAAAACCAGAAAACAAAAACAAAACAATATATTTTCAGTAATCAGTAATAAACATGTTGAAAATAGATCATGGAAGACTCATTCACATCAGTGCTCCCTCCCCTCAGCCTAGGAATAAACCTAACCAAGGAGGTGAAAGACATCTGTAAGGCAAACCTTGAATATCTCTCTAATGAAACAAATTGGAGACATTAGAAAATGGAAAGACATCCTAAACTCTTGGATTGGTACAATTAATGTTGTAAACAAGACTGTCCTAAGATTACAGGCTGGGTGTAGTGGCACATACCTGTAATACCAGAACTCTGGGAGGCAGACACAGGTGGATCTCTTGTGAGTTGGAAGTCAGCCTGATCTACAAAAAGAGTCCAGGACATCCAAGACTACACAGAGAAACCCTGTCTCAAAAAAAAAAAAAAAAAAAAAAGGAGGGAGGGTGCTACAGGGGGGATACAAAGTAAATAAAGTATAAAAGTGTAATTAATAAAAAATTTTAAAAACCACACACACACAAAAAGATTAAAGATTATGTACAATCCCAATAAAATTTACATGATTCTTAACAGAAATAGAAAAATATATGTATTCTAAAGTTCATATGGAAGTATAAAAGACTCCAGGTAGCCAAGCAGCCCTGAACAGAAAGAACAGTGCTAGAGGGATCACACCAGATTTCAAGTTGTATGACAGAGCTAGCTAGACTAATGAAGACAGCATGGCACAAAAGCAGATATGAAGATCAGTGGAGCACAATACAAGACCCAAATTAAAGTTCACCTAATTACAGCGATCTGGTATTTGGCAAAGTGCCCAGAATACACACTAGAGGAAAGATTTAATAAATGATGCAGAGAAAACGGGATATCCATATATCCATAAAGAATGCATTAGACACACATCTACTACCCTGTACAAAAATCAAATTCAAATAGATCAAAAGACCTCAGTGTGAATTCAAATACCAAAACTGGTAGAAGTAAGAATAGGCAATTTCTCCAACATACAGGTGCAGGACAGGACTTTCCTCAGAGTAGGACTCCCATTTGCCCAGGAATTAAAGAACTGATAAGTGGGACTGCATGAAACTTAAAAGCTTCCATCCAGTAAAGAAGATGATCAACTGGGTGAAGAGGAAGGATACAGAGTGGGAGATACTCTTTGCCAGGGATACATCTAATAGAGGTATAATATTCAGATAATAAAGCACTCAAGAAACAATCAAGAGAACAAATGATAACCTATTAAAGAATCTGAACAGAATCTCAAAAAAATAAAGATGGCTTTAAAACTTAAAAATGGTCAACATCATTAGCAATTATAGAAATGCAATTAAAATTGCTTAGATTTCATCTTACTCCAGTCATAATATCTAAGATCGAGAAGACCACTGACCAATGATGCCGGTGATGCAGGGAAAGGGGGACTCCACTCACCATTGGTGGCATTGCAAACTAGTGCAGCAGTTATGGAAATCAGTATGGAGAAAACTTAAAAAGCTAAGAATAGATTTGCCATGTGGCCATGTGACCCATTTATACCACTTCTTGGAATATAACCAAATGACTAAATATCTTACTGCAGAGACAATGAGCTGTGTTCATTTTTACTCTAGTCACAGTAGCTAACTGATGCAGCAGCCTAGACATCCACCAATGATATAATGAAAATGTAGTACATATACAAATGAACTCTGTTCAGCTTTAAAGAAAAAACATGAGTGTTTACTCTCTGTACTTACTGCTGGATTGCTATGCCCATGTTCTGGAACACAGGATGTGACATGGCTTTATACATACTTTTGAGTTAACTGACAAATAAATAAAAACACAGTAGTGTTTCAAGAAAAAAAAAATTGAAACCAGCAGGCAAATGGATGGAACCGGAAATACTGTGAGATAACCCAGACCCAGCAAGGCAAATGCTATGTGTTCTGGGTTTGTGGATCCTTGCTCCCAGCTCTGAATCTTTGGATTTAATTGTGTAACTTGGGAGTAGCCACAGAACCCAGGAAAGTAGAAAAAGGAACCACTGCATGTGGGAAGAAGAAGGCCTAAAGCAAGCTAATAAATACGTGCATGTGTGTGTGGGTATGTGCACACACATGTATAGTTCAAATAGAGCTATTCCACATGTGGTGATAATGCACCCCCAGGAGCCACAGAATATCTTTTTTTTTAATACAAGATATGCCAAACTAGAAATAACCTCCCTTGGAAGTTGGTGGGGGTGACATGTCCAAGAGACACTCAAAATGACATAGGCTATTGACGTTACCATAGTTACCTCCCAGAACTTAAAGGTAAGACCCTTTTGCTGAAGACACCGCATACTTCATCACAAGGCTTGGAAGACTCCAGTTGGTACTGACTTAGATGCCTCCTCCCTGAGGATTAGCTCTATTATACCAGAAGGTGCCATACAAGCTGCCAAGAAAGAAAAGTAATCAACTGTCCTACTGAGCTGTAGATTCTGTGAAACAGTGATTGGCCAGCACAGTATCCCCACTGGTGCAGTAGTGACCCTTATCTTGGGAGCAGCCTACAGCTGTCTGTTGGAGTTAAGATCCTCTCGGTAGGAAGGAATTCACGCCTGGTCTGTACACCTAGCCAAGAACCTAGTCCAAGACCTTAAAGACACCCAACTACTGCCATTTTCATAAATTAATGCAGCCTCCAGCCTTATTCTGAGCATTTACCCTTATATCCACCCCTCATCAAAGAAGCATCTCTTCTAAAAAATATTTCTAATGTCTCAGTGACTGCCTGCATGTATGTGTATGTACTGGATATGTGGTTGGTGCACGTGGAGGCCAGAAAGAATGTCAGATCCCCTGGAACTAGAGTTACCGTCTGAGAATGGGAAGCAAAGCTGGGTCCTCTGTAAGAGCAGCCAGTGCTCTGAAGCTAAGTCATCTCTCCAGCTCCAAGAAACTTCTTTCTGCAACAGACAGGGGTTACTACAGAGATGCGCTCCTGTGAAAATGCAGAGAATAAATGGTCATGGGGTGCCCAGCTCCAGTTAGAACTTCTTCAATGCAATCTCTACACTTAAGGCTCAGGGGACATTACAGAAGAGAAGTTAGAATTGTAGGAGTCAAAGAGCCAAGAAGACTGGTCCAAGATACCGACTTCTAGACAGGACCCCCTAACTCCGAACAGAATAGCTGCCTGCACATTTATGCACACCACCAACCAACCCACATGCCAGAGTAGATGGAAATTTTAAGGAGGCTCCAACCCTAAATGGAGAGTTGTACAGTTAGTGGCTACAGAGGGAGGGAAGTTTCCCATATCCTAAGTGGTAAATATGATATATGTATGAAATTTCCAAGTGACTAAAACAACGTAAAGAAGACTGCATTGAATTACCTCCCTACCCTTTTATACCTTTATTGCTTTTAGGGGAGATGGTTTGTTTGTTTGTTTGCTGAGATCATGTCTTTCTAGATAGCCTTGATTAACCTGGAACTCATTATCCAAACCAGGCTGGCCTGAAATTCATAGATATCTGCCTGCCTCTGCCTCCTGAATATACCACCATGTCCAGCTTCCTTTTGTATATTAATGATCTTGAGTGAATAAGACCTTTTGTTTGCTTTCTTTGTCTGTCTTAGGTATCACTGACTTCTGCCAACATGATTTGATGATATACTGAAACTACTTGCCTTACTGTCCTCAGAGTATTTGATGTAGATTGTCAGCCTAACAAGGGTTTTAGGAAACATAACTTATCTAATATTTCCCTATTATAGCTGAAAGGTTATTCAAAATAGGGTCCATATAACTAATGCTGAATATAGGTTGTTTTCCATGGTACTGGAATCAGTCCTAGGACCTTGTGTGTTGTTAGGCCTGCTAGCTAAATATTCTACCATCACTACACTCCTCAACTAGAAAACAGTAAAGATAAGAAAAAAGTCAAAATTTGGAGGAGCAGAAACATGAGGGGTACAAAGTGTCTTGGAAGAGAGGGTATAACAGTGTCACTAGGGTCTACTTGTTAACTTTTTGTCTAAGGAAGTCACTTAAGTGTGCCCAGTGGCCTGCATTATTTTCCTTTCTGTTCATCAAATATTGTCATCAAATTTTAGTCATTTAAATTAGTCATTTGAAAGGGAGTATTAGGTCTGTTTGTACTAATTTTGGTATGAGTAGATTTGAAGGAGGATTGACACACACATGAGCTCACAGAGACTGTGGCAGCGTGGGACCTGCACAGGACCTGCCAGATGGGGTTCCAGTGCCGAGAGAAGTGGACGCATGCCCCCCTCCCCCAAGCTGGAAGCTATCTCCAGTTAACGAAAACTTGAAAATAAAAAATTAGTTCTCTCCAAGGGAGTCTCAATGGGGATATAAAAGGGCAGACTGCATGCCCAGCAGTAGATGGTCAACACAAAACGAACTCAGTGCTGACATTGGAGGTTCTCTGTCTCGTGATGTTAACACAGGGCTGCCTTTGAAACAAACAAAAACCTTACATGTCCCTTATATGTATGTTACGGCTTCTAGTTTTTTGTTTATACAAGATTCCTGTGTGTGTGATCATGTGTGTCTCTGTGTCTATATGTCTTTCTCACATTTTTTTCTTTAGCTCTTCTGTTTGTTTTGTCCTATTCTGGTTTATTTGTTTTGTTGTTTTATTTTTAATTTTTAAAGGTTTCTTTATTATGTATATAGTGTTCTGTCTGTATATATGTCTGCAGGACAGAAGAGGGTACCAGATCACATTATAGATGGTTGAGAGCCACTATGTGGTTGCTGGAAATTGAACTCAGGACCTCTGGAAGAGAAGCCAGTACTCTTAACCTCTAAGCCATCTCTCCAGCTCCTAATTTTTATTCTTTAGATGCCTGTTTTGTTCCAAGGAAAGACAGAAGAAAGGGTGTGGATCTGGAATGGAGGGAAGGTGGGGATGATCTCAGAGGAGCTGGGGTAGGGGAAACTGTAAGCCAAATATATTACATGAAAAAAAATTTACCTTAATTTAAAAAAAAAGAAAACTATGCATGAAAGAGAGAAAGGGAGAGAAGAAAGAGGAAGAGCTCTGGGTAGTGGTGAACTCCTTTAATGCCAGGAAGAAGAGGCAGGTGGATCTCTGTGAGTTCCAGCACAGACAGAAACGCTGTCTGGAAAAAGAGGAGGAGGGGGAGGAGGGAGAGAAGGGAGGAGGGAGGAGATGGTTAGCTCTGAAAAGTGGTAGCTGGATAACAGCATAGAAAATATAAAAAGTGCTGTATTCGTGGGAGATTGGTGGCATGTGGGGTTTGTTTTCCATTTTCATGGGTGTTTGGGTACCAGAGGAATGGTTTGAATGGCCAGGCAGAAGGTGAAAATACAAAATGTGGCCTGGAATGATGGCTCAGTGGTTAAGAGCTCTGACTGCTCTTCCAGAGGTACTGAGTTCAATTCCCAGCAACTGCATGGTGGCTCACAACCATCTATACCCTCTACTGCCCTCTTCTGGCATGCAGGTGTACATGTAGATAGAGCACATGAATGAAATGAAAGAAAGGAAGGAAGAAGGAAAGAAAGCAAGTGTTAAAAAGAAAACACAAAATGAGACAGAAACTATCTGAGAAGCAGTGTCCCGGGAAGAATCAGACCAGGGCAAGTAGAGAGCTTCATTTAGTGATGGGTGTGCTTCTGAGCACAGGAAAACAGGTACGAGAGCTTGACCAAGTTTTGAGAGAGTTGGGTTTCATGTTGAGAGATCGAGCTGAGGTTGGATTGTGAGTTCTGAGAGTGAATGCAGAGCATCTCTATCACTAGGAAAATACAAGATAGGGTTTGATGTTAGTAGGGTCCTGAGATGATTCCTGAGCAATTCTGTGTTGATAAGGTTGAAAATACTAAATTTAAAAACACAATAATCTGGAGAGCTGGAGAGATGACTCAGTGGTTAAGAGTACTGACTGCTCTTCCAAAGGACCCAGGTTCAATTCCTAGCACCCACGTGGCAGCTCACAACTGTATAAATCCAAGATCTGACACCCTCACACAGACACATGGAGGCAAAACACCGCTGCACATAAAATAAAAATAAATAATTTTTTAAAACCTGAATACAATGCCATTTTGTTTCTATAGTTTTAGTCTGGGGTTTTCATGGGAAGATAAGTAGAATGAAGACATGGATAGAAAGGAACATCAGACAGGCCACAGAGGCAAGAGATCAGGAGAAAGGGGAGATATCATCAGGAAGAAAAAGGAAGGCTGGAGAGGTGAAAACTCTGGTGGACACACACTGAAACATGAATGTCTAAGATTTCAGAGATGAGGTGTTGCAGCTGTAAGAATAAGCTCAAGATAGGCCTCTGAACACAGCTTTACTAAACCAGAATGAAGGAGGAAAAGGAAGAAAGAAACAGTAGATCTAGGATTTGAACATTGAAGTCACTGTCTTGATAGACAAGTGTTGGGGCAGAGGAAAAAAAAAACTTTCAAAATGCTGCCAAAGGGGGGCAGCGTGTAACAATAGTAAGAGGACATGGAAGTGATCGCTCATCACAATCTCAAGAGCAAAAAATTACTCATAATGGTCAACAGTTACTTTTTTCACTTTTAAGAGTATCTTTTCCTCTGTGGTATCTGGCATCCCTTTATTGAATTTTGTTGCCCAGGCTCTGTCCTGTCAGATTTACTTTTTTTTTTTTTACCTTAGGGGAAGACACAGGGCCTCTAAACAGGGCCTGGACTTTAAAATATAATTATCATGAGGCAACCCGGCCTTTGCTGTGTGCACTCGGCAAGTTACTGAGCTGCTTGCTCTCTAGTAATGATGCCTCTACTTGAGTTAACAAGCAGGGTCCTGAGTTAACAAACAGATGGGCCCTCTCAGCTACGTAATCAGTGGTTCTGAGAGTCAGTGACCATTCTTTACTTACAATAACTATCAGTTAGTGCGTGGCACCACTCTATTTCATGCTCTAGTTTATCTAACTTGTTTCTTCCAACACGGCTATGAGGTTGACCATTTTAACCTTTCCACAGGAGAGTTTCAAAGAAGAGTACCACGCTAGTAAATATTGGGCTGATTTTAACATTTAGTATTTTCTAATACCCAAATCCATTTTCTCCACTGTGCTATATGTCATAGACCACAGTCATTACTTGTATGTGTGTGTTAGCAATTGATAAAGTTCCTCTGAATTTACATGGCATCTTAAGTAATTTACATAACATCATATTCCCCTCCACCCCCCGAAAATTAATTTTCCCCCCTTGTAATGGAGTATTGGTCATTTTCCTGGTATCTGTTTTTGGATGAGTACTGTCATATTTTATAAATATGAGCAAGAATACTATCCACCAAGAATCTTTAGTGCCCAGAGTAAGTCTTATTTTTAAAAAAGCCATAGAAAAGAAAGTAAAGTGACAAGAAAAGCAGAGGCCTTCGTAAGCTTTCACAGAAAGACAAAACACGCCTGGAATATATTCTGCCCTTAAGGAACGTCTCCTGCAAGGCTATTGTGATATTATAGACATTCCTTAAAGATTAAGCATGAAGTGCTCATAATTTATGCACTCATATTTTGGATCATGGCTTTGGAAGTAATTTTATCCCAAGGTTTCTAGGTGAAAGCCCAGCAGCAGGGTGGGTGAATAAAATCGTGAACACAAAGGGGGATGGTTTTCCATAGAATGCGCCTCCGTGAGGTTCATTTTGATGAGCGTTTAAATCGCCTCTTAAGTCAGAACGCGGTGCGTACAAGGAAGCAGCTGGAGAAGCCTTTAAATCCCCCTTTTCAACACCACCCAAGCAGGACCTTCTGCGCTGTTTCCTCTCCCGGTCTTTCCTGGTTCACTGTAGGTCATGTGATCGTGATCGTCGTCACGTGACTCGGTCAAAGGATCTTTTCCTCTTACCAGCTTTGAGGGGGGGAAAAAAGAGAAACTGTTCTCCAATTAAAGCTGCTAACGTGTACTACGCCGCTTCCTTGTTGGGTGTTCTTGTTCGCTGCTGCTCCTGGAAGAAACAAAATGAGTGGTAAGATTTGCTGTTTTTGAACATTCGCTTTTATTTTAAAACATTGGAAGCTTTGTATTAAGCTAAAGCCGCGTTGTGTGTTTTTAATGCCAAATCTTTTCGCAGTAAAAACACTAAATTGTTGTGGTTATGAAAATTGTAGACTACATGAGCGAGAGTGATTTTATATTTTACAGCATGTCTCATTCTGGCCCCTTGATTTTATTCGTGCTTTTTTTCTTTTAAGACTGAAAATTGGCCATCAGATAAATTGGAAGCCATTGTGCACGCCAGCCTTCAGCAGCCCGTTGCATATTTAATTTCAAATGCTTGGACCAATTGGTAGTTTGGGGTTTTTTTTTCTTTAAAAAAAGAAAATTTCTTGCATGTGAATATAGATTAAGAAGGAAGCAGTAAGTTTAGTTATATTAGGTAAAGTGAAATTAGGTATTAAATTATTGATGGTACTTTTTAAGAATTGGCGTGGGGAGTTTCTCAGTTTTAAGGCAAATGACAAATAGAATTCTGCCCTTTTGTAGGTTTTAAAAGTAAGAAATAGGACCTTAATAATAATACAATTACTCTGTGCTCTGGGGTAGATTTTGCATAAAGCTTGTAAATTCTGAAGGAGCTGTGGGTATATCTACAGTTGTTGAGATGCAGCAAACACAGTCTGGTTTGCTGCGCACAGATTTAAGACAGTTGTGGTTAATCTTCTAGAACTGCCCGAGTTACAAAGTGTTGTTGGACTTAGCAGGCAGTAGAGCATTTTTGTTAGTCTAAGTGTACAGGAGTGTTAATGTTTTAGAGTTGTGATCCTATAGATAAAGGACGAGCAGAATGGTGCTGTCAGCATTGTGGATCGGAGTATCAGTACTTGTGTTTACTGTCGGTGTATTGGGGGTGTGGCAGGTTTGTGTTCAATGTGGAATATATCCCCCCTTTATTTTAGGGAAATGTATATAGTACTGATAAATTACCTTTGAAAAATCTATCCTTGTGGCATTTCTGCCTCCTAATTAGAAATTTTACTTAAGTTGTTAAGTGATCATATCATAAAGAAGTCTTTTGTGCAACTAAATGATGAACTATTTTAGCAGCTATCAAAGTAAATGCGCTGTTTTACATGTGTGTAATCCTAGCATTTTGGAGGCAGAGGTAGGAAAGTGGCAAGTTTGAGGGTAGTTTGGGCTCCATAGGAAGAGCCTATCTCAGAACAAGCAGCAAACAAAACACGGCACAGCGCCGCTGGACGTGTAACTGCAGTGTTTTATATAGTTTTATATAGCTGTAATAACAAGGAGGCCGCCCCAGCAGCTGTGTGCCGCAACTGTGCCCTCGGCTGGAGGTTAGCGCTGCAATAATGACAGAAACAAAACTCCTGTTCAGTTGTTTGGCTGGAAGAGCAGACTCTGCTTTTGAAGGTCCCTGTCTGCTTGCCGTTGCTGTCATCAGCCCCTGTCTAAAGTTACTGAGTCAAGGAATCGACACAAGATTAAACTTTGCAGTGGGTGCAAAGAGCCTGCAGTCTAAGCTTAGTACGTAGTCAGAGCTCAATGGCAATGTCCTCTATTAAGAATACAAATACAATTTTCAACAAACGCTCCGGTTTTCAGCCAAGTTTCACATTTTCTAAATATTATCTAAGGCAGTTCTTAGAATTTGGAAGGCTAGTTTGCCGGTTTAAAATGAGCATCAGTGTACAACTCCCACTTTCTCCGGAGAGTAGACCGTGTTTTGAATGAGGCCTTTCTGTGTAGAGATTTAAAGAGGCTCTCACAAGTTTATTTGGTAAACTAATAGGTAATATTTACCTAAATTTAGAATTGTGTTCCTGCTTTCTCTCATGGTTTTCAAGGATAAAAACAAAAGTAGCCTTAATTCCCACAGAGGCAAGGCCTAGTGATCCCTACCGGTCAGCAGCTGTGAATAGAGGAGCATTTCAGTGGTCATGTGATATAGATCATGAGAAACGAAACTGTTAGGGTTTTTTGGTTTTGTTTTGTTTCTTCTTCATTCCAGCTCTTCCACTTGGACAAACTTAAGTTCCCTCTGCCTCCTTTTCTGTCTGGAAAGTGGGTAATGATAACTATAGTTGCTTGATTAAATGATTATGAAGAAGAAAATATGTTAAAAACATGGCTTATAGTGTTAGTGCTCCCAATTTACGATTAAGATAATATTTAGAGGGGCTGGAGATGTGTCTCGGGGTTTAAGAGCACTTGTTGCTTTTACAGAGGACCTGTCTTCAGTTTCTATCAGCCACATGGTGGCTTACCACCATTCATAATTGCACTTCCCGAGAATCCTTCATGGACACCAGACACACACATGGTGGACAAGAACATATGTAGGCAAACACTCGCACACACGAAATAAATATATTTTATGGTAATACTCAGAGGAACTTGATGTAGTTTGGAGCTGTGATATTACTTGGTTATGGAGCACTTGCTAGCCTGGCCTGGGCGCTCTGGTGTGGTGCAGGTCCTGGGTTTCTTCTGGGCAGGAGGGTCGCTGACATTGCCTACACATACATAGTGCGCTGCAGAGCCTGCGTTCCCTCTGCCTGCTTGCTAGGAACCACTCCAGTCCTTCCTGTCCCTCCCCCTGGCCTTCCAGCTCTTTTCTTCCCTTCTAGTTTTCCCTCCCTTTCTCCCTTTAATCTGTTTCTTCCCTTCCTGCTTCTCCCCCGTTTGTTCAGTTCCCCTTATTTGCTGTGAGGCAGTACCTTTCTTTTTGAAGCCCATTTTTCTTAACACAATCTTTTCTCTTCTCCCTCTCACCTCAGGCTGCTCTATCCTTCCCCTCCCCCACCCTAGAACGGTTGGAATCCGGATTTGCTGGAATCTGCTTGCTTTTCACCTCACAGGTTTTCTGCGTGTAAAAGGGACCCCCCCACACACACCAAGCATTTTTTTTTACCAGCTCTGTCTGACAGTTTTTCTTTTTAGAAGGGATAAAATAGGAAGAATAAAGAAAAAAAAGATTCCTGTCAAATGATTAAAAACTGGTGCATATGGAACACTACAGTATAAAGTTACTGGGTGAAAAGATCCAAACCTGAGATGTTTTTCTAAAAAGTTATTTAAAACAGGTAAGGGTTTTTTGTTTGTTTAAGAAAGGATAAAAGCTTCCAAGAGTGCTTATTTTATTCCTGCAAAGGTGAACAGAGGATAAGATCATATTTATAAAGGTTATCTGGAAATTTGACATAAAAATGAAAGACCGAGTGTGGGTCTGAGTCAAGTTCAGGTTTCTTGTGTAGACTGTCCCTGTGTTCAGGGACACCCAGCTTCTCTCAGAGTATAGGCACATCTGCACTCCTCCAACTGTTCGCCGCGTGGACAGGCACACTCCACTGCGCACATCCCTACAGAGCCCTTTATGTAGTCTTGCTGTCCTCCCTTTGTCTTTGGGGGGGGGGGGTTGGGGAGTGGGCTTCCTTTTGTATTTCTAGTAAGTTTTTAAATACAAAGTTCAGTTTGATTTTCCTACTTGCACAATCATTAGAGTCACATGGGGTATTTGTCCAGTAAATATAATGATTTGAGATAATAAACCAGCTAGGCCTTCCTGTTGGAGAGCCTGTACATCTCAGGTTCTAAGTGTTACCCATAAGTATAAGCACTGGGCAAATTTGAGAACTATGTTTGTACTAAGAGATAACCCATACACTTCATAAAGTAAGTGTTACATAAAAACTTATATGTAATGACTTATATTAAAATGTTATATAAAAGCATAAACTAAATGGTATATGAAAACTCAGTAATCTTAATTTCTTGCCCTGGATAATATCACAGCCACTGCTGGCCTAATGTTTAGCTTAGGTGGCGTCATATTCTCCGCTTTACCTTGCTAAGCACTAATGGATTGTTGCATCATTTCTGTAACCCATTCAGGTCCTGCTCAGGTTCCAATGATGTCCCCAAATGGTTCCGTGCCTCCTATTTATGTGCCTCCTGGATATGCCCCACAGGTATGCTTTTCATGTTATATTTCTTCATTTATGTATCTAATGATAATGTTACTCTCTTTGACATTGATTCTGGTGCAAATATGCTGTTAAGTTCTGGACATTATCCAGAGCAGTATCTTCTGTAAGTCCATTTCAACCATTTTGCTACATTTGAAAAGGAGGGGAAATACATTTGTAGTGCTCACCACTCAGAGTTGCCTTTGGACATTAAATTCCAAGAGAAATTTAAGAGTTTTGTCTCCTTAAATATGCACATTGTATATTTAGCTTTTTAGATAACTGACTTTCCAGGATCGTGCTTCCATCTTTGTTTTATAGAAAGGCTTTCGGGTACTGCCAGCTATCATATTGTAGTAAATAGACTTTTGTTTTCATGTTTCCTTGCATAGCCCATGCTGGCCTCAGACTTACAAGCCTTGCCTCATGTCCTGTGAGCTGGGTTGCAGGCCCTTGACACTGTACCTACCTGCTTCTCAAAGCAGAACACTTAAGCCTGCAGCCCTGAGTCTGAGGGATATCACTGCCATCAATAGCACAGCCTCACATGATTTGCCAGCCTCTGACTTAAAGAGTGAAATATAGATCGGTAGGTTGAATATACAGGCAAATGGAACTAAATAGTAGAACTGAGGTGTTCATTGTTTTCCACTACTGAGATTCTTTGTGGTCTGTGCTCATTGCATCAGATCCCTATTAGGGAACACTCATATTTTCTTCTAAGAACCAAATTTGTACTTAAGTGCTCTTCAAACTTTGTCTAGCTTCCTCCCTGGCTATAGCAGAATATCAATAGGCTATTGTGGTAGATTCTTGCTTAGTTTATGGAACATGGCTCTTTGTGACAGTAAAAATTAGTATGGGGGGAAGGATAGAAGTTGCTGGAAGAGAGAGCCAGAAAAGCTGGATCCTTAATCTCAAACCTTCGCTGGCCGGTGGGTTTTGGTCATATCAGCTTTCTTGTCTCTTGGTACCTTCCTTGTAATGAGATAAAGACACATGAGATTGTATATTTTAAAAGTACCCTGTAATTTTTTTAGAATAGCTTCTGTTCACTGTCACTACTTTAATGTTCTGTGCCCTTCAGTTACTACAGTTCACATTCTTCGTACAGTTATACTACAGTTATACATTCTTCGTATAACTAACACTCCTCACTGGTGTATTCCACACCTAAACACTTTTTTTTTTCTGCCTGACCTCTGTGACCTTTAAGAATTAGAAAACAGTGATGTGATTTACTCCGTATTTTGTTGATATGAGGTCTTTTTCTTCTGTTCTGTTCTATTGCTCTTCCTCACCACTTTGTTCACTTATTCAGAGATTGTTCTCAAGCTTAATGCGGTTCAAACATTTTCTGTTATTGCTGGCAAACTGTGTTACCTGCTGTTGACAGAAAGATGAATGAGACAGTCACTCCAGTTAAAGGGTATTCTTGTAATGGTTGTTGTTTGTATTTTGTTGGTGGTGGTAGTGGTTGTTTATTGGAAGTACAGGAATGAATTCCTGCCTATGCCTTCATCTTACATTACCTTTTGTTTTGTTTTTGTTTTTCATGACAAACCCTCAGCCAGGCATACCATATATGTTTGTTAATTTTCTTTCTTAGGAAGATGATGTTTAGCAGTTCTTATATACAACAATTTTCTACAGCTGTGTAGTAGTATCAGCAAAGAGGTAAAACTACTTCCCACTGAAGTTAACAAAATTTTTGTAGGAAGAAGTAAACAAAAAGCATAGTCAGTGGACAAATCAGTGTTTTTTAAAAGATTTATTTACTGTTTATACAGTGTTCTGCCTGCATGTGTGCCTGCAGGGCAGAAGGCGGCACCAGATCTCATTATAGATGATTATGAGCTACCATGTGGTTGTGGGGAATTGAACTCAGGACCTTTGGAAGAACAGCCAGTGCTCTTAACCTCTGAGCCATCTCCCCAGCCCCCAAATCAGTGTATTAAAAGGAGTGCAAAGGCAAAAATGAAATTAAGATAGAGTTGGGTTGTGTTTTATAATACGTGGCAGAGCAAGCCACAAGGAAGGTGTTAGTTATTTAAGCTGAGACTAAGGAAAGGTAGGCATTTGCCTTGTTTTTATATGTTGAAAACGGACTCTAGAAACAAAAACTGCCATTGCCAATGACCTAATATACACCAAAAAGGTATATCCGATGCCTAGGAACAGTGCAGAGGCTAGTAGAGCTTAATAAGAACAGTGAGGCCAGAGTTAACTTGATCATTTAGGGACCCTGGCCAGTATATCCTCAATACCAAACACTGACGATAAGTCCTTAGAAGTCAGTCTGTGTTCTCTAGATTGAGGCTCTGACTCTGGACCAGGAAGAACTATGATGACTCCTCATAGCACCTCCTTGGTATTTTGGCTTCTTTCCACACAAAGAACCTTCTGTGGGCTTGTCCATCGAGTGCAGGATCAATTTCTTGGCATGTTCTTGCACCAGTGTTCCCTTGATACTTCCAACAATACACCATTTTTGCATGACCTCCAGCACTCACTATTTTTTTGTGTGACTTTAATAAAGCTCTTATGTAGAGAAAGTTAGTTCCACATTTGTTAAAATTTTGTCAATTTTCTATTACTTTTACTAGTTTTCTGTGTTCACGAGGTCTTAGGTTCCTTGGTGATAGGAGCTGCCTTTTAATTAATTTGTACTCAGATATACTAGTTGTCTCAAGTATTTGTTAAATAAATTGATCAGTTTTAATCATAATCCTTCTGGAAGGATTGTGGGAAGCTACTGAATTTATTACTATTATTTTAATTTAAAAACCAAGATTGTCTCTAGGAAATTTATCAGTTTGAAGTATAGAAGATAATCCAAAGACAAAAATTTAGTCCTTTAAAATATCATAAGTATATAGTAAGACTGTAGTCTAAGTTCCTTAATTAACATATCCTCATTCCATGACACATAATTTTTAATACTGGAAAACATTAATAAGATTGTACTTACAGCTAAGCATGTAACACTTTGTCCAAAACCTGACACATGAGCATAGTGCTAACAAATCAAGAATCCAGGAGTAGAAGGAAAGATTGAGGCACTTGTATGGCTATATGAAAATGAAGGCTGTTTGGTTTGGCAGGAATGAAGTAGCACATGTGTTAATAACCAGTCTAATCTCCGTTTAGCATTTTACACTGTCAGCAACCTCAGTTGTTAGATTCCTAATATGTTTGTCCTTAAAAAGCAGGAAGAAAGCCTCGAACCAGACCAGCTGTTTAGAAAAGATGCTTTGTGGTCTGTAAGCCAAGACCATGTACCTTTCTTATTGATAAGCTCTGGAGCCTGCCCTTTCTGTTAGGTGTAATGATAGGCTGTTAATGTTCCTTAACAGGAAAAGGAAGGTCGTAAAAGACTGACATACAACTTAGAGGCAAAAATATTTGCCAACTAAGCTATGATAGCAAATAGGGAAACAAAATAAAAGCATTGTAAAGTTTAACAAAGCAGATGATAGCAATGCAAATTGTGACAAGAACAGAAGAAACTACAATTGACTGGCAAATATGAACTTATTCCTTAAGAACCTTCCATTGCAAGATGGAATAACTTAATTTAGTGATAAAGCTAATGACTTAGTAAAATGTTTATAAAATACTTGAATGGAGCTCCTTGATGGCAACATCAAAATCCTTGGGTTAGGAGATGGTGTAGTGTTCAGGGTTCTTGCTGGCAAGCCTGAGGACCAGAGTTCAAACCCTTAGCACCTACATAAAAAATAAATTAATAAGGAGGGGTGAGGTGTGATCCCAGCATTTGGAAGACATAGAGAATATCCCCAGGGCAAGCTGAGTAGCTAGACCAATGGAATTGGAAAACACTGGCTTCATGAAAGATTTTTACCTTAGTGAAAGGTATCTATAGGGCAGGTATCTATCTGTTAAGGAAGACCTCTCATGCCAACCACTGTCCCCCACATGCATAGTCATCTTGCACCAGACAGTATGGTCCATAACTAATTCAGAGCTTGAGAAGTAGAAACAAGATAACTGAGTTCAAAGCTAGTCTGGGATATAACGCAGACCTCCCTTAACTGTTCCTGCTTTTGTTTGTTCTAGTGGAAAGGGGGTGGTTGTTCAGATGAGAGAGTTCCTGTAGGATTGTAGATTTTATATAGTGGGTGAAAAGACCCATGTTAGCTTAATTATCAGTTTCAGGTTACTCCTTTAAGCGGTGCTTGCTATTTCAGTTTATATTATGTCAGCAGCCAGTGGTGAATGTACATTCTTTAAAGCTTCTACATCCTAGCTGATCCCAGTGTTGGTGCTGTCCTTGGAAAACAGCCAAATAGGAAGCTCAGGGGTCAGGAAAGACAAGAAGAGAACTTACAGGAGTTCAGATGAGGGTGAGAGGGGGAAGTCGTGCTGACTTGAAGTGTTTGTGTGTGTGTGTGTGTGTGCTGTGAGTGCATGAAAAGATTGGAGGAAGTCACCCTAAGAGTCAGTTTGGTGATGAGAAGTGAACTTTCTAGTTGAACTGAATATTTGTATTTCTATCCTATCATTTATTCAAAAAGTCCAGTACTATTCCAGGTACTAAGGGGGAAAAGCAAAACAGATTTACCCTATACAGTGAACACAACTTCTCTGTCTTCATTAGAGAAAATAGGGCTTTGCCTACTTAAGATTAGATGATATCTGTGGTTAAGGAATTGTTTGTCTGTTTTAATTTTTATTAACAAATTAACTTAACTTCTTTTACTTTACCCCTCCCGGCCAGAGTACCAGCTGATGTGAAACCAATATCTGGCTGTTTCTTAGCAGGTAGGCCTCTGGAGACGTGAGGCGGTTTTGAGGTCTCTGAGGCCTTGCTCTGAAGCTATAGCTGCCTAAATCATTCCTGGAAGTGCTAAAGTACTCTATGTTCTTTTGGTTCTGGTCCAGCTCTTTGTTGTTTTGTGTTGGTTTTTTTGTTTGCTTTGCTTTTGTAATTGTGGTAAAACAATACATAGCTTATATTTTACCAACTGAACCGTTTTTAGGTGTAGGACTCAGTGGCACCAGATACATTCACATTCCATCATCTACCCACAGAACTCCTCACACTAATTAAAACCAAAGGTGTGAAGCTATTTAGTAATAATTCCCCGTTCTCCTCAGCTTATCCTCTGCTTTTGTAAGAACATGGCATCAGAAGCCAAACTGCCCGACTACTCGCTTTAGCCTCCTGCACACTGCTACCTGTGTGTGGCCCTGGGCAATTTATTTAACATCTCTGTGCCTTGATTTCTCCATCTGAAAATAGAGCTAATCCTTTCTAATTAAAAGTATTGTTATAAGAAATAGTTTATAATGAACAAACTTGGTGACTATTAGGCGGCTTAGAATCAGTGGGCTGAGAGTTACAGGAAGGAGTGAGAGCTAAGACTGAGATAGCCTGGGAAGGGTCAATGGAGACAGTTGGTTCTCCCAGCCCCACATCTACTGTCGTCGACATTTGCATGATGCTCTAACTGCTCCCTCATCTGTCTCTCTAGAGTCCATCCCCTCTAGCCTGCTCAGAGGCTTAGTCCTAGTCACATTTTATACCAGTGTCTTCCTCTGCTGGATAATTCTTAAACTAGTATATCAGCATGTTGAGTCGCTCTTACCTAAAGCAGTGAAAAACAAGTTTCTCCAGTCCACTGTTTTTATTAGCCATAACCGTTTCTGTGTTCCCCTTTGCAAGATTATCCAAAATTGTGCTGTTAGCTCTAATTTTTCTCTCCACTTCCCCATTTAAATTCACTCCAGCCAGTTTTGCCTCTGGTTATCCCCAAAGTATTCTCATGGAGTCACAGCTATAATCCATTAGCTAAATCAGTGGCCAATTCTTTTTCTCCATCAACCTGACATACTAGTTTTTGACATGGTTGAGCCTTCTGCTTTGACACATTTCACCAGACTTTTAAACTCCACAAAGGAATTGTGGTTTCTGCCTACCCTTTGTACTTTCTAGAATGGCAGACCTTATCGGTCTACTAAACATTTCCATTACATGTTTTAGAAATATATAAAATCACCTCTGAATTCTAAAACTGTAAATGCTAAACCCCATAAACACTGACCTTGTTCTGCTCTCCAGCCTTGCTCATTACAGTTAGTGGAGCACAGTTGCACAGTCTCTCTCTCTCTTTCTTGACTTTTTGTAGTTAACCTCTTTATTCTTATTAATTAATTAACTATAAATCTATCGCAGGCTTATCCTCAGTTCCCGCGTGGAATCATCAGCTCATCTCCTGCCTTTAATGCAAATGTGGATCACTTCTAACCCCCTCCTGCCTTTACCCTGGGCCAGCCCACAGTAGCCCACCATCAGCTTTTGCCTAAATGACAGTGGGGGCTCTCAGAAGTTTCCCTACTTTTGTCTTTCACGGCTCTATTCTCTGTTCAGCAATCAAAATAACCCTATTAAAAAGAAAGTTGTATCAAGACTCTAGACCTACTTCTGAGGACATTTCCTGGGTAACTTTTGCACAGAGGTTGTCCCCTGTGTTACAAGACAATTAGCACCATCCCTGGCCTCTGTACCCCACTTAGACTCCAAAATGTCTACAGGCACAATCACATGTTCTCTACTGGACAGGGTGAACTCTAGATTAGAAAACTCAAGGTTATGTCACTATGCTACACAAAATTCTCCTAAATTACCCACCTCTTTGTTTTATTCAAAACATTTTTAAATGGATGGAAGAGATAATATTATATCTAGATTTTGATGGAGAGATAGGATTCACATGTTTATAGATAAAGAAAAAACATAATAGAGAGGAAAATAATCTCAAGAAATGTACAGATACAGAATGATAAGTCAGTGTCAGGATCATCCTGACTACAGTCAGAGTTCAGGATTTGGTGAAAAAGGAAAATATGATTAGGAAGGGTGAGTGCTGTGGAGATGGCTCACTGGTGCTTACCTCGGAAGCAGGAGGACTGAACCATGTAAAAGCCTGGGATGCAGAAGCAGGGGAAGCGGCCTCAGAAGACTAGGTGGTCAGTAAGCTTTGCATTTGATAAAAGAATAAGGTGGAAGGAAATTAACCGCAGGCCTCCACAAGGACACACACAAATACACCTCCACCTGTACACACAGGACATGCAGACACACATACCACACAAACACATGAAGAGGGAGAATGTAGTTGGAGCAACACTGAGAAGTGTCCATCCTTTCGGAGCTGTTGTCCTCTAGGAATCAAGAATCACAGTGATAAAGGTGAATGTGCTGTTGTTACAGGTACCGGCGTCTAGTTCACTCAGTCTGGCTGTTTCAGGCTTTCTCTAATGTACCTTTTAGGTTCCAGGCTGAAAGGGATGTAAGCCACTGCAGACTCCCAGGTTGGGTTCCAGATACAGCTCAGTTTCCATGTGCTGTACATGGCGTACGTTTGCCTGAAGATTTGAAGCATTCATTTCACTGGAAGCAGCATATTGGTGCAGACCCAGCAGCACATGGAAATAACTTGTATAGGTGTAATATATATGCTAAATGTATTACAGGTGAACAGTGAATGCATTTGGTTACAGTGCAGTGTTGTAGAGGAATTCTATCACATTTCAGTAGATAAGTCTTTAACCCATTAAGTCTCTGTAACTTAGGTTGATCTGTATCCAAATAAATGCTATACTTACTAAACACTTAGATATAAAACTTGTTATCCTTAAATATAAAATAATTTGTCTTTAAATTAGCACTTTTGTATAATAATTTTTCTGTTTTCCTGAAGTGTTGGGTATATTACTAACCATTTGTTGTGCAGGGATTTCTAATTTTGACATTAAAAATCCTATACCTTTTAGGCATTCCTGTGTGTCCTAAAGCCCTCACATTCCTAAAGGTCCGTGAGATCCAGAAGGAATTTACTATTTTATTAAAATTTGATTCTCAGAGTTGTACTACTTTTAAATGTGGCAGTGTTGAGGGGGGCATTTGTTTACTTGTTTTTTTTGGTTTTGGCTTGTTGCTTTCTTCAGACAGAATATCACTATGTAGACCAGGCTGGCCTTGAACTCTATGATCCTGCTGTCTCAGCCTCTGGGTACTGTACTGGGATTTCAAGTGAATAGTACAATGCCTTTGCTAGGTTCCAGAAAAGGGCAAGTATAATTTAAGCCCCAATCCCACAGATACTTTTATTAATCTGGATTTAAGATATCCGCTATTCTTTAGTTTTCGTGCAACTTGGGTCGTTTTGTTGTTGTTGTTTGTTTCCTTGTTTTGTTTGGGGGGGTTATGGTTTTTTGTTTGTTTGTTTTCTTGATGTTCTGTTTTGTTTTTTGAGACAGGGTTTCTCTGTGTAGTAGCGCCGCCTGTTGTGGACTTGCTTCATAGCCCAGGCTTCTCAAACTCACAGAGAAAGCCACCTGCCTTTACCTCCAGAGTGCGGGGATTAGAGGCTTGTGTCTTGCATGGCTCTACAACTGGTTTTTGATCCACCCTCAGTCAAGATAAAGAAATGGAAATTCTTGACCCCAAACCACCAAATGCATGTAATATGTAAACTAAATCCAGTTGTCACACTCCAGTGTTCATTAATTGTGTAGCTGCTCCCATTGATATTTTAAGGTCTATGGTAGATATCACTCATGTTGTATAGCAAGAACTACTTTGTTGTTCAGTGCTGATTTAGTACCTAATGTGTTGAGTAAATTCTTTTCATATCACTCTGTCTTTTGAACCTAAATAGTACACAAGTTCTGACTCTAGAACATTTGAACAGAGTCACTTATTTCCTTCAGAAGAGACTTGTAACCTGATGTTCGTTTTGTAGGTTATTGAAGACAATGGTGTTCGAAGAGTCGTTGTGGTTCCACAGTCACCAGAATTTCATCCTGGTGGCCACACAGTTATCCATCGCTCCCCACATCCTCCTCTGCCTGGTTTCATTCCTGTCCCAACCATGATGGCCCCTCCACCACGCCATATGTACTCACCAGTGACTGGAGCTGGCGACATGGCAACACAGTATATGCCACAGTACCAGTCTTCACAGGTGTACGCAGATGTAGGTAAGCTATCGCAGCAACCCTGCCACACTGAGGTGGCCATCCCTTACTTCGCTAAAAGAGAGGCTCACCTCATGCCATATAAAGGAAACAGCACATGATGGTGACAGCACAGTAGGTTTCTGTTACCCAAGTACTATTTAAGAACTTTGTCTTTGTTATGCAAAAGGTCTCTTGCAAACAGTTAAGTAAGCAGAAAATGGGAGAGGAAGTAACATATATCACACAGTGTTTAGCAGGCTCAGACAACAGGTCTTCTGAGAAAATTTGTAACAGTTTTTTTAAACCTTTAAGTTACTTTAAACCTTAAAATAAAGGCTATGATGCTACTACAAGAAGTTCCTGGGTTCTTTGAGGAATTAAAAAGACTAAAGTGAGCTATAACTCCTGCCTTCACTTAATAAATAGCTAAAAAGACAAGCCACACACATGCACACACGCACGCACCCACATCCAATAATAATCCTACTCTTTGCCATGGCTTTAAACAACACCTTTATACTTGTACCTTTATACTTGTAGTTCAGGCTTTCTACCTTCTGGGACAGTCTCTGTTTAGCCGTAGACTTGCGCCTTTCCACCTTTCTGATACTCCTTCCTGTTCTGTTACCAGCATCAGCCTCAGTCTAAATAACAACTGCAGCATAGTCTTTAAGTAAGGAGTAGTGTGCAGTTACAGCTCCTGGTGTTGGGAGGGAAAGTTAAGAGCCTAGTGCACAAACCCGCTAACACATGCTAGAAGACAAGGATTGCGTCACATGCGAGCTTTTCTGTTTGGGAATGTGGCACTGGGTCTGAGGAGCTGCGAGTGCCAGCTTTCTAGTGGGTAAATGCTTCTTGTCTATTCACAGGTTGTGAGAGTGGGACCTAATGAACTGTCTCATTGTTAGCCCTGCTGTCACGGAGCCCAAACTTGACAGTTCGCCATAATAATGAGTACATTCACTCAGGCCATCCCAGTAACATTCTCAAAATATAGGAGGACCTGGGGTTCAGAAAGACTTGTCTCTGAAAAAAAAAAAGGTCGTGCTGGTTAGTTAGCTGCTGGGTTTTACGTTCTCTCAGATCTCCTCCATTACAGCATAGGCCTTATTTTCTCCATGCTTACTCTTCTCTGAATAACAGATCAAATGTAAGTGCATTTGAGTAACTTCATTCTAGAAATGGGTGCTAATCACGGTTCTTTGACATTTTTATAACTCACATAATTTGGCCATTTTTAAATGTGTATTTCAGTAGATTTGTCTGTTCACTGGATTTTACAGAGTAGAATTTATATATACACACATATTCCCTACAGATTATCTTTGATTGGAAATGTTTTCAGATTTGGGTATTTTACATGCACATGTATACTCGCATACAAGATAACTTAGGAATGGGATCTGAGGAATTTTAACACAAAATTTATTTATACACATACTCTGATAATAAATTTTCACATACTATTTAGTAATTTTGCACAACCCATCACTGTTCAGCAGTAGAGTTTCTTATTGTGTCCTGTGAGCACTTACAGCTCCAAATGCTCCATTGGGAACATTTCAGATTTCAGAATAATAGATTAGGGGAATTGGAACTCCAAGTCATGTCTACCATCCCAGAAAGAAGCCTTAGACTTGCCAGGCATCTATCCTGGTTTCTTTTGTCCCCCAGTCCTTCATCTACTTTCTGTCTCTGTGTTTTGGCCTATTCCAGGCTTTTCACTGACACGCATATAGCAGTGTATGGACAGCATTTAAAATGTTCGTGTAAGGTGTCATATTTTCTGCCTGGGTTTTTAATGCAAGGTTTGTCTATGTTGTGACATGCAGCAGCATTTCATCTGCTCTGTGGTTGAAAGTTAGACTTGGTATGTGTGCGTGCACACATTGTTCAACCATTCATTCAGTCATTGGTGACATTTGATACTTCCACTGTTTGTCTTTGGGTGATGCTGTCGCAAACATTGTATACAAGTCTGTGCTGGCAGAAGGGCTAGGGCATGTGTGAATAGCAGCTGCCATGCTCTCTCTTCACTGTTGTACCATTTTCTGTCCCTACCAGCAGTGTAGGAGGGTTCTAGTTTTTCCACATCTGTGCTAAAATGCACTATCTTTCAGAACCATCTTGTAGCCTGTGAATTTTATCTCATTTTTTTGTTTTGATATCCTTTCCTTGTTTTGTTGATGCTCATCCATTTGTATATTCATTCTTTAATAGAATTGGCATTTTATTGTTAAGTTGCTGTATGTTTTGTATAGTTTAGATACATCAGATCCGTGGTTTGCAGGTATTTCCTCTCATACTGCCTTTTCACTTTCCCCGTGGCATCCCTTGGTAGAGACAAGGTCCTAATTTTGATAAAATTGTGTTTGTTTTACTTTGTTTATTTTTTTATGTCTTTATCTAAAAAGGTATTACCAAATCCAAGGTCATGCAAGTATACTCCTTTGTTTCTTTCTGAGATTTAGCTCCACCTTGGAGGATTTGATTCATATGTAATGTAATATAAAGGCCCACACTTAATCCTTGATGTGTATATAGCCAAACTCCTGTTTTTAATATCTAGTTATATTCTCTATATCATTATAACATTTATTTCAAGAATATTATGCTAATTTTCATGAAGCACTGCTAAAATTGTTTACTGGGACTTGTTAGTCTTTTAAATATTTTCATCAGTACATACTTCAAATATAAAATTAAAAAATAAATTTTTAACAGTCCAGTTAATTTCAGTTTACTAATTCCTACAGCTTTTTCAGTGATGATTTCCTATTTTAGAATTATAATTTAGACTGGTGACATCTCTTTTACCTCTTCTGTATGGTTGAGATTGAAAGGAAGTTGGAAAGTAATAGTTTACAGTACAGTGAAGGAAGAGCTGTGACCAACTCAGCCTGATGTCATTACTTGCTGACCCCAGAGACAACCATGCTTTTTCTCTGGAGAGAGATACTTGGGAAAATGGTAAAGGAAAGAAATGTCTGAGCTAACATCCATACAGCTGTAACCAAGTCACAAAGCTTGATTCTGTTAGTGGAAACATAGAAATAGCTTTGTTTTGCGAAATTACTACTCATAATATTTTATAATAAATGCTATATAATATAGGCTTACTGCCTGTACTTTTATTGGGACATGGACTCATTAGGAGAATGTGGCATTTTTAACACTTGTGCTTTACTTCTTCTAGATGCCCACTCTACACATGGCAGGTCCAACTTCAGAGATGAAAGATCAAGTAAAACATATGAACGTTTGCAGAAAAAATTAAAGGATCGCCAAGGAACACAGAAAGATAAAATGAGCAGTCCACCACCATCACCTCAGAAATGCCCTTCTCCTATAAGTGAACACAATGGACTCCTAAAAGGGCAGAATGCCAGTGTAATGAACATAGGATCGGCAAGAAACAAGTCGGGACGAGGGAAAGGTTGTACTCAAGTTGATCCAGAAATAGAAGGTAACTCTTGACACAAGAGTTTCTGATAATTTCATCATTCAAACTGCTAAAAGTATATCCTCCCCTTTGAGCCATCTCATTCTAGACCACATGAATTCATAGCCCAGCACTTCCCCAAACCTTAATGATTGCTAGGCAGCTGCTTTAGTATTTGGGAAATCTTGATTAAGTAATTTTACATTGTCATAAATATTAATAATTGAGAAGTTTCATTTGATAGGAAAACTGACTAAGCAAGATGCTATTTCTTCTGTTTCTGATGCTTTGATGATGCTGTCTTACCTTTTACCAAAACTTTGTTTTCCTGGCCTCTTTTCATATGAGTACATGATAAGTAGCTATATCCTTAACCAGTCCTGTCTGCATGTGCCATAGTTAGAACATAGTATTCTCCTTCCCTTTGCTTCAGAAGTTGTACTGTTTCTTTGGATCCTTCTCCTATGAACTCTGAATACTGCTTTTTAGCGTGTATTAGACTCAGATCTCTATAGGGTAAATACAAGCTAGGTTAACAGTAGTCTGTCTTTCCTGTGAGGTTCATGCCCAGGTACTCTGACTTTAATGCTAAGCCTATCACTGATGCCTATCTTAATTTCCATAGATTTCCTTGATACTGTTACCTGTTTTAACTTCTAAAGGTAGACCACACTGCATTTTAAGTTTCATCAGATGTTCCTTTGAGGCAGACTAACATGCCTTTTCACAAATGCTAATACCATAAGTCTCAGTCCTTGAATGTGCTTCCCTAAAGTGATACTCCTGATTCTTAACAGTGTTTAATTATCTAGTGATGCAGCTAATTAATGTGACAGCAACTAGGATGCTTCCAGCTTTGGTAGTAATATCAAAATGATTATTCTCACCTTCATCATTTTAAACAATGCTTTAATGGCTTCATGGTTTTTATGTTAACATATACTAAAATATTCTCCAGTTTTTGAGACTGTATAAATATTCTTTCCTGCACAGATGTCCCGAGAGAGTTTGGCTAAAGGGTTGAGTTTTTTTGTTTTGTTTTTATGTCAGTGGTTGCTATGAATTACAATAGATCACTTCTACCTGGGAGACCATAGTTAAATACTTAGTTCACCCGTTAGAGCCAGGTGTGGTGGCACATATCTGTAATCCCAGCACGTGGAAGGCTGAGGCAGGAGACAGACGCTTTCGAGGAGAGAGAGGGCTTTTTACACCATTATGAAAGGCAGTCCACTTTGTGTAAGAAAAGCCACTGTTCAGGTGTTCAAGTGTTCATCCATGCACACTTACACGCATACAAACACATACACATGGTGTAACTGGTAAAACCTTTAAATAGAAACTGAAGCAGATGAATGGTGAAGGGCTGATGCCTGCATGAATAGGGATAAACTAGAAAACAGGAGAGGAAGAGAACCTTGCATTTAAGGTTTTTTTTTTAATTTTTTTTTAAAGAAAAAGATGAAGAAACTAAAGCATTTGAAGCATATCTTTCCAACATTGCCAAACCAGTGGTAAGTATCTCGTGTATTTTTCTTGCTATTTAGTATATTCATGTAGAATTTTGTCATTTTCATTCAGGCTTTTGTGTTAACTTCACAGAAATATGGGACCAATAGTAGCTCATCACGCAGTGAGTGTTCTAAGAGAGGAACCCTTCCTCAGGCAGACATGATTGAGACAAGGAAAATGTGAGGATTTTCCAGGTCCCTATGATACTTAGGTACAACCAGACAAGTTAGAAAACATGTATGCAAACAGAAAAGGCTCATGTAGAGAGATGTGGATACATTGCAAGGGGCTCATACAGAGGCTGTGCAGAAAATTCAGTGTTCATCTAAGTGCACAGCCTCAAACCCCAAAAGCACAGGGGCTTCTCCACCAACAGCTAAAAGAAGTAGAGAAGTGTACTGCTGGGGTCACGTGTGTCCCATTTAAAAATTACACAAACAGATGATCACTGCAGCATGAATAGTCACAAAAGTTGGAACAAGAAATGCACAAATTGTAATGATAGTTTTACTCAACAAAATAGGAAGAAAGCAGAAATAAGCAAAGGTGCTTTTGACAAAAATTGGGGGAAGGGATGCTAAGAACCAAATTATTTGGGCATCATAATTATAAATAAATCAATAAAAGTCTTAAATTTTTCTGCTAGGTATTAAGGACATCAACGGGTCACAACACTTTCTCTTTCTTCCACTGCTTTCTAAGTGCTGTGACTCTGCTCGATTTTATAAGCAAGCTGACAGGAAGGCCAGTAATTCAGAGTTAACCCCAGCTTTTATGCTAAAGGTGTAGAAGATACACAGACTAACAAAAAAACGTCTCTGTACTGTCTCCTCCATCATCATGTTTAGCTGCTTGGGATTCCTACCACTCTTTGGGATTCATTTCTATGAGTCCAACCATCAGTACACTGTTTTAGCCCCCCTTTATTAATTCTCTCTTTCTCTCTCTTATTTATTAAAATTAGGTCATGCTCTGTGGTTCCATGGCTTGTTTCTAATTATGTGTTTTGTTCCTCTGTCATATTATTTTTAAAAAACCAACCTACTCATTCATTTACTCACTCATTCATCCAAAAACATTTACTGCGCTGTTTATGTTAGTAAGTAAAAAATATGTACAGATGAGTCTAGTATGGAAATAGAGTAATGTGAGAAGTAACGTGTTAAGTAAAGCAATGAGGAAAATCTTGCTGGGCTTTCTGAGGAAGGGACAAGTGCAGACAGAGCATGGGACCGGGAGGCGGGAACAAGGCCTCATGGCAGGTTGGTCAAATAGAAGCATTGTCAGTGTAACAGGGAAGGATGGAACAGGAGGCCCAGCACTAGGCGGGAAGAAGCCCCAGGGCTTTCCTAGCCAGGATAACTCCCGAGTGACAGTGATAAAAATGTCTCTCAACTTACAAAGCAAAGAACTATACCTCTTCACCACAGAATAGATGGTAACATTATGCAAGAAAAACACTTTGGATTTTTTTGCTTATTTTTACACAAAAGCAAATTAAAAGTTGTTGGCATTTGTAATATCTTCTTCATAAAGGTGTTATGTATTACATTTTGATTTTGCCTTTGTTTAGAAAGTTTGAGTGCATAAGTCCTTATCTAATTGGCTACTCATGTTTCAATTTTTTTGTGAACTCTGTTGATAAATTTTTGTACTCTAACACTCTCATTCTAACTTGTTTTCTCTTCAGAGTGTAGCATGGAGGTATAATAAATGGAAAAGCAAATTTTTATTTCATAGCAACAATAGCTAACAAGTTTGCTGACGTCAGTCTCTGCTCAGAGTACTTCAGGCATACACGTGTTATTTAATTCTTTTAAAAGCTCATGATGTACTATTTCCTGTTTTACATACAGGAACTGAAGCAAGCAAGTAAGTAGCAATGAGAGCCAAATTGGAATCCAAGCAATCTCCAGAGCTCTGTTGAGTACTTCCCAAGGGTTTATTGAAAAGAAAGTTAGGACTTGCAATCTGGCTGTCATATTGTGAAAGTGTGCCCGTCAACCTCAGATGCGTTCTGTAGGTGATCTCTCCTTTGTTTCTGGGATGATTTTTTAGGTTGTGCAGCAGCTCACATGTGTACAGTGATGCAAAGGCATCGCCTTTAAGAAGGCTTACAGTTGGCTGTCCATCCAGCCCTCTGTGACTCCTCTTGGATGTTTTTGCCATGATTATGAATGGGTAGTTGAATAAAGAGCAGCATTTTTTTTTGGTGTGGTACAGATTAGAAGAGAATTACCTTCTCAGGCCAGTTCTAAAGCGTATAGAGTGTGTGTGTGTGTGTGTGTGTGTGTGTGTGTGTGTGTGTGTGTGTGTACACATATACATATATATGTGTTCCCATGTAGAATGTACACACACACACACAGCTGCTTCAGCCTCCTGAGATGCTCTAATACTGAGCAGCAGTGGTGCTTGTGTGTAAATGCCGTGCATGGAGGATGTGCAAAACCCTGACATGTACAGTAGAGTACCCCATACCAACCAGAACCCATGTTGTAAACTCTTTGTGAAACCAAAAAAGAAAGAAAAGAAAGAAAGAAAGGAAAGGAAAGGAAAGAAAGAGAAAGAAAAAGAAGTTAGTGGCTAGTGGCCCTAGTAAGATTTGTGTTTGGCTGACGTACCAACTAATGCTGATTTTCATAGATAATACTAAAAGTGGACATAGAAAGTGAAGTTTTAAAACAATCTACCTGGCATTATAAAAAGGTAATTTAGTAAAGCAATGAGCCCTGTATCATAACACCAGGAGGGGAGGGCCAATTTCACTGTTTATATTTAATTTTTGAGTGATTTGCCTCCGATAAATTTCATGACCTGCAAAGTAGAGGGCAGGATTTTCTGGTGGTTTTGCATGCTGTGGTTATTGAGATCTCAATGTATTGATTGACTCCATAAATATTTGAGCCTGTACAAAATGCTGTTTGCTGTGCTTGGAGCTGGAGATGGACTGGAAAGCAAAGTGTGAGCCCTGTCCCTGCAGCTTTCTTTAATAGAATTGTCATGTGCTACATGTGAAACTACTAAGTGTGGGGGCTGGAGAGATGGCTCAGACAAAAAGCAGTTGTTGCCTTTACAGAGGACAGGGGTTCGATTCCCAGCATCTGCACAGCAGTCCATAAATATATATATACACACATTTACATGTGTATGTGTGTGTGTGTATATACACATATATACCCAATATATATTATATATATAATATATAATATATATAATACTCCAGTTCCAGGGATTTAACACCTTCTGTAGTTGCAGGCACCAAGCACATACATGTACAGAGACATTTATACAGGCAAAACACCCATACACATGAAATAAAAAATAATTTTAAGACATTTTTAATTATTAAATGTGAACGTTAAGTGTTTAATAGCGGAGCTAAATTTTGGCAAGGACATGAGGGAAATTTTCTTCTGAAGGGACGTTTGAGCTGAAATTTCAAGGAAAAGTGGCTGTTGGGTGTTGTGGGTGGGGCAGGGGGTGTGGTATGGGGTGCAGATACAGCAGTGTGTAAAAGTCACTGGACACAACACATTGGAGGGTCATAATTACGGCGTACATGTAGGCACACATAAATAAAAAGATGCTCACGTGTGTAACTCAGCTGTACACCTACAGGAAAAGTCAGCATGTATCTTTCTTGAGGGTGAGCTGTGCATTCAGAGTTGAGTGGCCTGGAATGCCGCTAAGCCTTTCTGAAGCCATTTCTTCCATAAGATAGAGTAGAAGGCTGCTGTGTCCTCCTGTATTTTGAGCTGGCCATGCTATCATGGTTTTGTCTTTTTATCTGAGGTTTTTGAAATTACTCTTGAATTTCAGTCATTTCTGGAACTAAACATGTTTGCCATTTGCTCATTATTTTCTTTCAGAACCATCTCCATTCTCTATGAATTATACCAACTGTCTACCTCCAGATTTCTTGAGCCGGGCTCTCAAGCTCCTTTCTCACTGTGTGTGTGCTGTGTGTTTGTTTTCTGAGCCAGGGTCCTGCCGTGTGATCCAGGCTGTCCTCCTGCACTGGGCTGCTGCATCCTGGGATAGCTGGTGCACTAAAGGCTAGTCCTCTGTTTTCTGACTCACACGTCCATAATAGGGTTGAGTGTTGCTGTTTCTTCTGCCTTAGCATTTTTTGGACATCAAAAAATACTGACACTTCCACCTCTACAGTCTTTGTCACTGGCATTGCTGTCATTCTGAGTTCCTTTCAAAGTTAGCTTCCTGTTTAGTTTTCCTGTGTTAGACACCAGCTAGCACCTGCCTCACAGGTTGCCGCACGCTGTAACAGCAGCTTCTGATAGCTGTCTTCATTGGCTGCCTGTTCTTTTTGACCATCGTCACTTTTATACCTATCCTTACACAGATGTGTCACTTCTTAGCTACACTCAGAGTTGGATTCAGTTCTGGATTACTCAAAGACTGTTTACCAGTTGGGCATCCATGGTTGACTTAACCCTTCTAAATTTTCTTCTCTTAAAAAAGGCAGGTGTGCCTGTTCTGCGTGCTTTACAATGCAGTGATATGCGTTTGCATATTTTCTTTCTAAAGGAGCATCAAGAGAAAACAATTCCAGCTGGTTTCTAAGACATCCTAAGGAATACCCAACTGGGATGCTTTGTCAGCAATGATTTTAAAACTACATATTATTTTCAAAACTTTTTTCCCTTTATTTGTCTAAAATGAAGACGGAACTGAATGAGACTCCCCCTTTGTGCTTTGCAGTACATCTAGCCATGGACATTGATCTGAATCTCCTTAGACTGCAGTGTCAAGGTTGCTTTCCATTCCTGCTTCACCTTCACTTCTCTCCAGCAAGCACTGTCCCCCACTCACTGTGCACTTCTGAGACACGTGCTTTTCTGCCCCTGTTCCTGACACACACAATTACTTCTCATTCCTCCCATAGGAATTTCAGAGTAGATTTCATAGCCACTTTTGTTTCTTCTGTGTAATTATTTTTACAATCCACCTGACACAACAACATAAAATGGCCTTCTAAAGCATTGTTCATACTACATCTTTCTTGTTGATTGCCAGTAAGTGACTATCAGTAATTGACACTGCTGGTTACTTAGTAATTGACACTACCTTTGTCTTTCAGGACATGGCTGCCTTCCTGTCCCCTGTGACCTTTCAGAGGTTCTTTAGCTCTCTCTCCCTTAGTCTGGTTCTTATGAGAATGAAATTACTGGGTTTTTCTTAAAAGTTAGCTTTCTGTATAAGCTTAGGAGGTGAATCGTTCCTGAACTAAGCACCTATTCTCCTAGCAAGTTGTATTCATTCCAGATCCTTTAAAATATGCTAAGTCGTACGCATAGCGGTGCATGCCTGCAGTCCCAGCACCTGGAATGCTGAGGAGGGAGGGTCTTCAGTTCCAGACCACTTGGCCCATGTGTATGACAGGACTGTTTCCTAATACAAAAGCAAGAAAAATTCTATTTGAACCTAACATCCCAGGAAGTTTTCTGTCGTTCACTTCAGGGTAAACATTTCCTTATATGCTTTAATGTGGATGTGAGTCTAGCTTTTTAATAGAAGTGTTTTTCTGAAACAGTGGGCTGCGGAAATTTTCCTTAACTGTGCTTGCTGATCTGAACACAGTCCTGGAAAAGTCTGTATAAATGATAGTTAGAAACAGCTTTGTTTGTTTTAAAGAAGGATTTCCCAAATGTACAATAAGACTCAGAAGCCAGATGCTGAGATGAAAACCTATTGGCTCAGAGAGGCACAGAAAGCTGGGCTTACTACTCAGATTACATCCCAGGAGGAGGAAGGAAAAAGCCCCAAAACTGAAAGTCCCTTCTCCTTCTCCACACTTGTCTTAAATAGCCTTCTTTCTGTGTGCCTCTTTTTTGTTTAATCCCTGTCAGCTGTTTTTTTTTTTTTGCTCTGCCCCTTGACCTAGGGTTGATTTTATTTAACTCTTGGATTAAAGGTGTGTGCTAGGGCTGACCCACACCACAAGGACTTGTTTACAGTAAACAGAAAGCTTTTGGGTTAAAGGGGTGTGTGTGTATGTTAGAGTGTTAGGGCTGAGCTATACCGAACAATAAACAGATTTACAGTTCACAATCTTGAGGTTCACAGTGTGTGTGGGGGGGGGGAGAGTTAGCTATCCTGCAACACAGCTTAGCTTCTCCTTTAGGTAAATATTGTTTATGTAACAGTATTTACCATTGGTTTTTTTTGTTGTTGTTTTGAAGAATTTTTAGAAGCACATGGCTGTGTAACATCTTAAGCTTAAGAGAATCCAGTGAAAGAAGCAGGAAAGAATTCTGTGTACTGTCTTCTCAACTTTCTCTAAAATTCATTTTATTCCATGGTAAAAATAAACCCCTTAGGTGCTGAGTAGTAGCAGCCAAGCAAGTTTAAGTCTCACAATTCTCTACTTAACACTTTCCTACCACCTGTCCTTGTGAAATAAAGTAAGTCACCACCAGGCCTGACAGATGTACTTCATAAAGCAGATGCTAGTTAATGCAGCTGAGTAACCCACCTTCTGAGTCCTGATGACGCTGTCAGACTTGAACGTAGCTGTAGTCATTCTGTGAGGCCAACACACCTAAGGATATACATTCATGTTATAGTAAACGCGTGTTTATGTTGAAAATAGAAGCCTGTCCCACCTACCAGCTAGATAGGTACTGTTTAATGTAGAGTCATTTTAAGTCCATTGAATTCATGACAGTATATCAGTAAGTATACTTTTATGTTCCCCTGACTTAACCAAAACAGAAAATAGACAATTTTAAAATTGTTTAGGTTTTGAGAACTTTGAAAGAGAAAGTTATGTTCACTTCGGACTTGTTCCAGATCAGGGGAAACCCTTATCTTGGGTGTTAGTGATGTGGCTTAATTTCACATTTGGAAACATTAGTCACTGCTGTTCTTGTTGGCGCACACTTTTAATCCCAGCATTTAGAGCACTCAGGGAGGCAGAGGCAGGCAGATCTCTGTGAGTTCAAGACCAGCCTGGTCTACAAAGCAAGTCCAGGATAGCCAAGGCTACATAGAGAAACCCTGTCTCAAAAAAGCAACCAAACAAAGAAAAACATTATCTTACTGTCTTTTAAATTTTAATTGTTGTATGTGTGCCTGAGCGCACATGCCATGATTCTCGTGTAGAAGTTACAGGACACTTTGTGGAGTCGGCCCTCTCCTTCCACCTGTGTGTAGGTTCTGGGAACCATCTTGGTCACAAAGCTTGTGTAGCTTTGTGCAAGCCTTTCCCTTGTAGCCATCTTGCCAGTCCACCTTCTGTGCTAATCTTCATACTATGTCTAACCCCTTACTGTTTCTCTTTATTAAGAGAAACATATACTCAGGATTATTCCAGTAAGATCAAATATGTATAAAACAATTAAAATCTCGGTTTTTTTCCTCTTAAAACTCTGCTTATATCCCTCCACACAAAAAGATCCCAAAAGTCACCATAAACTTGGTTGTACAGCTTATTTCAGGCCTCTTTGAGCACTTAAATTAACAAACTGCACTAAAACTACTACCCAACTTTCCTTTTTTCTCTACTTTTAGCTATCGCCAGCCAGTATATTGGTGAAACCTTCATTAGCACATACATGTCTCTTCTTAAACACCTGAATAGGAGTGTTGTAAGAGGCTGCACCAGTGTAGAGGTCAGCACTTGTTTTTCCAGCTTTTTGCCATCAGTCATGCTTCAGTGAACATCTTGAAGAGTGTGTAGTTGTGCACTTTTGCAGTGTGTGGGATAGTGCCCTGAGAGAGAAAAAAAATTAAAAAGTGAAATTCTTTTTTCCAAAAGTAAAGATAGCCTGCTGTGGTAGTGTACAGGTTTGTGATCCCAGGGTGCAGGAAGCTGAGGCAGGAGAATTCAAGTTCTGATTTAGCCTGGCCTATATTGGAAGACATGACCAAAGGGGGTGGGGGGGTAGCGTTAAAAACAAACAAATAAGGTAGCCATGTGTTCCTCAAATGGCCCTGCGCAGGGCCTCTAACAGCACATCTCCCTAGCCTCAATCTAGATGCCCATTTCTCTGGACCCTCAGCATACTAATCCTTAGCTTTTTCATGTTCTCGTGCTGATAGTTAAAGCGTGTTCTTGCTTTTAACAGCTGCCTTTGTAATAGTGTGCACTCCAGCACTCTCTAATATGTGGTACACTTCCGTTTGTTTCTTTGAAACATTCATGCCCTTGGTTCAATTTTCTCTTAATTCATTTTGTGTCCTTCCTGCTACAACACTTGGTAAATAGAGAAATGCACTGTCAAATACGTTTGAAATTATTTTTCTCTCACCTTTTTATTTTGGCACCGTACAGTCTTGAATGGGCTACATCAGTCTATATTTTGTCGGTCTTTTCTCTTCACATCTGTACATGGAGCACCTGCCGGGAGCTGTTTTCTGTAGGTTTGGACTACTGCTGCTTTGATCGTAGTTCTGGGTTCAGAGTCTTCTACTAACCATGCCCATGCATTTGCTTCAGAGCACTTTCACCCATTGGCATTTTGTTTTCTAGGCCTCAGACATTCAGGCAAGGACAATTCTGCTTACCTGGTCACCACCTTCCAGCTTTGTTAATGGCGAAGTGAATGAAGCAGCTGTACCAGAGCTCTGCACTTACGAAGTCCTGTTGTCGACCACTGGGAAGGAAGGGAAATACAGAAGCGTTTATGTGTAGGTATTTTCTGCTCCTGTTCTTGTTACATGGGTTAATGGTTTGTTATAAAGGGAATATTGCTAATTGTGTATTTTTTCCCCTTCCCCAGAGGAGAAGAAACAAGCGTCACTTTAAAAGATCTGAAACCAGCCACAGATTACCATGCAAAGTAAGGAGTGTGTTCCCTTGCTTCCATGTGATGGACACAGCAGAGAGCTAGGCTCTTCGCTGGTGGTGTCGTCATTAGTGATTTCCTTTAAGATCTAGAATATATTTTAAGTAATGGGCTTTAATTTTTCTACGGCATCATTATCATTTTTCAGAATAATCCACATTTATGCATTTTACTCAAGTTTAAATATTACAGTAAAGGAAAAGCCTAATTTCCCTGCCTGTAGGACGAAGGGTTAGACTCTCTGGATGATGTCTGCAGTATGTGCTTTAGCACTGCCAACTTGCCCTGGCTTCTGAGGCATCATACACAGGATCATAATCAATACTTTTGTGTATTAGTCTGCATCGTGTTTTGAAAGGAGCTGTCAGACTTGTACAGCGTTTAATAGGAGCAATTCAGATGATGTGTTATAGTTGTCCAGTATATGTCGTTAAGTTTTTACCTCCCGGCAGGGTCCTAATACTTCCCCTGTTTTTTTTACAAGAACATTTATGGTAGGAGTATTATTATTATACATGAACAATTTAAGTAAGTTCTGTACTTCCATTCAAAGAATTGTCCAACCTAATCTGTTTCATGATAGATTGACACCATTATTGAATCATGATTCGTGGGTGTTATATTTATTTATTTTTTAATCAGTTAGATAGAATCAGGTAAAATAGAAAGTGTCAGCATATTAAGTATATTGTTTTGGGAAGTGTGTGTCTGTGCATGTGTGTGTGCACACATGTATGCACAGAGACATGTTATATCGCAATTTTGAAATGTCATTCTGAGTTGCAGTAAAATAAGACTACTAGTTTATACTATTCTTGAGGGACACTTTTTACTTCTAGAATAACACATTTTCTTGAATATTTGAAAGGTACCTTACTGCTTGTGTATACGTAAAGCTGATATTGTTAAAAGTAGAAACAGGTAAAACTGTTTTATCCCACAGAGTGCAGGCAGAGTCCAGTTCGATAAGGGGAATTCCTTCGGAAGCTGAAAGCTTTACCACCTTGAGCTGTGAGCCTGACACCCCCAATTCTCCCAGGATAGCCAACCGGACCAAAAACTCGCTCACCTTGCAGTGGAAGGTGAGGCTAACCTGTAGAGGGTGTCTAAGCAGATAAGTCTTCTATTTTCCTTTTTCCCTCCGTGTGTTAAATGTCAACTGTTTTTGGAGACCAAGAGTGTTAAGTTGAATAATTTGTTTCTTTCATTGTATAATAAAGTAGGTATTTGCTTCTTATGTCATCAGATAACTCACTTTCTGTTGCTGTGTTTGGCACTGACTAAATCCAGCTTGCAGGAGAAAAGGATTTATTTCATTCTACACTGGAAGTCAGTGAGGGCAAGAATACCTACTTACTGGCTTGCTTGCAGGCGCAACTGCCTAGGGACAGTTTCGCCACAGGGGGCTAACAATCAAGAAAATGCCTCAGGGATATGTCCACAAGCTAATCTGATGGAGGTGGTTCTGCACATTGATTCTAAATCAGATAACCTGGACTGCATTAAGTAAACAGCCTAAGCTGAGTAGGGATGCTCCCTCCCATACTGGGGCTTTGAGGATTTATGGTACAGCCTTCCATGTGTAGGCAAACACTACAACTGACTTTCATCCCTAGTACCTCTCTCTCTTTTTGAAAACTTGTTATCCTCCTGTCTTGGTTGCCTCAGTAGCTAGAATTACTTTGAAGGCCTTATTTCCTCTTTTGTGTAATTCAAGTAAAGATACAACATAAAAATTATGTGATAATCCAATGATGGCATGGTATGGTAAAACGCTTTATAATAGTTTTCCCAACTTGGAGGAAAATCGGAAGGTGGGCCTCAGGTTATTGAAGTAGACATATCTTTAACCACCCCCCCCAAAAAAAATGCTTTCTTAAGGAAAAGTAAAGATAAGGCTTTAACAGCTAGACTAAAACAATCTAGAATCATGAACTCTTGGGAGATAAATTTTTACCTTTTCCCCATTCGCAGTCTGTCTTTGAAGTCTTTTCTTCTGTTATGGAAAAGTTGTGATTTCTAAGAATTTTCTTTCCCTTCTTCTCATTATATGTACTTTGAACTGTTGTTACTATGACAATCAGTTATTACTCTAACTCACAATATTTAAAAATGTTTCAATGTAAGATGTTAGTCTCAGAGTCGAGTTTCTTCAGCTAAGAAGTTGTAAGTCATACTGAATTGTTCTACAAAAGAGAAGTGGGTTGAAATTGTAGGAGGAAACTGTTAGAAAGATTGGAATTCTTATTTCAAGAGTGATTAAAGTTTACAGTGAAATGCCTGTTTTTCCCTAAAATGGGGTTCTCCCCTAACATTGAAGGGATTACTGAGCTACTGAGCAACAGTCTGAGGTAAAGGCACATTGTCTCTAGCAGCGGGATCCCAGCAGGGCCCTTTTCTATCTACTTCCTTCCCACAGCCTAGCCTTTAGCCCTCTGTTCTTTGGTATATGACAAAATAGTCCATTAAAAATGGAGGGAACTTAAACCTGATAAGATCTTATAGGCAAAATGAATTTTTTAAAGAATTATGAAAGTTAAAATAGTTCTTGTTAAATGAGATTATAGAATATTTAGAAAAATGTAGATAGCCTCTTGATTTCTTTTTCTATTTTTTATGTGTGCGAGTGTTTGCCTGCTTGTATTTATGTGCAGTATATGTGTGTGGTGCCCAATAAGGCCAAAAGAGGGCCTTGGATCCCCCTGGAACTGGAAATAGGGATGGCGTGGGCCACCATGTGGATTCTGGTGACCAAACCTGTGTCTCCTGTAAGAGCACCCATTGTTCTTAACCTCTCAGCCCCTCTGGCCATTTTTTTTTATTCTTGGCATTTTTATTTTTTTACAATTTATTCATTATATATCCCGATTGAAGCCCCTTCCCACAACTCCTCCTAGTCCCCCTTCCCTCACTCTTCCCCCTTGCCCCTTGCCCCTAGTCCACCGATAGGATAAGCCCATAGCTTATCAAGTATCATCAGGACTGCCTATATACAAAGATCATCCTGAGTGAGGTGACCCAAACAGAAAGACATGTATGGTATACATTCATTTGTAAGTGGATATTAGCTGTATGAATATAGGATAAACATACTAAAGTCTACAGACCTAAAGAAGCTAAACACTAAGGAGGTCCTTAAGGAGGATGCTTAAATCTCATTCAGAAGGGCAAACAGGATATACGCCAGAAGCGGTGGAAGAGAGGGAACAGGATGGGACCCTCTGGCCATTTTTAAAGACTAAGTTACAGATAATACCTATGACATAAAGTAGGTTCTTTGTTATTTATGATGACTAATTCCTTCCCTTTTTTTTTTTTTTTTCTGATTCAGGCACCCAGTGACAATGGTTCTAAAATCCAAAGCTTTATTTTAGAATGGGATGAGGTAAGTACATTGAATCTTTTTTAGTGGTTAATCTTCAGACAAAAATAATGATGTTATCAATTTTAATTATATTTCTCTTTAAGAAACAATATTTTATGTGGTGGGTGAGTGGATGGTTGTGTTCTTAAAAAACATAATGAGCTGAGCTTCCCTGTGAAGGAGAACTGGGTGTGTTTTCATTTGGTGGCTTGATCCTGGGAGACCAGAGCCTCACTCAGGAGAGGATTAACTCAGAGCATCAGACAATTCATACTCTGAGGGTTAAGAAGAGTCACCTGATTTAAAGTACAATCACAAGGAGAAGCCGTACATGGCAAACACATGTTTTTCTGTAGAGGAATATAAGTACCAGTAGCCAGTTGCAATGAACGCTGTTATCCACACACATGGGAGGAGATAAAAGCACCTTCCAAGGACAACCATGTTTGGGAGGGACAGAGATTACAAGATTCTAAACTAAACAGTTGGAGTTTTCTCACAGGTCTCAGAAGTCACCTCACACAACTTCATGAACCATGTTCCAATACACCATCAAAGTGGGCACTTGAGTTGGGGCTATACCTTTCCTAGCAAGCACGAAGAGGCTCTGTTTAGTTAAATCACTCACATACACACATCATTTTTTTTTATAATTATCTTGGGAAAGGCACTTTTTTTTTTCTCCATGCCAGCCTTAATAGCAAGACTATTAGTTTCCTATGGCCTTGACAGCAAATCATAAACTTGATGACTTAAAGAAAATCTTACAGTTCTGAAGACCAAAATTATGATATGGTCATCACTGGGCCAAATCAAGATGTCAGCATGATTTTGTTCCTTCCAAGGTTAGAATTGTTTCTTGTCCTAGCCAGTTTTCTGTGGTCTATGGCCTTGCTGCCATCACCTTATTCTTTTGTCTTAATCCTGCCTGCCTATCTCAGGGGCCTATATCTGCTTGAATTTTGGCCCATCCAAATAATCAAGGGTAACCTTCTTTCTCAAGACCCTTAATCTAGCCACAGTATTCACCATATAAGGAAACATTAAGAAATTAGGGATTAGGTGCTGGGCATCTTTGACAGCCATGGCAAACACAGTGGACTGTACAGTTTAGTGCATTCTTTTTTTGTCAATTAATTATCCCATTCTCTCTTATCCTGTTGCTTATACCAAGCAAACAGAGAGGGCCAGGGAGAGTGGAAGTTTTGTTGATAATGTGGCTATTCAACAATATTTATTAAAAGAATAATAAAGCATAGCTAAGGTTTTATTCCGGAAATGCTAAGAGAATTCAGAATAAGATTGCTTTTGACAGACCACAGAAGATAAGTGCATCCTCTCGATAAGTGATGGGAGGGGATCTGATAAAATGTAGCAGGAATAGAAAGTTAATTCATTGTTCAATAATTTTATAACATTACTAAACAAGGCATTTCTTTTTAGAGTATCGGCTATCTGAAGATGCCACTCATTTATTGTATTGTATTGTATCAATTTATATTATTCAAGAAGTTGTAATTAACTTAGTGACTTTAAACTGACTAGAAAGCAAAATTTACCAGTATTCAGAATCTATGGTTTTGTGCTAAGACCATGCAGTTGGCTCAGCTCAATACCCTTACAACTAATTAAGACTGTTTAGCTTAACAGCTGGGTGTAGCCATTCTTCAGAGAAGCAGAATTGGCCCCAGCTGCCCTTGGCTGAAGTTACAGGGATGGAAAGTAGGTGTGAAAAGAGGAGCTGCCCATTTTATTTCACAGCCAGCATTTCTAGATTTCCAGTTGTCCTGGGGTGGCCAGACTTTCCTCTCTGTCATCTAATCTGGCTGTTCCCTCTTCTAGAATTCTCAAGTGCTAAATGTAACATTTGGAGCAGTAGCTCCTCCAAACTTTTACTTTAAAGACACTTAGCAGTATCTAGGAGGGGGCACAAAGCAGTGTCTTCGGAGACAGATTTAAAAACTTCACAAAGAACTTTTCACGAGTTAAAGAAAAGTGGCCACTTGTCTGTCTCAGTGATCAGCCTGATGCCGTAGCAATTTGTCCCCCATAAAGATTATAAGGTCTATATTTTACTATAGCCAGGAATTTAGCATTGGCTAAAACACCGTATTTAATTCAAGGAATTATGCAAGGCTACTTGGAAAGCTACTTGTGCTCTTGGAATTTTGCACCAGAAGTTAACCACATAGAAAAATGTTCAGTGTCTCAGCCTTCTCCTAAGATCCATGATATGTTTAACAGAGTGCTGCTACTGTGTATTATACCAGCTAACAACCAGCAGGAAGAAACTGCTATGAATTTGTCTGTTGTTAGTAGTGCAGTGCATATTACATATAATAACTAGCCATTTCTCCTAGGGGAAAGGAAATGGAGAATTCTGTCAGTGTTACATGGGCTCACAGAAGCAATTTAAAATTACCAAACTGTCACCAGCAATGGGTTGTAAATTTAGATTATCAGCCAAAAATGACTATGGTGTAAGGTAAGACATTTTGTAAAGTAATATATATTTCAGATTATTTAGTCAGTCCACCCATTGAAAAATTTGCTTTATTTTGTTGATATTGTTCTGCTGTAGCAAAGACCAGAAGAGTGTCCTAGTTACATAGGGACGACAGTGAAGATTAAATTTAAAAACTCTTTAGTCTCAAATGAGTGACATGTAAAGATTTAATTTATATTTCTTTTCTTGATATTATTGATTTTCTTCCTTTTTGTTTTGTTTTATTTTTAAATTGTCAGTATATGGGCTTTCCTGGTTTTGTTTACAATATGGTGGGTTCCATATCCTTGGTGCTTGATATAAATAGAAAGTACCCCCTCTACTTTTTAATCTTAAAAAACCCAAATTTCTGTTGTTTTTTTGGGAATGAAATAATAAATCATATTTGGGTAAAAATTGTTACTGCTGCTGGTAAACAAGTTTAGTTGGATTAGTGTGATTTTTACTTAGTTGGGTAATCCGTAACCAATAACCATTAGAAATAGCTGGGTGTTTGTTTTCTCTGTTTCTTAAAAGGCCTCTCTGTAGCTCAGGCAAGCCTGGGCCTTTCAGGAATCCTCTTGAAATTATTTTTAGTTTGTTTTATTTTAGAAATTCCTCTGCTTACCTTTATGGGAGTTGGTGGGTTTAATTGCAATTTATGTCTTCTACCACATAAAGTGGCATTTATGAGAACTGTCTTTTCTGTTCATAGAGATACCACATGAAGAATAATAGAAGTGTACTGTGAAATGGTTTTTACTGTGTTCTCTTTCCTACAGACCACTGTGTATTTCTTTTTTTTTTTTTACTGACTGAATATATTTCACATATCAAAGCTTAAAGGCTCTAAACTTAGACATTTGAAAGAATACTAACCTTATGGTGTCTGGGTTACCTTAAAGATACTTCAAATCCATTCAGCTTTGACTCTCCAGGGCTAGAACTGTAGCTCATTGGTACCTACTACTTTAGCATGTTTAATCAAGGGGTCTTCATATGAGCTCCATCACAACAACAACAACATTAAATTTTTCATTTTGAAGAAATACTGTTAACTTGGGAAAGGGTTCTTTATCAATAGAAATGGTTTTTACTCCTTTTTAAAAATGACTTGTTCCGACAGTGCTTTCAGTGAAGAGGTCTTGTACTACACCTCGGGCTGTGCCCCCTCTGTACCCGCGAGTCCTACGCTGACCAAGGCTGGAGTTACGTGGCTGTCCCTACAGTGGACTAAGCCCTCAGGAACACCATCAGATGAAGGGATTTCTTACATTTTAGAGATGGAGGAGGAAACATCAGTAAGTACTACTCTGTAGTTCAATAAGAGTTGAAGTCATTTTGGTACAGTGTTATTTCAATCCAGTAAATGTTACCATAGGAGCTGGCTCCTTTTCCAAATCCCATTAGGCCTTGCTTTGCTATTGTCTACGTGAGATTGAGAGAGAGGCCTCAAATCTCTTGTCTTGGTGTATATAAGAGGCTCGCAGGGTTGTGAATTCTGAAGTCTTTAACTGGAAAACACATAGGCTACACTTTCCGTTTGAGAGCTGGATGTGTAACTCGGTGGTGGAGCATATACCTAACAGGCAGGCACCTTGCATCTCCCGGCCAGAGGGTCAGACATTATTGACTTAGTAAAAAATAAAGGGGGAATGTTAGCACAGCCTTCAGCCTTGTGCACAGAGCAGTTCTAAAGTAAGTAAGTACTGTGTCACCCTTCACGCTCAGTACTGCTTGTTGACATACCACAGAAAGCTGAGAGTCTCCTGGGAGACTGTGCAGTGCCTCCTAAGTCTAGTTACCTGCCTCTGCTTCCTGCTAACTGAAAACAGAGCTTTGTTTTGAATTAGGGTTAGGTAATAGTGGCACAGTCTTATAAATATACTGTAGGTTTTTGCATTGTATATGTTTAAATGGCGAATCATACTATATCAATTTATCTCTACTTAAAATTTTCAACATGGGAGCTAATACAGTAGTGAAATATTATCACTGGGACTGTAAATATAGCAATATTGGACCTAGGTGGTACATTATCTCCCAGTATAGTAAACCATTTATTTCTTCATTAAACACAGCCGGGCATTAAGGGCAAAGTAAGCATGCTTATGTGTGCTTAGTTCTTGTGACATCGCTGGGAAGCTTGGTTCTTGAAATTGCTTCATTGATGGTGAAGCTGCCATTGGTTCCAACACTTGTCAGAACAAAGACTTTCACTTGGCTCTTAAATTTACCGAGGCTGCTTTATGTTATTCTTCTAAAAAGGTTTCTGTTTCTGTTGTGTTCACTTACTCAAGATAGAAGCATCAAGGTAAGAGAGAATTACAGTTACACACAGTCACAGGGGAAGAGTAACTCAGGCCTTCATATACCTATTACTCTTCATATGTCTGCAAAACAGTAGCTAATGAAAACTGTGTTCCCTTCCAGGGGTATGGTTTTAAGCCTAAATATGATGGAGAAGATCTTGCTTACACAGTGAAAAATCTGAGACGTAGTACAAAGTATAAATTTAAGGTAAATTTTGAAAGCCCACTAAGAAATGTATTCTTGTTTTTATTGTTCTTGTTAAAATCAAGCACAGACTTCCATTGAATATTCCCGCCAAATCTTTCCTTTGGTTTGAAATTTAAAATAATTCTATCATTTCTAATGAGTGTTTCTGTTTTACTTTTTTACTGTGATATAATACTTCTCAAACTGCATGTATTTACATTCAAAACCAGTTTTAACATTTTTTGTGGAACTCACATCTGTGTAATGTGACTATGTATATTAAAATATGCATGTTAAAACATACCTGATAAGATTTTTAGCATTGTGTAATAGAAAGATTCTTTATGTACTATCAGTGGTAATTCCTCAAAGGAGGTGATATCTACCAGTTTCTTAATTGCAAAGTTATCCTTTGCCCTTTTGCGCATTTTGCGAGTTCTGTGTCATTTGTAAACATTGTATTCTTTACCAGGGTTTTACACCCATTTTAATGCCCCTTGATGACTCTTGCCTCACTCTATTCTTGCTATGATTAATAATACTATGTGGTGCTGTTTTACTTGTATAAGTCTTCTTTGTGTCACTTGCTTGAGGGAGTGACAGACTGAGAATTCATCTATGGAAACTTCTGGAATTTATTTTTCCTCCGATGGCATCACTCTAGGATATATTTTGGCTCTTTATCAGTGCTTGAATTATTTAATAATCATAATTAATAGAAATAAACATCAAATTATGACAGGATGCTTATTAGTTGGTAAATTAAACATTTATTTTTTCCTACCAGAGCTTATTTAATCAAATTATTTCAGATAAATGGTAGAGGGCATTATAAATGGTTTTCACTATTCAGTAGTGAGTTATTTAACTTTTATGAATTTGTATGCTTTCTACTGTTTGTTTCTATTATTGATATTCGGCTTTAATACATGGTGGTCAGTCAAGATTCAGGATGATATTTCGATATTCTTTTATCTGTTGAAGTTGTGGCCAGCTTTGGAGAAGGTTCCATTTGGGCTGCTGAGAAGAAACTATATTTTTTCGTGTTTGGGTAGTATTTTGTGCAGTATTTGTTAGTTCCATTTAATTTATGATAGTATTTAACTCCACACTTTTGATTTTTACCTGTCTGTTGGCAGGAGTGGCTTATGAAGTCACCCTAAACTATCTTCGGATCACTGTGTGATTTTATACATAGTGGGGTTTCTTTTATGAAATTGGATGCCCTTGGATTTGGTGTACATAATGTTTAGAATTGTATTAGCCTCTTGGTGGGTTTTCCTTTAATGAGTATGTAGTGTTCGTCCCCATGCCTTCTGAATGCTTCTAGGTTTCATGTGCTTGAACATTACCTGGTTGCGTGAGAGCAGTGAGGACACCTGAACAGTTGGACTTTTACTAAGTTGTAAAAGGTTTTATGGCCACAGTTGTTACTTAGAATGCTGGATTTACTAAAATCCTCACCCCTAGTTACATAGTTCATTGCAGGGTAAAAATGTGAGTGTAATTTCGAAAGTCAAGTAAAATGACACCTAGATTAGGTCAGATTTTTTCCATTTCTGTGTTTTTAAAAAAAAAAAAATCTATCCCATTCTTTTTGTACCTGGAAATATTTGTTATCTCAGAGCTGCTGCTGGTCAGGAATCCAGGAACCAGTGCTTCAGATTTAAAGACTAATAAAGTGGAGTAATTTGAACGTGTCTGCTTCCACGTTCACTCACATGGTTCTTCCCTGGGCTCGCAGGTCTCACCACACAGGTGCTCCCGTTTGATGCGTGGGGCATTTCTGCTCCATTCTGTGACCTGGGAGAAGTAGGGCTCTCGGGTACAAGCATGCTTAGCGTCCCCATGCAGGCAGGGGCCTTCTCAGGAAGACAGGCAGTGCCCCTGCAGAGAGACGGTCTCAGTGTTTCGACATTTCACCAGGCTGTGCTTTGCTCCCCACTTGGTTGGCTGTGTTGTTAGGTAGCAAATATTAAGTCTTTGTGGTCTCATCACAGGTCATTGCTTATAACTCAGAAGGTAAAAGCAATCCGAGTGAAGTAGTGGAATTCAGTACCTGTCCTGATAAACCAGGAGTGCCTCAGAAGCCTTCGGTGAAAGGGAAGATACACTCACATGGCTTTAAGATTACTTGGGGTAAGATGTCCATGCTTTATTTTGTGTTGGGGTAAACTGATTTAAATATCAACTGTTCCTTAAGACCACCCGTACAAAAGTATCAGGCTACCTTTTGCTAGAAATTTGCTACATTCATCCTTAAAAGAGGAGACGAAAACCCGGAAGCAACTAGTTCAAAATTCAAGTTTGTATTTATGGAATGTAGGTGTCCAGGAGGATAAATGCTTATTATCCAGCCTTGCTCAAATAGTGGCTCTTTAGGGGTTGTTAGGTATTGTAGCAGCCTCCTGTGGGGTGAAAGGCCAGACCCACAGGAGCTGTTCAGAAGAAAGAAGACAGTCACAAAAAGCCCAAGTTCAGTGATTTTAATCCACCCCATTATCGTGACAGTGTAGTGTGATTCCCTGTTAAAGTACAACAGGCTATTGGTACCAGTTTTCAGTTACATTGTGGCTGTGATTCTTGGGTAAATTAACTCAGGACAGTCTGATAAGAAATGTGTCTTCCATTGAGGATCAAGTGTGGAGAGCTGTGGCCACAGCGACTGGCAGGCTTGATGTTACAAGAACTAGAGAGCCACTGTCAGAGGGCAGACAGGGTCAGCTTTGTGTGAAAGGAAACATTGCTGAACTTGAAGCCGTCAGCATCAGTCACTTTAGCTCTCAAGACATGAAGCAAAAAAATAAATAAAAAGTTACTCTTTTAAACATTTGCTGTACATCTGCTTATCCACAAGTTCAGGGGGACAGCAGAGAATGTGTCCCGGAGACATGGTTGAAAAATTAACATATTACAACTACAAATTTCAAATATTATTGTAGAGTCCACTTTATAAATGTGGGAAGATAGGCTATATTAGTTGAAAAGTGGTGACAACAGTGTAGACAGAAGATAGGTAAATAGTAGTAGGTGTTACCCTTTAACAATCCTGCCTTGGTATTGTTTGCTGGGGTTTTTGTAACACCACTTTTGTTTGGAATAGATCCACCAAAAGACAATGGAGGAGCGCCCATCAATAAGTATGTAGTGGAGATGGCGGAAGGTTCTAACGGTGAGTAAAGCTGATGACGAGGATGGATCTGTTGTGGAAATGAACCTCTCTTCTGGCATTACATTGTTTGCTGCTAAAAACGTTTTTGCTGCCCCGTGGATTGTCCTTGATTTGGTGGGGGTGGGGGTGTTTGTAGAAGCTAAGATTGCGCCTGTTGTGATGCACTTCAGGTTGTGACCTCTGGAAATACAGTGGATCAAATGTTACCCTCTATTATTATACATTTTCTTTTTTTTTTTTCCTAATCTGTTTGTATTGTGCAATCCTATTATGTCCAGACTGATTCCTTGGATACTATATATTTAATGTTTTTACTTCCAGTTAAATAGCTTTATGCTTAAGTTACCTGTTCATCAGTTTTGGTTTTCATAAAGTGGCCAGTTTACTGCAAAGAAAGGTTTTTGTTTTTTTTTTTTAAGATTTATTATGTATACAATGTTCTGTCTGCATGGACTTCTACACACCAGAAGAGGGCAGTAGATCTCATTATAGATGGTTATAAGCCACAATGTGGTTGCTGGGAATTGAACTCAGGACCTCTGGAAGAACAGCCAGTGCCCTTAACCTCTGAGCCATCTCTCCAGCCCAAAGAAAGGTCTTTTAATTATGATGAAATGTGTTATAATGCTAATTCTTTATACTCTTTGTTATAATATTACTGGCCCAATAAGCACATTGAATATGCTTAATTAAAAGCAAATTACTAATTTAAGCCAAAGGTTGTACAGAGATACTTCAGTGCAACAGAGCCATGCAGGTTTGTCTAGGAGACTACATATGTAAAGAAAATTAAATCACTTCCAGGAAACTCAAGCCAGGCTTAAATTATTTCTAACAAATTATATCAGCACTCACTTATTGAATCCTAGTATACCTGCCCTGTCCATGATACCAGAATGTTAAACATTACCCCGTAGCTGATTGTGCACCATTCTGTACTTTCAGGAAACAAGTGGGACATGATCTACAGCGGCGCGACCAGGGAACATCTCTGTGACCGGCTGAGTCCAGGCTGCTGCTACCGCTTGCGGGTTTACTGCATTAGTGATGGAGGGCAGAGTGCGGTAATGCTCTTGTGTTGATTTGTTTGTTTTTTAATTTGGACCGAATGGGACAGGGTCAACATTTCCTGCCCTCTCTGTTGAAATTTCGTACAAATGTGGAAAAGTGATTTGTGTAACCAGAGTGGCTAAAGTTAACTGTTAACAGAATATTTTAACAGGATATTTTGCTTATAGTATTTATATTTTACTCATAGTATAGGTTGATATCCATATTTAGTAGAATTGAAATAGATACTGTCTTGCTCTGTAAATTGTGTCGAGAAAAAACATAAACTGTTTGAACACATATAATATTTGAGTATTTCAGAAAGGCTAGCCATTCTTTTATGAGTGGTAAGAAATTTAGTAGCTGGACATTTAATCTCAGCACTCAGGAGGCAGGTGGATTCTTGAGTTCAAGGCCAGCCTAGTCTACAGAGCAAGTTCCGGGACAGCTAGTGCTACCTGGAGAAACCCTATCTCAAAAAAACTAAAACAAAAGGGACTCAGTATCTCAGTGACCAGTAATGTCATCATTTATACTGATCCTATCCCAATTCTGAGGATAGTTCTAGAGCCTCTGGTTCAGTCTTGAGTATGATGCTGGTTCAGCATCTTGAGTTAAGCCTATTGAACCCCAGCATTTTGTGTGGGTTAGTAACCCAGGAGGGTGTCTTCATCCCACTGTTTGAGCACGTAAGAGTTTCTTCTTTGAGTATGCTTGAGGACAAACAGCAGGAGAGCACTGGCCAGACTGTCCCTTTCCCCATTTGTAAATCATTTCAGACCACAGAATCATTTTGTGCTCCCCACTCCCTGCCAAGACACTTGCTTCAGTTCCTGTCTCTGTGTTTCTCACAGAGCTTGCGGGGAGCATCCTAAAGTATGCCAAGTGCCCTGGCGCAGGCACATGCCGCAAGCAACCCCAGTAGCTAAGCTAAGTGTACCAGATGAGGCAGATTCCCCTTCCCATGGTTTTGGTAACATGCAACGCTCTTCAGCTCACTCGCACCTTCCTGTTCTCCACTCCTGCGCAGGAAATATACTCCAGGTGCTTGCTGTATTTAATGTATTTAACCAAGAATCGCTTATCAGAACATTCATAATAATACTTTTCAAATGAAGTTTTACATAACAAAAATACTCTTGCAAAAAAAAAAAAAAGGCTTTTAAACGTCTTATCAGACATGCAAGTATTGTGAACCAGTGTGAGTCCTGCCCAGCAGGCTTGTGGTACAGTGTTCCATTTTATTCATTGAGAAAGCCACCTTGTAGTAAAGCTGTAACTTGGTATTAGAACACTTTTCTGCTGTGGAGAACTTGCTCAGTCGTCAGAACCACCTGGAAAAAAAGAAAATCTCCCTGCACTTAAGAACAACAGATGTTTTTCTAGTTCATCATTGAAACATTCGTACATAGAATGCCTGTCTGAAAAAATATTTGAACAAATAGTTTGTGTTTTAAAAGAATTAAATATTTAGTGTGAACCTTAACATACAGTGTAGAAATAGGGCAGTTAATCTTTATAGTAACATCAAGGCTGGGGCTTGTAGCTTTCTGTGGTAAGATACTTGCCTGGCATTTATAAGGCCCTGGTTCAAGCTCTGTCTCATAAGAAAAAAAAGTAGGAGCCAAAGCAATACAAAATAGAATGGTGCTGTATACTAAAGAAACTTACTGGTTGTAGAATTGTTTTTAGATAATAAAATAATTTAGTTTTAAAGACTGTTAAAATACAAAACCAAACACTATGTGTCTTAACCTCCAAAAACAGTAGGTTAGACATTATGTATGATGTCAAAACAACCTAAGAGGTTTGTGGCTCCCTTTGGACAGAATCTTAATTGCCTATTGTTTTAGATACTTTGTTTTGTGTTTTGTTTCCTAATATAGAAAGGATTTGTTCTTTTCCAACTTGTTTTTAAAATATTATAGTATGTGTCTTTTTGTCTATAAAAAAGTAATGATTTAATAAGGCTTGATTTCTATTCAGAATCTCTTTTTTTTTTTTTTCAGTCAATAGTACAGTTTCACACTGTTGGTGCAGCCTTATGTTGTACTAATGTCCTTTATGAAAGCAATCCGATTGTTTGGGGCCTTTGTTTGACTTTGCTTCTGCCTTGGCAGGTCTCTGAATCTTTACTGGTGCAGACTCCAGCTGTGCCTCCTGGCCCATGCCTCCCTCCCAGGTTGCAGGGTAGACCCAAAGCAAGAGAAGTTCAGTTGCGATGGGGTAATTTCTATTTTGGTACTGAATTACAATTAAGTTAGAACCAAAGTATTCTTCCAGTTAAAACACCTTAATCTATCTGCCCTTTCTTAGGACCTCCGCTGGTTGACGGTGGATCACCCATTTCCTGTTACGCAGTGGAAATGAGTCCTGCAGATAAAGATGAGCCCAGAGATGTTTACCAAGGCTCTGAAGTGGAGTGTACAGTGAGCACCCTTCTTCCGGGAAAGACATACAGCTTCAGACTCCGTGCAGCAAACAAAATGGGGGTGAGGGAACTGCTGGCCGAACCATCACTGGAGCACGCGCCATCGCACCCTCTTGTTCTAATAAGCTTCTGATAAATAAGAATAGTGAGCCGGGGGTAGTGCACACGCGAAATGGCAGCACTCGGGAGGCAGAGGCAGGTGGATCTCTGAGTTCGAGGCCAGCCTGGTCTGCAAAGCAAGTACAAGATAGCCAAGGATACATAGAGAAACCTTGTCCTTCCCCCCCACCCCCAAAAAAAAAGAAAAGGAAGGAAGAGTGTGCCCTGTAACTTGCCTTGCTGTCTTTACTTTGAGGCCTCAGTTGGAGGTCGTGGCACTTGAAAAGAGTTGTGGTTTCCTTCAGGGGAATGTTGAAAAGTCTCTGCGCATGGTCTGATTTTATGCAGCGTTTACTCCCCATTGTAGACCAGACGTTATTAATGCTTTGCCTTATAGGCAGATGCTGATACTTAAGCATTTCTGGCTTAGATGAGTTATTTTAAAACTACTGTGGATATGTAGACAGTTACATAAAATGAACAAAAAGGTGATAACCCCACTTTGCAGCTAGTGACATGGGGCTTGAAGAGAGTGCTTCCACGTAGCTGCTGATGCGCTCACCTCTGCTAAGGCAGACCTGACTGAGACAGCAGTTGCTTAGGTGTGTGGCATATTCTCTAACTATTCTGTAGTTGATTTTTCTCAAAAATTAAACTGACAGATCTCTTTACCTTTTGCTTTTTTGAAGACTTCAGTGAGCTATACTTTATTTCCTATCCTATGCATTTCCAGCTGGGCTCCACTTTAATCAGTGAGCATGTTTCAGTACTGTGAATAAACGGGTATAGCGTGCAGGCAGGCCTTACTTAAGCTATCCTTGGGTGTGTGCTCTTGACAACCTCACAAGGCTACGGCTCACTGGGAGCGTATTCAATACTGTCTTCTTTTTTACTTACTGGTTTTTGTTAGTTTTTCAAAATGACTTTAGTTCTGTTTCCACTAAATACCCATTTTTGACTCTTGATACTCCGGATTTTAAGATAGAGTTGATGCCTGTCATTTCCCATGCCTTTATTTTGTACCCATTTATCTCACCTACCAAACTTATTTGTGCCCTGCCCTTTTTACAAAAAGCAGTTCACGAAGAGGATAATGGAGTGGGGAAGAGAAAGTATATAAAAACAAAGCTTAAAATGCTGAGTCTACTTCCATAATTGTTAAATCTTTTACCCTCAGTGATTGCCTCTAGAATTATGACCAAATTAATTTTGAAGAACTTAATGACTGGTGAATCTCTAAAAACAGGATTTTGTACAGTGAACATTAAGGATGAAAAAGGAAAAATATGTGTTTTGCTTGTTTTCTAGTTTGGACCATTTTCAGAAAAATATGATATCACTACAGCCCCTGGTCCCCCAGACCAGTGCAGGCCCCCGCAAGTAACATGCAGATCTGCGACTTGTGCACAAGTCAGTTGGGAGGTATTGTGATTTCCACCAATTTTTATACTTTTCCTAAGAGATTGAAGTAGTACATGTAAAAGAAAAAAGGTGATCTTTTCTTACTGCTCTTTCTGTTACTATGTGAAAAGTGAGTCCTAGCTACGTTCACTTGGTGGAAGTGAGTTAAATGTTTGAGTAAGATATATTTGCCTTTTAAGTAGTTAGACTCTAGTTCATGTTATTTGATGTTTTTTATTGAGGCTTACTTTCTTTACTGAGATATTTCAGCCACTGGTGAACTTTGAAGAAACACTCATAATATTTTTCTCAAATTCATTATCATCAGTATACTTATTGTATATTATAAATTAGTATTCTCAGTTTCTTTGAAGTTTAATGATGAAATATCTGTGTAAGTTCACATCCTGTCTTCAATTATTTTGAAATTTCTTTAAGATACTATGACTCTTAGGCTTATTTTTCTTTCAGGAATAAGCAGTTATATTTTTGACTATTCATATAGTTTTAAGGAATAAAAATGTAAAGAAGTACGTTGTTGGTTGTGATTAGATGTTTTAAATCAATTCAAAAGCAATTTCATTTTTAATACGTTAGAAGAAACATTTTTGCCCCTGCGCTGTTTAGTTAATATCAAGACTAAGAAAACTGTATCCTTTTCTTAAAGATTCCTTTGAGTAATGGAACTGATGTCACAGAGTACCGGCTGGAGTGGGGAGGAGTTGAGGGAAGTATGCAGCTGTGTTACTGTGGGCCCAGCCTCAGTTGTGAATTAAAAGGACTCTCACCAGCTACTACCTACTACTGCAGAGTTCAGGTAGGTGACCGGGGCCTCGGCACATGTACTGTCCATTCTCTGGTGTGGAGAGGTCACTGTCACAACCATGTCTTTCTTAACTTCACTTTATTTGTTTGTAGGCAATGAGTGTTGTAGGTGCAGGTCCTTTCAGTGAAGTTGTAGCCTGTTTGACTCCACCATCGGTTCCCGCCATTGTGACCTGTCTTCAAGAAATAAGTGATGATGATATAGAAAATCCTTATTACTCACCTTCTACCTGCCTTGCAATTAGCTGGGAAGAGCCTTATGACCATGGTTCAGAAATCCTTGCCTACAGCATAGACCTTGGAGATAAGCAGCCCTTGACAGTGGGCAAGACGACAAGCTATATCATAGACAATTTGCAACCCGACACAACATACAGGTATGCTACAAAATCTGTTACTATTTTTGTCTAAACCAAAAAAATGATGTAAATAAAATAGCCATAAGCTAATTTTTTTTTTTTAACTTGTGTCATTTAGAATACGAATTCAAGCCTTGAATAGCCTGGGAGCTGGTCCTTTCAGCCATACGATTAAATTAAAAACTAAGCCCCTCCCTCCTGATCCACCTCGGCTGGAATGTGTTGCCTTTAGCCACCAGAACCTTAAGCTTAAATGGGGAGATGGAACTCCAAAGACATTATCAACAGATGCTATTCAGTACCACCTTCAGATGGAGGATAAGAATGGAAGGTAGGTTCTCTTACTTCCTTTTTCACATGTATATTTGGGGTTAATGTATATAAATGTGATAGTGTAAATAGTTTGTCAGAGCAGAGTAAATACTATCCTAAGGGACCAACAGGTGGCTCAGTGGGTAAAGACGCCTGCTGCCAAGTCTCACAGCCTGAGTTTCATCCCCATGAGCCTCACACTGGCAGGGGAGAACCTACTCCTGCAAGTTGCTTAACCGCCACACATGCTCCATGCATGTGTGTCACAGACAGCACACACACAGAAAACTTAATTAAAATTTAATAAAATTACTTGTCAGAACTGTCAAGTTCTTTTTAAGTGTATGCTTCCTGAATCTCAAAACGCTCCCTCTGGCTTTCCTGTAGTAATCCCCATGAGGCTCAGAGTGGCTAAGTAGGCTACTCCTGAATTCTGCCCCATGAACCTTGTCTGTAAGGTAACTCCATAGTATTGATTTCTAGCTGGACACAATTGACAGAAAGTGATTATGATTTACTCAAGGCTTCTGAGGTCTTCTGACAGCATGGTGATGACTCTCCTGATACAAGGGCACACTGAATCAACAGCATTTCAGTCCCTTCCTCACTGATGTGCCCAGTTGGCCGCTGTGATTTATTGTCCAGTGTCGTCGCTGCACTGCCTGTCTTCTCTGTCTCTTCCATGGTTTTCTACACGTACTTCCTACACACCACACTTAAACTGCCCTGGTAAACCCTGTATTTCAGTTACAGTATATTATTCAAAGTACTTTTAACATTATTTAATACCAAAGACAGGATGGTTTATTCACCCTGTATACCATATAAATATTGCCAGGTGCCTTCATAGCTGCGAATAGTTATGTACTTTAAGATTTTGTGCATCTTTATGTATAAATCTGTATATCTTTATGTGTGAATCTGTATACTATTTTAAGCTTTTGAATTATACTTCTGTACTTTTCACTTAATTAGAAATTTGCCCAACTGATGGGTTTAAAATACCAATGACAGTTTTTCCAACGTTTACAGTGGTTTTGATCACTTTTAGGAACATTATACATGGCCTTAGTGTGTGTTTCTTAATGTCTGTGCCTTTATTTATGGCAGAATTATATATGTATCCTTTTTTCCAAAAGGTTCTTTGCCACGGATTTGTGGTATAACCAATTTATTTTGAACTCTGCTCAGTGAATTGTTTAAATTCGCCTCACTGTTGTTGGATTATTTGTTCTCAAGATGAAGTGCAAGAGGGCTTGCTAGAAATACTAACTTAGTGCTGGACTAAAGTCACAGGTTTTAAGAAACTATTTATTCTTAGCATTCATTACCAGCACTAGGTGAATTGATTATTTAACTTTTGCTCTAGTTTATAGCATTTACTTTTGAGATAATGCAAAAAGGTTTAATCGAAAGCATTCTCATTGGTGCCGAGACAAAAGATAAAGCTTCTGTTAAATATAAAACATAATATAGATTTTTCATTTATAGTCACTTAGCATCTGAGGAATTTCTGGAGTATGAATATGGCTAAGGAAAATTAAAATTAAGTTTTTGATCTATAAATTTAGTATATAAGTTTAATAAATTAAGTCAACATAATATCTTTGATTTCTTCTCTCATTTTTTTAGAGATGTTTTTAAATCTTAATTTACATGGTATGTGAGTGTTTTGCCTTCATATATGTATATGCAGCACGTGCATGTCTGGTACCCTGAGAGGTCAGCAGATAGCATTGGATGTGCCCTGGAATGGAGTTCTATTTGCTTGTAAGGCACCATGTTCATGCTGGGAACCGAACTAAGATCCTTACAAGAGCAGCCAGTGCTCTAACCCTCTAGCAAGCCCTCTAGCCCCATTTTGCTCCTTTTTCATTTTTACAGATAAGCACATTTGTTGTATGGTGTCATCAGAATATAGATTTTGTCGTTTTCAGCTGTTTTTAACTGTTGTTCTTCCCCACCATCCTTACTTTCTTATTTGAAGAAAAAGTATTTCAGAGGTTCATATGGCTGGGCTTATTTAGTTACTGCTTATTGCAAATATCGCTGTTTTTAATTCGTAACCTGAATTCAGTTTCCAGGCTCTTTAGTGTTGTCTGAGCATTTATTGCTCATTCCTCCATTTCTAAAACTTTTTAAAACTGCCCATTAAAAATATTGAGAAACATTCAATTTATGAGTAATATATTAGGGAAAAGAGTGTAAAATTATAAACATCTACCTAATAGTAATAGTTCATATGGATAATTTATCTGAAATTATAGTCTCCTAGTACTGTCAAAATCTCTAAGAAAGGTCACTAAGCTAGCTAAAATTATGCCTGTGAATTAAGATTTCCCTTTTGTTTTTAGATAAAAACGAGAAATTTAAGTGTAGATTATCATGTAGCTCAAGTCCATGTTGTAGATTATGACTTGGTTAGAAGTAACTCAGAATAAAAGCAGCACCGTAAGTTGTTCTGGTGCCTTTTGTAAGCATAAAAGGCAGTAAGCAGAGCCAGGCTGCACCAGACGCCTAAGAAGAAGGGGTGGATGGTTGAACACTGGATACATTATTCTGTAAATAAGTCAGATCTGGAGATCTACATCTGTGATTCTTATTAGCTGATGAAAACCATAATTGTTGATTACTCCTGAGTTAGATTTTGAAGTCATTTTTTGGTTCTAAATAAATGCCCAATTATACAGTGGTAATGGATTTTAAAACATTTTTATATGAGAGTTGGTTATTTCCATTACAGGTTTGTCTCCCTGTACAGAGGACCTTGTCATACATACAAAGTACAAAGGCTCAGTGAGTCCACGTCCTACAAGTTCTGCATTCAAGCCTGTAATGAAGCTGGGGAAGGTCCTCTCTCCCAAGAGTACGTTTTCACCACTCCAAAATCTGTCCCGGCTGCCTTGAAAGGTAATTTATAACCCCTAAAGTTAAAGTCTTTATTTTGATTAAAATGTAGCATCCAATGTCTCTCCATCAGTTACATAAAAGCATAGACCAAGCACATCTTAGGGCTCCACTCATTCATCAAAGCTATTTTGTATGTTGCAGGAATACTCAAACAGTCATTGATCTTTTTAATGATCTGACATAAAATACTAAATAAAATAAGTAAGTTGTGTTTCTAATTAGGTCATTTGCTACTTCTGCTGTTGTTATTTAAGGAGTAAATATTACAAGCCTTGGTCATCTAAATGTTTCATTTTGGAAGGAGGTCTCCTAAGAAAGACAAAGTTTATTTAGATTCACACACAAACATGTACTCATGCACATACACACTGTACACATATTCCTAATTCTAGACTAGCTCTTATTTTAAAGTGACTCTGGCAAAGATTGTACTCTGTGACGATGAGATGAGAATCCATTGCGCTCTGAGAACTGGGGTAGAGACTGTTGGGACAGCGCCCTGTGTCGGGCACTGAGTTGTGTGTCACGCAGACGCGCAGCTGACGCGACTGTCGCTCGCCTGTCCGATGTTGACAACTTTGCCTACACTGCTCACTTGTTCCCTCATCCACACTAGCATCTCGTGGCTTCATAAATACTGTTTCTAGGATTTATTTACATCCTGTTGCAGAAGTTCACTATTTACACTTATAACTTGTTTTTAGAGATTTGTTGATTTTGATTAAAACAAATAATCTAAATATAATATGCCAAATTAAATAAGGATTGATTTTGTTTGTTTCATCTAGCTCCCAAAATAGAGAAAATAAATGATCACATTTGTGAAATTACATGGGAATATTTACAGCCAATGAAAGGTGACCCAGTTATTTATAATCTTCAAGTTATGGTGGGAAAAGATTCAGAATTCAAACAGGTATGTGTTAAGATACTGTTTTATATGTACATATTTTTATCTTTTATTTTTATTTATTTTCAGTAAAAGATTTGGCTTTATTTCCTTTCTAACTAAAACATTTGTTCATTGAATATTACATTCCAGCTATTTTGGAATTAAAAATATTTTGTGAATGCACTCCCCTTGGGTAGATTATCCATTCATTCAGGAAGTAGTCATTGAGCTCTTTGTCAGCAGTCAGGACATAGCAGTGAAAAGCACCTCCCTTGATGGACGTCACAGAGGAGTGGAAAGGCACACTTCAGTATACACTTATGTCAGATACATGAAAGTGCCCTGGAGAAGAGAGAGAGCAGGCAATAACTGTAGTTTCCTTAAGGAAGCGCTGTGCGGACACTGTATCTAAGAAGAGGCCCCAAGGCAGCAAAGTGCTTGTTAAATTTGACCAGCAGTCAAGAGGGCAGTATGAGGCAAAGGGCTCCCCAAGACAAACTTGAAGAAGTCAGGTAGTTTCTTCCCTGTGGTTAGTAAGAAGGAAAAATGGGCCTCATCCTACCCTAGTAGCTGACCTTCTCAACACACTTACTGTTGAGTTTGCTGAACTCAGACCTGATAGTTCCTGGTTCCCCTCCAGCCCCTACAGACTTGGTCTGCCCCATAGCTCTCTTGTGAAGCAAACAGTATGGAGGCCATCTTGATACAGAGGTGATGTGGAAATCCCACTGACATCCTGGGCCATGCAGTAACTTTTACTCCAAGTAAAATGAGAAGCCAGGGAAAGATTTTTTTATCAGAATAGTTGCATAATCAGACACATTTTGATTACATTGTTAAAATCACAGGACAAAGACAGACAACAGAAAACCAGTAAGAAGGCTTCAGCAGTAATAATTATTATATTATAATAATAATTAGATGAGCATATAACAAGATGAAGCTCTAAGAAAGTATTTTAAGCTTTATAGTTAATAATGTAAAGTAGGTGGTCCCTCATTACTGTTTTTGTCCAGTGCTTGAATATAACAGTTTAACCATGTTGAATATAACAATAGCTCTTTACAATGAAAGGTTAGGGGAAGTGTCACTTTCCTAGCAGGAAAACTTCCAGGACAACTTCCGATAGAGAATGAGCCATGGAGTGTCTATTAGTGTTTCTTGGGAAAATCTGCGACCAAGGTGGTCTCTGTGAGAACTGTACTTCATCTGACCTCTTTTGCCCTTTTTTCCTGTCAGCCACTTTCAGTTTTGAGTGCTTACAAAGGGTTTTTGGGTTTTTTTTTTAATTGTAACTTACAATTTCTTTTCCCATTAGAAAAATAAACTGTTTGCTTTATTCTAGCCTTATGATATTAATAACAACAGAATTTTAATGCATATACTTTTCTTTAAAATTATATAGACAGTATCTTAGCTAAAATCACAAAGGGGGGCTCTAAGAGTTAAAGTTGGCATACTGTTGTTTTGTTCCACTAAATCATCTGTTAAGTGACATGATAATTAGATTTCAAATGTAATTTACACATGAGCAGATTTCCTTCCAAGGAAGAAGCAAAATTAATATTAAAGAAGATGTAATTGTCTAACTGCATCTTTAAAGGAAATAGAGTCCCCACATTTTAGTGGTATACGAATTTTCATAAGTTTATGTTACTGCATGAAACAGTAATGCCAATTTTAATTTAACTTTAAATCTAAATTAGTATTACTTTAGAGTACTATCTATAAAATCAAAAAGGCTGACTCGCTCAGAGCTTTCTTCTTGCTATAGGTACCTCTATGACTCGAGCACTCACAGAATCTTTCGGTTTACTAGCAAGTAACATTCCAAATGCTGAAGGTCATCTGTTTGACAAGTTCAGTATCTTTTCTGGAATCTACATTTTATCTGTAATGTATTTGATAATCACCGTGCCTAAATACAAGGAAGTACAGGGAAGCAGAGATACTGTTCTAAGTCGTTATGTTGTGATTTCAGGAAACTTGTTTAAATTCTAGAGAAGTTGAGGATAGACACAGCTTGAGTTTGTGGCTGACATCCTAGCACTGGGAGGCTGAGGCTGCAGGAAAACCCTGTAACTAAGTCTTAGGGGCTGCGAGCTCCCAATTTGAGGTTTCAGTGACAAGACTAGATAGTGTCGGGTCTCTGATCTCTAGCAATAGTAATTATTACCGCTGTTAAGAAGGGGAACATTATCTTAAATTACTGGTTTCCCAACCAATCTATAAAAACCTGATTAACTTGTGAAGTTTCTGAGATTGTGAGTTTTAGCAAAAGCAGTTTCCTATAACCCTAGGCCAAGCTCAGAAACAAATTGGTTTCTGTTCTACCCCTAATTTTTTCCTCTAGTTCTGGGATGTGAACTCAGGTCTTCAATAAGTTAGGCAAATGTTCTGGCTCTGAATCTCATCCCAATCCCTTTATATTTGTTTTTCTGATTTAATTTTTGAAACAGTTTCTGTTTGTTTGTTGGAGGGTTTTGTGGGTTTTGGTTTTGGGGGATTTTGTTTTGTTTTTTGTTTTTGGGGTTTTTTTTGTTTTTTTGTTTTTGTTTTTTTTTTTTTTTTGCTCGTTTTGTTTTGTTTGAGACAAGATTTCTCTTTGTAGCCCTGGCTACCCTGGAACTCACTCTGTAGACTAGGCTGGCCTCAAGATCTTCCTGCCTCTGCTAGGATTAAAGGTCCATGCTACCACTCCCGGCTGGGCCTTGCCCAGACCTTGCTGCCTTCTTGGCCTGTGCTTGACCTGACTCCACTTCATGTCGAGTTGCTCCCTTCTCCAGAAGCAGCCTTGCTGTCTCTTACCATCCTCCCTCACATCCGTGCTAACCCCTGTGTCTGTCTAGATTGTACTAGATGTTAGGAAGAAGACTCCTTGGGAAACCCTAGACAAGTCGGGTGTCTACTGGCTCTTCTGAGAGTCTAAGGTGACAGGTAAAGTGTTAAAGGGACCTAGCGCCAGTTTGAAAGCAGATGGAAGTCACCTTAGCAATTGCAGGTGTTCGCATTACAGTGAGGGCACTGTAGAAGCTGAGCCAGTGGGATGTGCACACAAAATAGACAGCCAACAGGGCAGGTTGATTGACTTATTGGGGGGCTACTCAGTTTTGCAGTCTGTTATCCATAAACTTAGAGGCCAGCAAAGTCCGTGGTGTCTTTACAGCGCAAACCCACAGACCTGAGAACCAGCATTGCCAATGGCTCTAAGTCCTAGCAGGATCCAGATCTCCCTGTCCAAAGTCAGGAGAAGGGCGTCCCTGCCAGTCGGAGGTGATGAACTTGCCTTTCTTAATCACTTCATTCTGTTCAAACATTGGCTGATGCTCTCCTGCATTAGTGAGAATTATGTACTTCATCAGTTCACATCCTAGTCTATTCCAGAACATTCCCACAGACACGCCCTGAATTGGTGGTGCTTTCAGCCAGGCCAGTTGTTGTATGTGATTCACAGTAGAGCATGAGTAACGAGACATTGGCCATCACAAGCTTCCAGAGTTTAAGAGCAGTGCTCTTCAGAGTACACAAAACCACTACTTACAAGTATCCATAAGCCAGACAAGGGTCACATCACATGACCATACATATGGTGTGATTTTAAATGTAATCAAATATATCTTTGGTGTGATTTTAAATGTAATCAAGTATATCTGTGGTACTGGGATCGAGCCTTTTTTGTCTGTATTCCATACAAAGTAATGTCTTTCCAGAATCACTATCTTAGACTGATAGAAATAACACTGCAAAATTATAGGAAATCTCATACACACACACACATCTGTTCTTGTGTGATGAGAGCTTCAAATGTAAATGTATACATTTGTCCTCAGAAGATAACTGTTTGAATCTTAGTGTGAGTCCGTGGTAAGGTAAATCTATGTGGGCAACCAAATAAATTTTTAGAAGATTAGGTAGGTAGGTAGATGGGTAGGTAGGTGAGTGGATAGAGAGATAGAAAGATAGAAAGATAGGAATAGATTGAGAGATACAAAGAAGTAAAGTATTAAATTAATTGTCATTGACCTCAGGCCTCAATTATGTATTCTTTATGTTATGCTTATAGTATCAAAATAAGGACAAATAGCAATTTACCAACTCCTGAGTTTCCTCACAAGCCCCTATATACAAGTCCTCCTGCATGGACACAGTGGTTGAAACTTCTTTACTAGTTGGATGCATTTCTCTGTTAAAACATACAGTAGGAGGAGTAGCAGCTTCCTGCTGTCTCTGAACTGTAAATCTGTTACTTGCTCACTCCACCTGCAAATAGATGACTGATTCATGCTGAACACAAGGGGACTGTTTTTATTATACATAGTGTAAACAATAACAGGAGTCCCCCAAAAATTGTAAATTTGGACATTTTTTTCCACTCAGTTATCTAATATATAATGTGCGAAGAAGGAATTGTTGTAATGTAACTTCTTTTAGTTCTTTGCATGCTAGCCACTTCCTCTCAAGCCCTTCAGACTTGCTGGAAAGCTAGCTCCTCTTGGGCATGGAAGCCCCCTGAGTTACTGCTGGCAAATCTGTTCCCTTCAGTACTGTATCTCTGCTCCCACTGAGACACCACCCTGTGTTCCTCCCAGCCTCTCCAAGTCGAACTAAAACTGTGATCTCAGCATCTTCCATCTCCAGAGCAGACTTTCTCTGTCCTTTTTCCTACCAGCTCATACCTAGCCCCACAAGAGCTGCATCAGGACCCCCATATCCTTATTTGACAGCAAGGGCCCAGCTCCTTTCCAGTCCCTCACACGGTTTCATGATGAGAATTCCTTAAACACTTTTAATACTATACTACTAAAGACTCTTTGAATTAAAAATACCAAAATTTAGGACTGGGCATGGTGGCACACACCTTTAATCCCACGACACAGGAGGCAGAGGCAGGCAGATCTCATGAGTTCTAGGACAGCCAGGGCTTCAGAGAAACCCTCTCTTGAAGGAAGAGGGCAAGCTAGTACAATTAATGTTTTCTCACTACCTTCCTCTGTATTCCTTCTGTACCTTCTTGCTTGTCACCTTCAAGGCATTTGTTGAAGACCCTTCTTTCCAAGCCATAATATCATACTCCTTTTAAGAAAAAATGGGAAAGAAAGCTGAAAGTGAAAAAAAAAAAAAATAGACACTGCACCAAGATTCTGAGTTCAAGGCCAGCCTGGGCTACAAAACAAGACCTTGTCTATCTCAGAAAGAAAAAATTAAAAATGACTTTATTGTACCCATAAGATAAATACATATTTTAACTAAAATGGTTATAGACGTACACACACACACACACGGATTTACATTGAATTCTTCTCTAACATTCTCTTTTCTGTAAGTTATTCTATCGTATCTCAGACACGGATCCTTCTTTTTGTCGGCATCTGCATTTTTCCCTGCAGTCAGTAATCTCACTGCTTTGTTAGGTACCTGCTGGATTGTGGAGACACCATATAAAAATGAGATGAACTCTTACACTGCCCCTTTGGGAGCAAACTAATTTGTTAGATTTACACCACAAGTCAAGTGGGACAAGCAGATCATGTGATGGAAGGCAAGTGCAGGTATCTGTAGATGTGCCTTGTAGCCCACCAGCAGCTGGAAGAAACTGCCTGAAAGAGGGGTGGTATGATGAGCCTTGGTTTCCTCGCTGGTAGAGAGGCTCGTAGGTGAGAATGATGATGTATCTGAGCGTCCACTGTCAGCTGCTACTGTGTTAGCACTTTAACAAGCAGCAGTTCACCGGAGTCTCATAATTGCCATCTAATTAGCTGTCATCCATTGAACCATGAGGGAAGTGCTCACTGAACGATGGCGCCACAGTGCAGGGCTTGAGTCACCAGGTAACCAGCTCTGGTGCAGAGCTTCCTCCTTTCTGCGACACACCATTGAAACTCCAGGTAGCTCCAGAATTGTTCATTTCTGAGTCGCGGCCAAAGAGTTAGGTTTTAAGATTCTAGTATGTGATTTCAAGTGACCAATCTCTAAAGTTGACAAAGTGATTTGCAGTGGATACCCATAGACAATTTCCTTTCTGTTGTTTGATCGGACAGATGCTTAAAACTGTAGAAATTCACTACTCAGGTAGTCTTGGCTTCTCTAATTACAAAGTGAACAAGCTTATACCATCTCCTGTCTCATACAGTGAGCTCACAGAGAACAAAAACAATAAAAAGATGACTTCTTTTTCTCTTATTTGAGTAAACTAGGGGAGTGCTTGGGAACTGCTTTCTGTATTTGACATTTTGTCGCTTTGGAGCTCATCTTCACTCTGTAACTCACTTGTAAACTATGAGGACCCATCTCACATCCTTACTTTTGCAGCGCGCAGGCAAGTACTTGGATGTTTTGAAAATGTCATTTAAAATGATAAAATTAAGGCCGTGAGGTGGCTCGGTTCACCAGCTGAGGTGAGGTCTTTGAGTGTGAACCCTAGCATCCACACAAAGGCAGGAGCCGCAGCATGTGCCTAAAATCCCAGTGCTTGGGAAATGGACAGGGAGACTGAGAGACTTCTCAAAACAGTGTTAGTGAACAATGTAGCGAGTGCTTACAGAAGGTAAGATAGCCATGAGTGCCTTCTGACCTGCATGTGCGTGTGCAAGATGAAACCAGTGACACTCAGAAGTGTTCACATCTAAAGTAATTCCAGACCCTGGCTATGCAAGTATTTTCCGTCCAGAGTTTATGCTCCATTCTCTTTTCCAACATTTCCTTAACAGATTTACAAGGGCCCTGATACTTCATTCCGGTATGCCAGCCTTCAGCTCAACTGTGAGTATCGATTTCGCGTATGTGCCATTCGCCAATGCCAGGACCCTGTGGGGCACCAGGACCTAGTAGGTCCCTACAGCACCACAGTGTTCTTCATCTCCCAGAGGACAGAGCCCCCGGCCAGCACCAACAGAGACACTGTGGACGGCACGCGGACCCGGCGCACTCTTAGTGACGAGCAGTGTGCCGCGGTCATCCTGGTGTTGTTTGCTTTTTTCTCCATTCTGATTGCCTTTATCATTCAGTACTTTGTAATCAAGTGAAAATATAACTTTATTTTTAACACTGTATTACATTTTATTTTGTCATGTACTAAAATTATTTCTGTATTTCTTTTACAAAATGGTGGCATTTAGCACTGGCATTGAGACTATATATTGAAACATGGTTTTGGCCTTTTCAGTGCTTATGTTGTTAGGCAAAGGCTGGCATTTCATGAGAGTTCAGCCATAGAAACATCAGTCTGGGGAGGGCTGGTTCTTTTATTCTTTTGTTGGGGCTCCCCCCCCTTTCTCCTTTTTTCTTTTTTTTCCTCTCCCATCCCCCACCCCACTTTGGATATGCCTTCTAGTAGAACAGACTTCCTAAAAGGCAGCATTTATGATTGTTTTGACCAGTCAGCATGAGTAAAAATAGCCACATCTATTTGTTTAGAAAATGATTGCCATGTGAAATTTTCAGAATGATTAGAATTTACACTAACGTGCTCTACGAAACTTGTTCAAGTCTGATGCTGTGAAAGCAATCTAGTGCTATATTTCTACCTCCTCATTTGTCTTAATTGTTTGGTAAGTGGAATTTTGATGAAAACTGGAGGGCTTAGCAAACAGAAACTGGATGAAGGAATGTGAGGGAGAAAAAGCAGCTCCTGTTTGGTCAGTGTGGAGTTCTTCCTTACACATACACACGAATTCACAAGTGAGTCTTAAGAAAGCACAGACCCAGAAATGGCAATCTCTACTTGAACAGTACCTCTTTTGGGGATTTGAGAATAGAGGACATTTAAATAATAACTAAATTTGAAGCCCTTTAGCTTCTGTTTTCTGGGCCTTTAAACTGTGTGTGTGTGTGTGTGTGAGTGTGCCTGTGCGTGTGCGTGTGTGTGTGTGTAAGTAAGTGCATACATGTACATAGGAGCTGTGTGCAGACTGTCAGGTAAGGAGACGTGTCCGCACTCACCACCTGCTCTAGGCTAGCATTGAAGGACTCCCAGTGGCTTTACAGCATCTCCTATAACTACTGCCGTTGCCATCAGAATTTCTAATCAAACTCAACCTTTTTGTTTGGGGTACCAAATCTGAAGACAAAATTAATTTGCACCAGTAAACTTCAAGCTGCTTTCTTTCTTTGAGAAACTAATGTTTAATGTATAATGTCTATTTGGATACTGTTCCAAATTGTCGATTGCATGTGGGTACCGCTGCATTAGAGCACTTTGCAAATTGCACAGTTCATTAATGTTTTGTGAGCTTGCATTTGTGAGTTGTTGGATGGTCAGATTGAATTTTGTCATACCACATTGTACATCTCACCTCGATATCAATGACTGCCAGTAATAATACAGTCTGCAATGAATTTATATGAAAATTTTGTTTTATCATATCTGTTATCTGTAGACATCTGTAACTAGCTTCTTTAATTTATTATTTGAGTTTTAGAGTATTGGGTCACTAATTTTTAGTTGCTGAGGTCTGCATTTTAGTGATTACTAAGCACTCTGTCTGTCAAAAAGTAATGTATGTTTTGTGCTTTGATGAACTTTGAAGAGTTTCCCTTATAATAGAATGGGCATGTATTGTAATTGTTTTATGTCAAATGATCTGCGCTATAGAAAAAAAAAACATTAACCTTTACTCGGAAAAGAAACAGATAAACTTGGCCTCTCCAAGTGTAAGAAAACCCTGTCACTATAATATACTGTATGTTTACATTTTATTTAATCTCTTACAAATAGGGTGATAACTTGTCCCCCAAACAACAGCGATTACGGTTGTTTTCTAGAAACTTCTTAAAAGTGCCACGTTTGGCAGTACAAATGAGTCTGAGTGTAAGAGCCCAGAGATTTCTATAGAGTTGAATGTCTAAAATGGTAAAATGTGCCACATAGTGGCTTATGTTTTTCATAGTAATTCAAATGAACTCCTATTTTTGATAGTAAATGTCATTTAATAGTGTACTTGCCATTTGAACCTCACTGCAATGTTAGTGCAGAGGAGAAAACAATTTTTAATGTAATCTTGATTTTACCTCATATATTGTACATTCCAAAAACTCAACTTTTTAAAGATGATAGATACACTACCAAACATATCACCTTAAAATTGTATACAGTTGAGCTTCATACAAGTGAAAAAATATAATCTCATAATACATAAACTATGTAGCAAAGTGTCTGTAAAATCCATGAAAAATAAAAGTTGTATCATTCTTTTTTGAGATCTGCTTTTTTATTTATAAACAGTTTGTCACTTGATACCTCTAGAAGAAAATGAAATATTTCTTCTCCCTAGGGGCTTACAACAGTAGTACTAGCAGTATTTGAACTTCAGCCTGAGGGAACACATACTCATTATGCAAGTCAGTCTAGTAGACTCCAAAATTAAATTAGAAGCTTTTACCCCAGCACTTGGGAAGCAGAGGCAAGTGTGCTTTCTGAGTTCCAGGGCAGCCAGGGCTATGTAGCGAGACCCTGTCTGAAAAAGAGCGTTTAGAAGGTTTATCCTAGTGAATTGATCTTGTACAGTTCATTAACTGTCTTGCTTACTTTTACATAAAGAACAAGGTGAGTCTTGTGTAAACTTCCCATTGGAAAGAGAAAGGGAAATTGTAATCCCTTCTACTTGAGAGACTGAGGCAAGAGGATCAGTTCAGCCTGGGCGTTAAATGCCACACTGGGCAGCATCGCTTCCTGTTGTTCTTCAATTCCTCATCTGCTGACATTTTCCCCACCACTAGAAGCCCAGAACCTTCCCGTTACTGATGCTGCTGGATCCACGCCACTGAAGAGTTCATCGTTCCCTCATTTTCCACTCACAGTCCCACAGGACTCCTGGGGTCCACTGCTATAAAAATTTTAGTAAATCTCTGATTGCAACTGTGCTGTGTCTGTGGTACCATGGTAAAGCTTACAGTCCAGGCTGAGGAAGTGGAGGTCTTCTAAATCAGAGCCTTCATTCCATAGCAGCAACCAAGGAAGCGTCTGTCCTCTCCTCAAAGCATTGCCCGTTTCCTCAGTCTGGATGCAGAGCTTTTAGGCATTAGCCTGAGCCTCCCAGGGCTTGGTTTCTAGCTCACAGCGCTGCTCACTAATTTGAAGCAGATTGTCTTTATGCAGAGAGACCTCGTGTGGTCCAAGGAGACAAGCTCATAAAACTGGTTTAAAACCAGAAGTGGCGCTCTCTGCCCTCAAAACAGGTGATGCTGTCATGTTTCAATTCTTTTGTCTAAGTTGGCATTTTCTCCCTTATGTTCTTTTGGTTTCTGTTTTATGAGACAGAATAGCTTATCATGTAGCCCAGGCTGGCCTTGAACTCCCATCCTGCCTCTGTCTCTTAAGTGCTGGAATTGTTATGTGCACCAATATGCCTAACTTTTCCCTGGTGATTTTTGAAACAACTCCGATTAATATTTTTGACACCCCACCCCAATGTTTATATATTATGTATTATATAATAGTTACTATATTTTGTATATTTTATATATATTATATATATTTTTTGTATTATATATATATATATATATATATATATATATATATATATAATCTGGATGACCTTACCATTGGCCTAGCCACACTGAGCCTGTCTCTGTCACCCCAGAGGAGCCCTGATGGACTGAAAGTTGCAAAAGCATCCACTGCAGAGTGACAGGAACCTGCGCAGTCAGTAGGTCTCACCTGGATATGTCCTAACATGTGTCTGCTATGCAGAGAAACCTGGGGACACCTGAGCCCAGATCTCTGCAATGGTCAGATCCCAGAGGTTTGTGAGGGGAGATGCTAGCTGTGTGTCTTCTCGGGAAGGTTCCCCTTCCACGGCCAGCTCTGCTGCCTCTGCCTTTCACTTAAGATGTCTCTCTGGGGCTGGTAAGATGGCCCCACGGGTAATGGCACTCGCAGGCAAGCCTCAGGATCTGAGTTCAATCCCTGAAACCTTTACAGTTGAAGGACTCCTCAGCAAATTGTGCCATAAGCACAGACACCATTTCCTTGGCACCTGGATCCTAGAGAATAAGGAACAGGCTGGGTGACAAGCTGTAAACGCCTGAAGGCAGGAGAGCTGTGAGCTCCCACAGTGCACACACGAGTGTATGGGTGACTACGGGCTCCAATCCTACCTAGCCCTCTCTATGGATAATGTTAAGAGTATGCCCAGCAGGGGGCCACAGATCTCAGTGGCAGTATCAGTGAACTGGGCAGCCCCAGGCTTTCTGGCTGCCCTGACACCTGGAACTCCTTATTTACTCTTTGGTCTTGTCTTCAATATGCAGATACCAGGAGGCTAGTACCCTAAGCCATTGTTTCTCAACCTGTGGGTCGAAACCCCTTCACAGGGGTTGTGTATCAGATACCCTGCATATCATATGCTTACATTATGACTCATAACAGTAACAAAATTACAGTAATGAAGTAGCAATGAAATAATTGTATGGTTGGGGGTCACCACAACATGAGGAATTGTATTAGGGGGGGTCTGTGCATTAGGGAAGTTGAGAACCACTGCCCTTAGTCTTTTAGATTGAGTTAAAATATGCAAGGGCTCAAACAGTAGATCTCTAGCTGTTCTTTTAGTCAAGTGTCCCAGCCTGCCAATGGCTAACCTAGGAGGCCTCTTGACAGAGACTGGAAGTATATTATGGACTCTGCCCTCTTGCTTTTAGAAACACAAAGTCTTAGTGGCTGGGGCAAACCTACATATATTCTTGTAGTCCCCCCCCCCAAAAAAAAAGCAAGTAGAGAGATGCTCAGGTATGAGAGAGATGTCTGCAGCCCTTATCCACTCAAAAAGGCCTCCCATCAGATGACATGCTGGCAAGATGGTTTGGAACTACCAACAGAGTTGGTCGGTTCTTAGACCACAGAATTCCAGGCCATCATAATAAAGGCTTAACTTCACCCTCAGGACTGAGCCATGTTTGAAGTTCATCATAGTCGTGTTGCAAAAAAAAAGTCGGTGTGACTCATCTCTCCCTATCAGTAATCCACTGGACTAGTGATAGGGTCATTATCAAAAAAATCTTACAAGTATTTACTAAATTCTCATTTTTTGAGATGTGCCCATCCAGACAACAGAGAAGAAATTGAGGACACAATAGATTAAAGTCCTGCCTTCTGGTGCCTGTGAGGCTCATATCTATGTATTAAATAGCCAAGTAACTGAGTGGTGTGTTTGTAATACAGTAGAAAGAGAACCTACGATGGAGAAAGGGAATACCTGAATGGAAGGCACAGGACAGAATAGAAAGCACTGTGGTGTGATGTCCACTTGAGACCCAGTCAGCCTGCCTTGGTGACATTAGTAGATAAGCCAAGGAATTAGGATACAGAGCTACAGAGCAGAATGGAAGAAATGAGACTTAGGGATTGGCAGCCCATTCAGGCCAAGTGTTTTTCTGAGTCCGGGAAAAGGCCACAAACAAGTGGTGACCAGGGAGATGGGGGCTAGTACCAGACCAAGCCACCAAGAATAAGTAGAGTTAGGTGCCCTTGTCTTCTACCTGCACAGAGACCTTTAAACCACCTGTCCTGCCCCCCAACACCTGGATCTATCAGGACCCAAAGGCAACCCAAAAGAACTGAATACTACCTAGAGCTTCTGTTCATTTGGCTGAACATTACCACGCACGTTTATTTTCTCTTCCTGTGCTGTGGCTGAAGAAGGATCAGGGGGAAACATCAACTATGGGTGAAATTGCATTGTCTTTTGTAAAATGTTGCGAGGGAGGGAGACGGAAGGCTTGGAAACAAACTCTTAATCTTTAATGGACGTGTGGAAATGATTCAGAAGAAATAAATGGGGTGTAGGAGAGAAAGGAAATTGATTAAGTGCTGCCCAGGAGATGATGGGATGCTTAAATGAGTTGAGCTGACTGAAGCTACAAGACCCACCAACTTACCTGTCTAGTGGAGAAAGGAAGGCATGGTGGTATGATAGTGAGGCAGTAGAGACGCTTCCTTCCAGTCGCTTCTGGTTTTTAGAGGAAGTGGATACAAGATCACCATCCTAGTATGAGGGCTAACGAAAGAGGAAGGTGCAGGACAGGAATCTGAAGAGCGGGGAGGTATGGAAGGGTGAGTATTCAGATGGTGGGTATCGGTGGGAAGCTAAGTCAGTGGTTCTCAGCCTTCCCAATGCTGAGACCTCCTTAATACAGCTCCTCATGTTGTGGTGACCCCTACCATAAAATGCCTTCTGTTGCTGCCTTGTAACTAATTTTGCTAGTCATGAGTCACATTTTCTGATGGTTTTAGGTGACCCCTGGGAAAGGATCTTTGACCCCCAAAGGGGTTGGGACTCACGGGTTGAGAACCGCTGAGCTAAGTCCTGCTAATGCTGTGCATTTTCAGTGAGCAGCAGCAACGTGGGAGCGTGCATGAGGTGGGCGGCCCACAAGTTAACTAGAGCGGCGGCTGTGCTCCGGGCAGAACTCTGTGGTGGGCAAGATAAAGGGAAGGACATTGAGAGTGTCACTGATCATAGGATCTAGACAGGAAGAGGAGGAAAGTGGGGACTGAAGGAGAGTGATGGATAAGGAAAAGACAGAAGAACGAAATGATCTTAGTGGGCTAAAGGATTACAAGAATGCCCATTAGGGAGAGAGAACTACAAAGAGCCAGGGAAAACTTAAGGATGGACTGCCAGTAAGGTAGAGGTAGGTTCCAACGTCCTTAAGGTAAGGAAAGAGAAGTTGGAATTTTTTAATTTTAACTGCTTTATATTTAATTATTAGGGGAAGGGTATTTAATTTTTTTTACATTTACTTTTAAATATTCACACATGTGCCACAACAATACATGGAGGTCAGAAGAGAACTTACTAAAGTCTGTTTTCTCCTTCCACCCTGGAGCTTGGGATTCAGATCCACAGGCTTGGCAGCAAACACCTGTATACCTGAGCATCTCACCAGCCCCAAGACTGAAATGTTAAGCCACAAAAGAATAAAAGAAACACTTGGCTGAACCTGGGTTTGTTCATAAAGGCTTTGGCAGGAGGGCTGCTGAGAAATGCCAGGGTTAGGAGAGAATGGCAGGGAATGGAGCTGAGTGGGCCATCCAAATCCTGATGGCCCTCTTGAATACTACTTTGCTCATGTGTATGAAGATTAAACTGAAAATGCAGCCAGATGAGTTGGAAACATAAACTACTTTGAGAGACTCTAAGGAGGTGACTCATACCGGCTGTTTCACCTTTTCCTAAATTTTTTGTTTTTTCAATTGTTGGCATAGTCTGGTTTTGTTTGTTGTTTTCAAAATTAATTTATTTATTCACTTTACATCCCAATCGTAGCCCCTCCCTCTTCCCCCTACTCCTTAGAAAAAGGGAGATGCCACACAGCTACCCATCCATTAAGTCACATCAGGTCTGAGTGTAGCCTCTTCCATGGTGGTCTGGAGCCACACTGGGCAGGGCACAGGGGCTTTAACAAGAAGACCGGCAGAGCCAACTAACCTGGGCCCGGGAGTGGGCCGGGGGGGTGGGGATGAGGGGTTGTGGAGAATGAAGCACCAACCAAAGGACTATGTATGGACTGGACCTAGGCTCACTACACGTATGTACTCGATGGGCAGCTTGGTGGTCATGTGTGTTCCCTAGTAAGGGGAGCGGGGACTAATTCTGATACGGGCTCTGTTGCATTCTTCCCCCTGGTAGGCTGCCTTGCCAGGCTACCATGGAAGAGGATTCGCTCAGTCCTGATGTGATTTGTTTGTTTGTTTTAAGCTTAAAAAAACAACATAAGGTGTGAAAGCATTCAAGTGTATGGTATGGTCTTAAAGTTCCATATCCTGGGCCTTAGCAATGAGTTTTGTTTTCTTTTTTTGTTTGTTTTTTAATCCTCTTGTTTGCAGATTTGGGGAATCCTTAACTGATTTAGCCCACGCCCTCGACCCTCATTTGTAAACTTACAGAAGTGTAAGTAAGTGCTGTGCAGGGACCAGTATTGAGACATGCCCATGATCAGAGAATGGCTCTGTCTAGGGACCGGTGCTAGACCTGAAGAGGTCTCCTATCTCTTTCTGGTTGCAATTGTGGCTTCCTGATAGCAGGAGCTCCCTCATCTCCAGGGTGCAACCTCTGAGCTTAGCCCCTCACAAGGTCCCTCAGGGCTCCTGCGCTGTCACGTTTGCAAGGAAAGTGGCCTACAATACTTAGGGTCTGGGAGACATTGTCCAGGCAGTTGCTAGGGGCACGGCTGCACATGGAGGCGGAGACTGTGCGCAGCCCGCTGAGGTCCTGCGCTCCGGAGTTGTGATTGCTTGCGGTGAAATCCAGCATCTTCCAGGTCCCTTTGCTGCTGTGGCGCACAGGCTCTCACCTTCTCAGGAAGGCCACGCCCTGGAACAGCAGCGACAGCAGGGGGGCTGTCCTTGTGATGAGGGTCTCTGCTCCGCAGTCCCGCTGCGGGCGCTGGTGCCACGGTGCCTGTTCGTGGTGGGTGTGACCGTGCTGCAGGTCGGGCGCTCCCGGGACATGCGGACCACCATCAACCTGTACCTGGGCAGCATGGCGGTGTCTGATGTGCTCATCCTGCTGGGTACCGCCTGTGGCGCTGGTGTTCGGGCCGTTTCTCTGCCGCCTGTCTCTACGTGGGCGAGGGCGCCACGCTGCTGCGCATGACCGCACTCAGCGCAGAGTGCTACCTGGCAATCTGTGGGTCACCACCGCCTACTTTTCGCTGCCCTTCCTGTGCCTCAGCATCCTCTACGGGCTCATCGGGCGCGAGCTGAGGAAGAGCGGGGCCTCCCAGGAAGGCTGGACCACGGAGCTGAAGGGGCCACCGCAGACAGTCCATCTTCTAAGTAAGTGAGACCGCCCTCTTGCCAAAAAGCTTGCTGTGACCTCAGCAGCTCATCTCCACATGTAGATCTGTTCCGCAGTACCTGTGGGGGACTACATTGCGCCCCTAAGGGTGGGATACCCAGAAACAGCAAATTTTTCTGAAGTCGCTGCAATCCAGAGTGGTAACTAGGGGCTCCCTCGATCTCTTACTTTCGCAATTGGGCGTTAAGGTTCCCTTGAGAAGATGAGGTTGATTGCCATAGAGTCTATTTAATGTAAAGTTATTCTGGAGACTAAAGAGCACCAAGCCAAAATAACAACAACAAAAAACAAACAAACAAACAAACAAACAAAAAACAAAGCATTTCAGATCTGGTGCGAATCGTTTGCAAAGAAAAACAATACATTTCTGAAGGAGACTCCCTCCAAAACCACTTCTTAGCAGCAGATGCCCTTTCTGGTGCATAATCGTTCTAAGACATTTATGATCCTAACATACAGTTAGAAAGCAGACATGAGTGCAATTCACTACCTTATTTGTTTGTTTGTTCGTTTATTTGATAGCATGAAGGTCTGTTGAAGTAAAGATTCTCACTTATCTTGCTGCTACTTACCCTTGCAGGCGTGGAGGAGCGGTGGGGCGTTCCCTTATTTGAATGCTTTTGCTAACTCTGGTGCCCTGTGTTGTTCTCCAATCGTGGTGGTTCTGGCGTTCCTAGTTTGCTGGTCGCCTTTCCATGTTGGCAGAATCGTTTACAGCAACACTGAAGACTCCTTCAATATCGTCACTCTGCAGCTTTTCTATCGTCCACCAACCCCATCCTCTACAACCTCATTTCCAAGAAGTAGGTAGCAGCTGTCTGGAAACTGCTTCTGACAACACGGTCCAGGCTCAGGGGTTTCTGTAGAGACTCTGCTGGCGCCACAAAGAAGATGCCCTAACCAGTGTACAGAAGCACGACGTTTGTCACTCACGCCCACCACAAACAGGCCAGAAAATACCTACTCGCTCCATGCCTTCTTGTGACTGAAGCATACTCCCAGGTGTGGACATGAGGAGAGAGGGTCATCACTCTTCTCTTTGCTTCAGGGTCCCTGAGATGAAGCCCCCTCCTTCCGAAAGATTCCCATGTGGCCTCTGCACATTGGTAGACTGTGACATCACATCGTGTCACCTTTCCTTTCATGGAACTCTTGGATGGATAAGGACAGAGCCTGAGTGACAGGAATGCAGGGGACTTTGTTCTGACCATCAAACAGAACAAGTGAAAGTACAAGCAGGGAGAGACTTGGAGCACAGAAAGGAGGCGTGTGGTGCAGGCAACGGGCCTGTGGGGCCCGTTACTGACTTTAGCACGCGGTGTCCTCATCCAGCTCTGGGTGCTTCCTGATACTGTTTTTTTATTCTGTGGCATCTGTCCCACTGATGTCAGCCCACCACCACACACAGGCCCGGTCAGGAAAGGACCATGGTTTTATGTCAGTGTGTATGCATGGATTCATGGATGCATGGATGTATATATTGTATGTATTTATTTTTGGATAATGTCTCACTCTCTCACTATGTAGCCTTGGCTGTCTTGGAACTTTCTGTGAAGTCCAGGTTGGCCTTGAACTCAGAGATCTGCTTGCCTCTCTACTCCCCAAGTGCTGGAATTAGAGGTGTGTACTACAGTGCCCAGACTAACAATGTAAAAAAATTTTTTTATTAATTGCACTTTATTCACTTTGTATCCCCCTGTAGCTCCCTTCCTCCTCCCCTCCCAAGCCCTCCCTATCTCTCCCTTCTCCACACATGCCCCTCCCCAAGTCCACTGATAGGGGAGGTCTTCTTTTTCCTTCCTTCTGATCCTAGTCTATTAGCTCTCATCAGGAGTGGCTGCATTGTCTTCCTCTGTGGCCTGGAAAGGCTGCTCCCCCCTCAGGGGGAGGTGATCAAAGAACAGGCCAATCAGTTCATGTCAGAGGCAGTCCCTGTTCCCATTACTATGAAACCTACTTGGATAATGAACTGCCATGGGCTACGTCTGTGCAGGAGTTCTAGGTTATCTCCATGCATGCTACTTGGTTGGAGTATCAGTCTCAGGGAAGACCCCTGTGCTCAGATTATTTGGTTCTGTTGCTCTCCTTGTGGAGTTTCTGTCTTCTCCAGATCTCACTATTTCCCACTTCTTTCATAAGATTCTCTGCATTCTGCCCAAAGGTTGGCCATAAATCTTGTCCTCCCTCTTGATTAGTTTCTTTAGGCGTACAGATTTTAGTAGGTTTGTCCTATATTATATGTCTATATGAGTGAGTATATACTGTGTGTGTCTTTATGCTTCTGGGATAGCTCACTCAGCATGATCTTTTCCAGTTCCCACCATTTACCTGCAAATTTCATGGTTTTCTTTCTTTCTTTTTTTTTTATTGCTGAGTAGTATTCCATTGTGTAAATGTATCACAATTTCTGTATCCATTCCTCAGCTGAGGGACATCTGGGTTGTTTCCAGGTTCTGGCTATTACAAATAAAGCTGCTATGAACATAGTTGAGCAAATGTCCTTATTGTGTACTTGAGCCTCTTTTGGATATATGCCTAGGAGTGGTATAGCTGGATCTTGAGGAAACGCTATTCCTAGTTGTCTGAGAAAGTGCCAGATTGATTTCCAGAGTGATTGTACAAGTTTACATTCCCACCAGCAGTGGAGGAGGGTTTCCCTTTCTCCACAACCTCTCCAGCATGTGTTGTCACTTGAGTTTTTGATCTTAGCCATTCTGATAGGTGTAAAGTGAAATCCCGGGGTTGTTTTGATTTGCATCTCCCTGATGGCTAAGGACGTTGAGCATTTCTTTAAGTGTTTCTTTGCTGTTCCATATTCCTCTATCAAGAATTCTCTGTTTAGCTCTGTTACCCATTTTTTAATTAGATTACTTGATTTGTTGCTTTTTAACTTCTTGAGTTCTTTATATATACTGGATATCAGCCCTCTGTCAGATATAGGATTGGTGAAGATCCTTTCCCAATCTGTAGGTAGTTGTTTTGTTCCGAAGATAGTGTCCTTTGCTTTACAGAAGCTTTTCACTTTCATGAGGTCCCATTTATTGATTGTTGCTCTTAGAGCCTGTGCTGTGGGTGTTCTGTTCAAGTTATCTCCTCTCCCCACTTTTTCTTTTAACAGGTTTAGTATGTCTGGTTTTATATTAAGGTCTTTGATCCACTTGGACTTTAGTTTTGTGCAGGGAGATAAGTATGGATCTATTTGCAATTTTCTACATGTAGACATCCAGTTAGACCAGCACTATTGGTTGAAGATTCTTTTTTCCATTGTATGGTTGTGACATCTTTGTCAAAAATCAGGTGTCCATAAGTGCGTGGGTTTATTTCTGGGTCTTATATTTGGTTCCATTGATTCACCATTCTGTTTCTATGCCAGTACCATTAAGTTTTTATTACTGTTACTCTGTAGTACATCTTGAAACCAGGGATGGAGATACCTCCAGAAGATCTTATATTGTAGAGGATTGTTTTAGCAATTCTGGGTTTCTTGTTATTCCATAGGAAGTTGAGAATTTTTCTTTCAAGGTCTGTAAAGAATTGTATTGGTAATTTGATGGGAATTGCATTGCATCTGTAGATTGCTTTTGGTAAGATGGCCATTTTTACTATGTTCATCCTGCCAAGCCATGAGCATGGGAGATCTTTCCATCTTCTAATATCTTCTAATTCTTTCTTCAGAGACTTGAAATTTTTTTTCATACAAGTCTTTGACTTGCATGGTTAGGGTCACACCAAGGTACTTTATGTCTTTTGTGGCTATTGTGAAGGGTGTTGTTTCCCTAATTTCTTTCTCAGGCCTTTTGTCCTTTGTGTACAGGAGGGCTACTGATTTTTTTGAGTTAATTTTGAATTCGGCCACTTTGCTGAAGGTGTTTATCAGCTGTAGGAATTCCCTGGTAGAATTTTTGGGGTCACTCAGGTATACTATCATATCATCTGCAAATAGTGATACTTTGGCTTCCTCCTTTCCAACTTGTATCCCCTTGATCTCCTTCAATTGTTTTATTGCTCTAGCAACGATTTCAAGAACTATAGTGAAGAGATATGGAGAGAGTGGGCATCCTTGCCTTGTCCCTAATTTCAGTGGGATTGATTTAAGTTTCTTTCCGTTTAGTTTGATGTCAGCTATAGGCTTGCTGTATATTGCTTTTACTATGTTTAAGTATGTGCCTTGTATCCCTGATCTCTCCAAGACTTTAAACATCAATGGATGTTGGATTTTGTCAAAGGCTTTTCAGAATCTAAGGAGATTATCATGTGTTTTTTTTTTCTTTCAGGTTGTTAATATGATGGATCACATTGATGAATTTTCCTATATTGAATCACCCCTGCATACCTGGGGTTAAGCATACTTGGTCATAGTGGATGATATTTTTGATGTGTTCTTATATTTGCAAGTATTTTGTTGAGTATTTTTGCATCAATGTTCATAAAGGAGATTGGCCTGAAATTCTCTTTCTTTGTTGGGACTTTGGGAGGTTTAGGTACCCATGTAACTGTGGCTTCATAGAATGAGTTTGAATAGTGTTCCTTATGTTTCTATTTTTTGGAATAGTTTGAAGAGAACTGGAGTTAGCTCTTCTTTGAAGGTGTGGTAGAATTCTCCACTGAAACCATCAGAACCTGGGCTTGCTTGCTTGCATTTATTTATTTATTTATTTATTTATTTATTTATTTATTTATTTATTTATTTAGATGACCGCTTCTATTTCCTTAGGGGATATAGGACTATTTAATTGATTTACCTGGTCTTGATTCCGCTTTGGTAAGTGGACTCAATCAAGAAAATTGTCCATTTCATTTAGATTTTCAAATTTTGTGGCATATAGACTTTTGAAGTAAGTCCTAATGATTGTTGGATTTCCTCAGTGTCTGTTATTATGTCCCCCTTTTCATTTCTGATTTTGTTGATTTGAATAATTTCTCTTTGCCTTTTAGTTAGTTTGGCTAAGGGTTTATCTATCTTGTTGATTTTCTCAAAGAACCAACTATTGGTTTCATTGATTCTTTGAATTTTTTAATTTGTTTCTAATTTGTTGATTTCAGCCCCGAGTTTGATTATTTCCAGCCATCTACTCCTCTTTGGTGTGTCTGCTTCTTTTTTTTTTTTCTAGGACTTTTAGATGAGCCATTAAGTTGATTACATGAGATGTTTCAAATTTCTTCTTGAAGGCACTTAGTGCTATGAACTTTCCTCTTAGCACTGCTTTCATTGTGTCCCATATGTTTGGGTATGTTGTGCTTTCATTTTCATTGAATTTGAGGAATACTTTAATTTCTTTCTTTATTTCTTCCCTGACCCAGCTGTCATTGAGTAGCAAGTTGCTCATTTTCCATGTGTGTGTAGGCTTTTTGTTATTTCTGTTGTTGTTGAGATCCAGCTTTAGTCCATTGTGGTCAGTTAGGATATATGGGATTATTTCAATCTTTTTGTATCTGTTGAGGCTCGCTTTGTGACCAACCATATGGTCTATTTTGGAGAAGGTTCCATGTGGTGGTGAGAAGAAGTTATATTCTTTTGTGTTTGGGTGAAAGTTTCTGTAGATGTCTGTTAGGTCCATTTGATTCAGGACTTCTGTTAAAGTCATTGTTTTCTTTGTTTAATTTCTGTTTTGTTGACCTGTCTTTTGTTGAGAGTGAAGTGTTAAAGTCTCTCACTATTAATGTGTGGGGATCTATGTGTGGTTTCAGTTTTATTAATGTTTCTTTTACAAATGTGGGTGCTCTTGTATTTGAGGCATAGATGTTCAGAATTGTGGCGTCTTCTTAGTGGAGTTTTCCTTTGATGAGTATGAAATGACCTTCCCCATCTCTTTTGATTAATTTTGGTTGAAAATCTATTTTATTAGATATTAGAATGGCCTCCCGCTTGCTTCTTGGGTCCATTTCCAGCCCTTTACTCTCAGGTAATGTCTATCTTTGTGACTTACGTGTGTTTCTTGTATGCAACAGATTGTTGGGTCTTGTTTATGTATCCATTCTGTTAGTCTGTGTCTTTTTATTAGAGAGTTGAGTCCATTGATGTTAAGGGAGATTAATGACCAGTGCCTATTAGATGCTTTGATTTTGCTGTTGGCTATGATAGTGTGTTTGTGTGCTTGGCTACTTTTAGTTTTGGTGTGGTGAGGTTATTTGTTTCCTGTGTTTTCCTGAATGTACTTAGTTTTCCTAGGTTCTATTTTTTCCTTCTAGTATCTTCTGTAATTCTGGATTTGCGGGTAGGTATTGTTTGAATTTGTTTTTGTCATTGAATATCTTGTTTTCTCCGTCTATGATGACTGAGAGTTTTGCTGGATATATTAGCCTGGATTGACATCTGTGTTCTCTTAGGGTCTGCATGATATCCGTCCAGGCCCTTCTTGCTTTCATAGTCTCTGTTGAGAAGTCAGGTGTGATTCTGATGGGTTTGCCATTATATGTTACTTGGCCTTTTTCCCTTGCGGCTTTTAGTATTTTACTGTTTTGATTATTATGTGGCCGGAGGATTTTCTTTTCTGGTCTAATTTATTAGGTGTTCTGTAGGCCTCTTGTATTCTTATAGGCCTCTCCTTTAAGTTGGGGAAATTTAATTCTATGATTTTGTTAAAGATAATTTCTGGGCCTTGGGGGAGGGAATCTTTTTTTCCCTCTATTCCTATTATTCTTAGGTTTTGTCTTTTCATGTTGTCTTGGATTTCTTCGATGGTCTGTTAGGAATTTTTTGGATTTAACATTTTCTTTTATGGATACATTGATTTCTTCCATTGTATCTTCTATACCTGATATTCTTTCTTCCATTGAAGTCCATTGTTTATGCTTACCTCTGTAGTTCCTGTTTTCTTCCCTAAATTCTTCCTCTCCATGATTTCCTCTGTTTGTGTTTTCTTTAATTTTTCCAATTCTATCTTCAGATCTTGATTTGTTTTGTTTATTTCCTTCACCTGTCTGATTGTAATTTCCTGTTTTTCTTTTAGTTCCTTTAACTGTTTGTTTGAACATTCCTCTGTTTCTTTTATTTCTTTCAGTAATTTAATTACTTCTCTGAAGGCCACAAACTGTTTGGCTGCTTATTCCCGAATTTCTTCATGGATGGCCATAATCTGTTTGATTTTATCTTCCTCTAATTCTTTATGTATTTTATCTGTTTTCTCCATTATCCTCTTCATCAGCATAGATGTAAGGTCATCTTGAATTTCAATTATGCTGGGGTGTCCAGGGCTGCTCGCCTCTGGATGACTGGATTCTGGAGATGTCATATTGCTCTGTCTTTTGTTGATTGAGCTTTTACGCTGATCTCTACCCATTGGACTATTTTAGGTGTTGGCTGTTAGTTTCTGGTGCTTCCTGGAATCCTGGGGTAGGGAGAATCCCCTTGGCAGGAAGATGATTTTTCCTGAAGGAGGCCTCCTCCACTTTTTGGATATGGTCACTGAATGGCTGGTGTTTCTCAGGAATTGCCACTGCTCACCTCAGGCGTATAGACCTGAGTGTTAGCTGTGGTCTCTGTTAGTCAGGGGGGCTCTCCTCTCACCCGTAGAAGTCCTGGAGACAGCTGCCCTGCTGCTGGGTTTCTCGTTCTGAATTTAGTGAGCTGCTGCTGTTGTTACACTGTTTTCCAGATACAGCTGATTCCGTAGCTGTGGGGTTTTCTTCCAACAGGGAAACTCATTCTGGTACCCTGGGGCACACAGTTCTGTCTGGGAAGGTGAGTGGAACACACAGCAAGTCTATGGTCCAGAGGCTGAGTGCTCCGCTCTGGGCCTGAGACTGTGCCCTCTGGTCTGGGATGGCGGCTGGGGGCACCACTCTGGTCTGGAAGCTGGGCCCCTCACTCTGGGCCAGAGGCTGTGTGTCCCAGTCTGGGACGGTGGCTGGAGGTGCCATTCTGGTCCAGAGGCTGTGTGCTCTGATCTGGGCTGGCAACTGATGTCTTTGCTCTGGTCTGAAGGTTGGGCACCTCACTCTGAGCCAGAGGCTGTGTGTCCCGGTCTGGGATGGCAGCTGGGGGCGCCTCGGGAGGCTGTGTGCTCCAATCTAGGCTGGCAGATGTGTGCCTGCTGGTCCCTAGAACCTTTTCCAGGGATTGATTGGGTGACCTGAGGTCTGTCTCAATTGATTTCCACACCATAGGATTTCCTCTCACCTGGCAACCACAAATGCTGGTGTTTTAGGTCCCAGATTCAGTCTCCTAGTCGCTTTGCCGACACTGCTGTCCTGCTCCTCAGACACGGTGTCCTCCCAGGACCGCCATCTTGGATCTCCCCAGACTAACAATTTTTAAAATTATTTCTTTGATTTATATTTTTAAATTATTTCGTCGTTGTGGTCCATCAGTGCCATAGCTGGGTAGGACTGTTGGTTGCTTCCTTCCTCTTCAGAAAACTTGAATGGCACCTTCTGGCTCCATGAAAGCTCATCCTCAAGAGGAGACATTCAGGTCAGTTCCAGCTCAGGGGCTTCTGGGCCCATGTGTGAAATGCATGGGGTCTTCAGCAACAAGGACTTACCTCCACCTCTGGGGGACAACACAGGGCAATAGCTATAGGCTCTATGTTTGCGAAGTCTTTTGGACAACCCCGATCAACAACTCAAAAGAGAGGGTCTTAGTTAGGGCTACTGTTGTTGGAATAGAAGAGCATGACAAAGGCAACTCATTAAAAAAAAAAAAAACATTCAATTGGGGGCTTGATTACAATTTTTGAGAGTTAGTCCGTGATGGTCGTGGCAGGAAACAGACAGGCATGGCGCTCGAGCAGTAGCTGAGAGCTTTCCTTCCTGATTCAACGCCCTCTCCCACTGTCACACCTCCTCCAACAAGGCCACACCTCCTAATCAATCCCAACTTTCCACTCTCTGGTGACCACGCATTCAAATATATGAGACTACGGGAACCATTCTTATTCCAACTGCCACAGAGAGTTTCTCAAGGTATTGGGGTTTCTGTTAGGTGGTCTTTGGGTCTTGGAGGGAACATTGTCAGCCTAGGTAAGAAAATTTCATTTAAACTATATATGTATACTTATATACAGAAGTATAAAATATAAAAAATAAATGTATATTTTTTAGGTAGTTAGTAGATGATCCCTTATGACTTTTTAAAGCAAATATACACAAAAAGCTGAAGTTCTAGTGGGTTTTAAAAGTTTTTGCTTTAAATAGTTATGTGTTATGACCTGAACATAAGGGATTCTGATCTTTTTTTGCCCCTGTTTTAGTCCTACACTAGTTCATTATTTTGTGATGCCAGAGCTCCCCCGCCCCTCGCCCCAGCTTTTATGTCTAATCCTTGTTTTCTAGGTCATGGTCCTTAGACTTGAGCCTGTATCACAGTCTACTGGAAGACATGTTACATCCAGAGTGCTGGGCTTCTATCCAGAACTTCAGAGTAAGTAGGTTCCTTCCATGGGGGTGCTGATTCTCAGGGCTTCTTCTATAGATTCCTGCCGTAGGATATGGCAGATCAGCATGGCATCTCCCGGAAGCTGTAACCATGCACATATCATGCTCCATCCCAGAATCTGCATCTTAAGATCCCATGTAATTCTCACACTCAATCCATAAATTAAATCAATGGCATGAGGATCCAGGAAGGTGGTCTCAGAAATGTTTTCTAAAGCTCCTGCAGATAATTCCAGTGACAGTGTACTGCCACTGGCCTCTCTCCCTACAGACCTGTCTTCCAGGCCCTATTGCCTTCTATCCATTTACTCCAAAATAAAGGAAAAGGAACCAGTTTGCTGCAGTTGTGTTTGTGCTGTGAGTTGCTTTGAAAGTCATGGATGGGCTGATACTACTAACAATATTCTGCTATTCTTGCAGACAGGAGGCTAGTATGACAGTCATCTGGGAGGCTTCATACAGCAGTTAATGAAAACAGATGAAGAGATTCACTGCGGAGCTCAGGGAATCTTATGGAACAGGAGGAGGAAGAATTGAAAAGAGCCAAGAAAACCTACAAATCAATTAACCTGGACTCATAGGGGCTTCCAGAGGCTGAACCAGCCAGAGAGCATCTATGGGATGATTCTAGGCCCCCATACATACGTAACAGATATACAGCTTGGTCCTCATATGGGACCTCTAAGCAGGAGCAGGGACTGCCTTTGTCTCTGTTGCTAGCCTTTGGATCCCTTTCCCCTAACTGGACAGCCTTTTCAAGATGGGCCTAGTCCTACTTGATATGCCAAGGTGGATTGATATCCACGGCAAGTTTCTCCTTCTCTGAAAAGTAAGGGAGAAGGCACAGAGGAAGGGTAGGAGAGGTGAGAGGGAGGGACTGGGAGGAGAGCAGAGAGGGGAACTTCCTACCAGGTGTAAAGTAAATAAATAAATTTATTAATGAAAAAGAAAGAAAGTCATGGATGGGCTGACTCCTGGACCTTTAAAAGACTTGCTCTTGAACTTGAATGCTGATTGGCCTTGACAGTTTTGTGATTGACCCACAAACTCACCTCTGGTCAGCCTTTCAGATGAGATCAGGAGCAGGAAGGGAGTATGACTGTAGACTCGGATCCCTTTCAAACCCAGTGATTGAATTCCTAAAACTCAGAGGCTAATTGCATTCTGGAAGAGTACTTGCCAGAGCACCAGTGTACCAAACCTCAGTAGCTAGAAGAGTTGTGTTCCTTGAAAAACACAGAGAATTATTAATTCCATATTTATCTTCTGTTTCAGCTAAGAATGTCCTGTTTTTGAGTTTTCCACAGACTCCTAAAAACGAGTATTTATAGTGAAATAATTTTAAGACACTCTGCGATTCTGTATAAACCCCTTTGACCTTGGAGCTTTCCCCACTATCTCAAATTAATATTTGGTACTTTATGAAGATGAAGGTTGTTACCAGCAGTTCCCTTTGATAACACTACTGGAGTAATGGCAATGCACAGCTCTGTCAGATGAGGGAATCCCCTGCGAAAAGTGATGTTAGGATTCCGCAGCCCACTAAAAACGTCAACACCAAGCAATGAAGGGATACCTACACACCTATGACAGTGGCCAAAAGACATAACAGTAAATGCCGGCAACATGAGCTCTCTCCCATTGCTGGTTGTGTGGATTCCGTTTGACATGACTACAACCATCTTCATGCATAACTAGCATGATTTCCTCTGATGAACTCTGGTCAAGTTTTCCTGGGTACTATGGTATGTAGAATTTTATATACAGACCCTCAAGGATGTGTCTGATTCTTTATCATCCTAAGATGAATGAGGTACATTATGGCTCAAATGTCTTTTTTTCCCTTAATTTACATACCCCTTCTTTAGGCCCTAACTGTGAACAGTGAGCTGATGCTGTACAAGCCTCAGTAAACTGCTCTCTGTGTGCCCTGGATTTGCTCACTTCCTTTGGTCTCCTGACTTGTTGGGGCAGTTTTCATATACCAGGATTACATTGTTGCAGAACACTGGTAAGAATGCAAAATGATACAGCCACAGTGGAAGCGACTTTGGCAGTTTCTTATAAGACCAAACACAGTCTAACCACACAGCCCAGCAGCCGTACTCCTTTGCATTTACCCAAAGGAATAAAAACAACGACAAAACAGTGTGTGTGTGTATACACTTGAGTACTTACAACTTTATTCACAGTTGATAAGACTTAACTGCAATCATGCTGTCACTCAGATTAATGGCTGAAAAAAAAAAGTGGTATGCCTAGATGATGGACTTTTATTCCACCCTAAAAGGAAATGAGTGACTAAGTTCAGAAAATATGTAAAGGGAAAGGCAAATGCATTGTTTCAAGCAAAAGAAGCTCTTTTGAAAACACTTCAAACTGCATGATTTCAACTATGTAGCAATCTGAAAAATATAAAAATAGGGAGGCAGTAAAAGGACTGGTCTTTCTAGGGTTGGTAAGAAGGCGAAATGGATATGTTTAGCACTGAGATATAAGGTCAGGGAAATGATTATGTGTGCCACTGCCGTGGTAGATACTTGCCAGGACAGTAACAGCCATAACAGAGTCTGTAGAGCTTCTGTATAGTTTGCATTATCAAATACAGTATTTCAAAGCACCAGTGTATGTGTGTTGGGGTTTGGCCTGGTGCTGTATGTATTCAGATGCTAAATTCTGGGCCCCGAGATCGAATTGCAGTCCAGATGAGTACATTCTCAAGCACATTGAAAAATTGTGTAAACTTTGCTTCCCAATTATTAATAAAGAAAGTCTGGGTAGCCTGTAACTGGGCAGGGGGAAAAAAGGTAGGTGGGGCAATTGGAGACAGAGTTTTATTTTGGCTCACAGTTGCAGAGGGTTAAGAGTCCATCATGCCTGAGCCAGAATGTGGTAACAAGTGGCAGGCCTGGTGAAAGGAGCAGGAAGCTGAAGAAATCACAATCTCAACCACAGACATTACATTGGAGGAGTGAACCGGATGCAGGGAGAGGCTGTGGGTTCTCCAAGCCTGCCTCCGCTGACTTCAGCAAGGATACACAACCAAAACTTTCCAAAGCACACTGGGAGTGAGTGTTGGAATGCCTGAGCCAGAGGGGGCCAATTCTAACTTACACTACTACAGGCATTTCTCGGTGAGGGTCTTTCACCAAGTTGGTGTTCTAGAAGTCACCAGTAGACCTGCCTGACCTCTCACCTCTGAGAATCCTAAGTACATCTTTGCCATGTTCCATTAGATAGCATGCCACAAATGCTGGGCAAGTTTCACAAGGGTGTTATTTTCCAACAACAAAGCAAAGAATTGAAAAGAAGTTGCAATCCCATATAGACTTCCAGAAAACTACTGTTTCGGGGGTTTTGTGAAAATACAGAATCGAATCGTTTCTTTCTGTCACGTGCTGATGCGCTTGATCATCCAGTCTTCAGGAAGCACCCAGCCTCTCTCGCTCACCCATAATTCCTAATTGAGGTAGCAGGCAGTAGGAGGCCTTTGACTTCATCTTGCCAGATGGTGGCAGTAAAGCATCATGCAAGTGCACAGGTGAATCAGGGTCAGGGCTCAGAATGAGCATTTCGGTCGGGAGGGTGACATGCTCAATAATATGCTCAAACGAACATCTTTGTAGAAAGGGGCTGCTTTGCCCTAATAGGCTTTAAAAGTATGATACTATCTGGAAATCTTCTGAGAATGTTGATTTTTCAAAAAGGATTTTAGGATCTCTTCAACGAAAGACAATAGAAAACCTACTGGCTCTGGAGTAGGTGGGGCTTCCCATGCTTCTAGAAGCCGGTAAAGGGAAAACCCGGCCTCTGCCGAAAGATAACTGCTTCATTATTAAGCTCATGGCACTTTCTTGCTCCTACTCAGTGAGAATTCAGAGAACATGCATGAATTTAGAAGCATTGTACCAGCATCCCAGCTATTCAAGGGACTAGCGGGGATTTTAAGAAAGACGACTGTGTGCCATTCCATTCCGTTCAGAACGGAGACGACGTCTTTATTCGTATGGCCCGGCCCTGTGTTGGTCCCTCTTTCTTTGGTTACTTCTGCCTTCTAAAGTAAAACCAGACTAGCGGTCTCCATTTAGTTTCCAAATGTAACCTTATGGAGAGGTAGCTTGCTGCAGCAAAGAACACGGATTCTGTGCTCTTTACTTCTTAGCTGTGTGACTTCAGCGCCAGGACTTAAGTCCTCAGCATGCTTCATATTTCTTTAAAAGGTTGCTAACATTACGTGTTTTAGAGGCTGACTGAAAATATTAGAGTATAAAAATATGCAGATTATGATTAAAAAATCAGCATTATGGGATTTTCCTGATCAATAATAAATTTCACATATTTGTTAGCTATCATATTGCCCATGGGAATTTAAAGCTCCTGCCAAAAAAAAAAAAAACAAGAAAAAGAAAACAAATAACAAACAAAAACTCCTCATGACTTATTTTTCATGAATGAAATACAAATAAAATAAGAATGGGGAGAAGCAATCTAACAGGCTAGATTAACTCACTCACTGGTGACTGTGGGTTCAGAGCAAGGACACTGTAGTATAGTACTAGTCTTTAGAACAGGAAAGGCATTTGCCATCCCTTCTTCTGGATGGCACTGGGTGTGTAATTCCAAACAAAAAACAAAAAACTCCTCAACCTCCACTGTACTTCCTGGGATTTCACCATTGCAGCTTCCAATGCTTAAAGCTTTAGAATGAGGTCCTCAGTGAAGTCAGGGAAGTGCTCAGAAGAATGGATGGATGTGGAAGAGGAGTGGGAAGCACCGCCTGAAGACAGCCCTTAGGAAATGCGTCCCCAAACCCTTCTAGTCCCCACTTTTTGCGCCATGCACTTTTGCACTCACACACATTACACTAAAACGGTAAATTCAAAAAAGGGTCAGTGAATTCTTCCCACCTTGCTCTTTTCCCTGCGGTTCTTCAGCGTATTAACACTTCTACTACCTAAAGTAAGGCTAGAGTGCATTAGTGCTTAGTGCATTTGAAATAACAGGCCAGTCTAAAGGTTTTATCAGTCCACACTTTAAGGAAAACAACTCTGTAATATGTTTATAATATTTCAATTTAGTAAGTGTAGTATGGCAGGAATCTGTGAATGGTGATTGTCTATAATTTTCAGAATTTTGAAATGATTGATGTTAAGTATTCCAAGCATTTTGCTAGCATAACGTTACAAAAAACAGTATGAAAGTTACTTTAAAAAAAGACCCATGATCTAGTAATCCTACGTTGGAGCATTCACGTAAAAGCAATGAAATCACGTAGAAAAGGAGTTCTGAACTACCATGTTGCTTGTCCTCCTCAACTAGTTTGCAATCTTCTGAGTAGTGGGCTCGGACTTTGTCTGTTCAGGACCTGTAGAAAATACCAACTGAGTGAGATGGGAAGACAATGGAAAGCTTAGTCACTGTTTCAAGGACTGAGGAGACAATCGGCACAGTTTCTAGGCAGGGATGAGCTGAGGGGCAGGTGACAGGATAAAGCAAAGACACTGTTAAATATACTCCTGTCCTTGGCCTCTATGTAACACCTCCTGGTAATTAGTTTTTTAAGGGCTCACGTTTCCCAGGTATTCAGTGTCCCTGTCATCACTGACATAAAAAATGAAACATGACTGTGGTGGTTTGAATAGGAATGGCCCCCATAGACTCACGGTGTGAATGCTTGGCCCATACGGAGCAGCACTATTAGGAGGTGTGGCCTGGTTGGAGTAGGTGTGGCCTTGTTGAAGGAAGTGTGCCACTGTGGGAGTGGGCTTTGAGGTTCCATATATGTTCAAGCTAGGCCTAGTGTAGCTTACAGTCTCCTGCTGCCTTTGGATCAAGATGTAGAACTCTCAGCTGCTTCTCCAGTACCATGTCTGCCTGCATGCTGCCACGTTTCCTGTCATGACAATAATGGACTAAACCTCTGAACTGTAATCCAGCCCCAATTAAATATTTCTCTATAAGAGTTGTCATGATCATGGTGTCTTCTTTTCACTGCAATGAAACTCTAAGACAATGACTTTAAGCAATATCCAATAAATACCTCTTATGTATATCTAAAGAACAGCATAAAGTGTGTTGAGTGATATGATCTTTTGGGTATTTGGTTTTGTTAGAGTGTGTTTAAAGGGGAACCAACTGAAGTAACTGGCGGTGATGTGGGCATCAGAAGTAGTTCATTGAGGGTCAGCCATTCCTCCATGGATTTCCATGATGTTTAACTAGCTACAAGGCACTCACATTATTTACACAGAAAACAAGTACTACTGACCTATGGGAGCTGGTGAAAGTACACAGTGTAAGACTTTTTAAAGAAGATTCCTAAGTATGCAATACATGTGACCAATAATCTTTACCCAAGAGTAACAGTGGGGGGCTAGAGAGATGGCTCAGCGGTTAAGAGCACTAGCTGCTCTTCCAGAAGACCTGGGTTCAATTCCCAGCACCCACATGGCAGCTCACAACTGTTTCCAGGGATCTGACACCCTCACATAGACATGCACACAGCCAAAACACCAATGTACATAAAATAAAAATTAAAAAAGAGTCACATGTCCCACAAAAGAACATGTGCCCATGTTCTTGTGGAGCCAGGTTTTTCTTGAAATTATACTTATATTCTCTGTTATGAAAAAGACTAACAGCATGAGGAAAATGGACAGCTTAGAGATAGATTTGTATGTGTATGTGTGTGTGTGAAAACACAGAAGAACTCATGTGTAGTAAGCAGAGAGGCAGATCCATTTGCCTTCTAGCCTGGGGGTGATGTCTTTTCTTAACCCTTTCCCTGAGGACATTTAAGAATTGAAGAATTCATACTCTACTTAGACTCACGCTAGGTTCCTGAGGATGATGCTGGCTTTGACAGTCAAAATCAGAACGGTGACTGTCCTTCTCAACTCAGTACAGAATAGAGAGGATATTTGGCTAATACATGATTGGCTTTTATGTGATTATTTGTAATGTTATTATTATTTTTAAAGATCAACGCACTAAGAACAAATACATTTTGAGTATACAGCGTTTCTCTAATAATCAGGAAAGTCTTTCCAGGGAGAGGTTTGGAGATAATATACTTTAACAAAGTCTTCTCTGTTTCTTTTTCCCCTCTGGCCCATCAAACCTATTTCCTAGCTTGCTGAAGGACCAGCACAAAGCAAGGGATTGCTTTGAGGGTTGCTGGGAAGCAGCACGATATAAAAGCTGTCTTCAGCACATGCACCACTATCAGAGAATAGACTGTTATTCACTGGGTTTACTCTACAACCAATTATATCAGCTGCAAATACTGAAATTGCTTGGTAAACATCCGGGAAGGCAAGGCTAACTCATTAGCATATGTGACGATGCAATTAGAATCACAAACCCCACCGCACCCCCCTCCCGGAACACTTAATAGAAAACAGACTCATGTGACTTACGAAATTATCAGTATTATTAAAATACAACCAAAAAGTCAACTATGCCAAAGAGAGGCATTTAAGAGAAAAGAGCTGTCATGCCCAGGATTATATTATCATTAATTATCGTATTTCATATGCTTTATTTACCTTTTCTTTCAAGAAATTTGATATTGTCAAACAAAAAGAAATGTTTTATTCATCTCACTCTGAAATACTGCTGTAGATAGTGCTGAGTGGTAAACTAAGGAAGCTGGTTTCCTGGAAACCTACTTCATCCACATCCACACCCTGGCCAGGAGGTCCTTGCCATCCTTTCTTACTTACAAACCCATCATCTCTCTTCATAAAATAGTCATAATCCTTAAAACATGTGGAGATGAAAATGCACTTCTGTTTTGTGTTTTGGGGTAATATGTGGAAATCTATGGGGGAAGTTCACTGTAAATAAGGAGCCAACCTCAATTTCCTTTGGAATTCTAGGGGTTGTAGTTTATTCCAAGGACTCTGGACCCCAACCCTCCTTCAGGTAAGGATGACAAATGGCATGGCATTTATGTACTTTCAGGAAGAGTACCAAACTGTACCTTCCTTGGATTTTGGTGGCCTTGTTCTTTGGCAACAGAAGCCTCAGCCTAGTCAGTCTCTATGCTCTTCTGGAAAATGCCATTCTAATACCAGTACCCATCTTTATAAGCTAGGTGGCTGCCTTTCTGCTTTGCCCCTAATGAATGCCAAATTTATTATGCCTCGCCTGTATTTAAGGTACCAGGGGAGAGAGGCATTGTATAAATGTGAGGTCTGTCCTTTTGTATCTGAAATGTCTCCTGAAATTTTTAGTTTAGATTATAAACATTTTTTTAAAAAGAATTATTGTAAATTACCCTCTTGGAGGAGATTTTGGGGTTGCTGGGTAGGAATCCATCAGCAAAGTGAGTCCTATGTACATAGATGTGGTTTATTTTATAGATTTTAGATACACAAGCATATATACTATGGTTGATGCATCTGCACAAAAATCCTACAAGGGTGAAAAACGGGAAATGGCAAAGTTTAGATTCCAAGTAGTGTCTCACTCCAGGGGAAAGTGTTGTAAACGGTCTTCCACCATGAGAACTCCTGGGTTTTATTTATTTCTTGGATGCCGTCTTTATGATTAATGCCTTTATATTTCACTTTATTATGTATACACAAAATATTAAAATTTCTCCTTTAGGGAATAGAGGTACAGCTCAGTGGTAGAGAGGCCTTCGGTCCAATCCCCAGCCCCTTCCCTCTTCCCCCAAAAAAGGAAGAAAAATTCTAGTTCACAAAATAGCATTTTTTGAAGCATATTTTCATACATATCAGCTGGATTTGACTCAGTTAAAACTATTTTACAGTCAGACAAATCTAGTGCCTGGCTTTCTGCTGTTTGAGCATAAACATGTATTTTCAGTGACATGCCTAAATAACCCTATTTCAGATTTTTTTTTCCCCCTAATGCCTAGGTATTCAGCTGTTCCAGGGCCAAGAGTAACTTTTTTTTCTTACTTGACTTCTATCACATACCTTGGTGACAAGCCCGGAGCATTTGAAACCAGCTACATTGGGAAGGGAGGTGGAGAAAGTGAAGTCTGGGGAGGCATTTGCAAGACCTGTTCAGCTCAGCGCTCTCTGCTGGGTTGGGGATCCTGTCTTCAGAAGCGGTTCTCATCCTCACCGTGCTTCATCATTGTATATCTCCTGTGCTAGAGGTGTTACTAGCATGTGGATATGTGGTCCAACTGAATTCCTGTCTAGTCAGGTTGGCTTATAGGTATGTATGCATATGTATATATTTACTTACTCTTAATTATTGTAAATATGACCTTCGTTAAAATCAAGCAATCTTTTACAATTAAAATTTTAACCACATGGCTAGCATCTTAGTTGTTGTCCTAGTTAGGGTTACTATTGCTGTGATGAAACACCATGATGAAAACAATGTGGGAAGAAAAGGGTTTATCTGGCTTAGGCTTCCACATCACTGTTCATCACTTAATGAAGTCAGGACAGGAACTCAAACAGGGCAGGAACCTGGAGTCAGGAGCTGATGCGGGAGACCATGAAGGTTGTGCTGCTTCCTGGCTTGTTCCCCATGGCTTACTCAGAGCATGATTTCTTTTACTGTTTGTTTGTTTGGAGGTTTTTGTTGTTTTGTTTTGTTTTTGAGACAGGGTTTCTCTCTAGCCCTGGCTGTCCTGGACTCACTTTGTAGACTAGGCTGTCCTCGAACTCGCAGAGATCTGCCCGCCCCTGCCTCCCTGAGTGCACCACCTCAACCAGCAACCTGCTTTCATTTAGAACTCAGGTCCACAGGAATGGCCCCACCCACAGTGGGCTGGGCTCTCCCACATCAGTCATCACTGAAGAAAATGCCAAACAAGGCTTGCTCAGCCAGACTGAGGGTCCCTCCTCTCCTATGACTACAGCCTGTGTGCTAAGTTGACGTGAAACTATACAGCACAGTTGTCACTTGGAAAATGTGTAATATGAGGGTGTAAGGAACCATTGTCTCCTCAGTCTTCCTTTTCTTTGCCTAACATCATGTAAAATGTCAACAGTAGTAAAATACAGGCAACATAATTGATTATTTTAATCATCTCGAGAACACAGCTTCTGCAGCCTTCTGGACATTCACACTGCTGTGCAACTGACACCCTATCAGTTTTTAGAACTCTTGGTCACAAACTGAAATTCCGCAACACCAATAACTCCCCATTCTCCATTCCCCCAGACACTGGCAACCACAATTTTACTTTCTGTTTCTATGAACTCATATATATATATATATTTAAGGCAAAGCCTCTTGTAGTCCAGGCTGGCCTTGAACTCCAAATCTTCCTGCCTCCATTTCTCAAATGCTGGGATTGCAGGCCTGTACCCCCATTGGTGGGGTCTAGGCTGATTCAAGGCTTTCCATGAGGCCCTAAAATATGGAGAAAGAAAGTAGCTTTTTCTCGAAAGCCAGGAGTATGCTCGATCTGGGGAGTTGTGGCTTCTAAACTTGGGGACCCATTTTTTCCTACCATATAGGGTTATAGGTAAGAGTTTACTGTGCTCAGTCTGTAACATTTCGAGATACCAGTGTTCCCTTAGTGCAGTGGTTCTCAACCTTCCTAACACTTTTGACCCTTTAATACAGTTACTCATGTTGTGATGACCCCCAACCATAAAGTGATTTTTTTTTTGCTACTTCAAAACTGTAATTTTGCTCCGATTATGAATTGTAATTTAAATACCTGATATGTGGGATATTTGATAGGGGACTCCTGAGGACCACTGTTCTAGAACAACATTTCTCAGGAACTGGAAAGGATCATCCTGAGTGAGCTATCCCAGAAGCAGAAAGACACACACGGTATATACTCACTCACATAAACATATACTGTAGAATGAACCTACTAAAATCTGTACACCTAAAGAAAGTAATCAAGTGGGAGGACTTTTGCTAAAATGCCCAATCCCTATCCAGAAGGACAAAGGGGATGAACATCGGAAGAAGAAGAGGGCAAGGAATGGGTCAGGAGCCTGCCATGGAGGGCCTTGGAAGGACTCTGCCCTGTAGACTATCGAAGCAGATGCTGAGACTTATGGCCAACACTTGAGCAGAGTGCAGGGAATCTTATGAGGGGAGTGGGAAATAGTGGGATCTGGAGAGGACAGGAACTCCACAAGGAGAGCAACAGAACCAAGTGGTCTGAGTACAGGGGTGCTTCCTGAGACTGATGATCCAACCAGGTACCATGCATGGAGGTAGCCTAGGACCCCTGCACAGGTGTGGCCCATGGCAGTTCAGTGTCCAAGTGGGTTCCATAGAGGGGCTGTCTCTGACATGAACTGATTGGCCTGCTTTTTGATCACCTCCCCCTGAGGGGGGAGCAGCCTTGCCAGGCCACAGAGGAAGACAATGCAGCCTCTCCTGATGAGACCTGATGGACTGGGATCGGAGAGAAGGAAAGGAGGACCTCCCCTATCAGTGGCCTTGGGGAGGGACACGGGTGCAGAGGGGGGAGGAAGGAAGGGATTGGGATGGAAGGAGGGAGGGAACTTACAGGAGTATATAAGGTGAATAAAGTGTAATTAATAAAGAATTTAATAATTAAAAAAAGAGCTTTGTCAGACATGGCGGTGCAGGCCTGTAATCCCAGCACCCAGGAGATGTGAGCAGGAGGATCTGGACATCAAAGCCAGCCTGGGACACTTGAGACTCCGAAAATAAAATACCCTCCCTCCCCAAACTCCCGCTCTGCACAACCAGGACACATGCAGATCCAAGTTCCAAAGGAGAGATGCTTCATTTGTCTTTACAGCTTTTTTTTAAATGAGTTAAATTTAGTTCTGAACAAAAGTGAATTCTTCCCCTTTTGGGGGGAGGGCGGGGTCAGGAGGAACAGATTGAGAATCCAAGTAGATCCAAAGTATAACGGAAGCTTCTCCACAGGGACTGCAAAATGACCAGAGATCAAAATTTCAGCCAACTATTATTTATTAAATACCTCCTGCTTTCTGGTCTCCTACTAGTAGTTCTGCAGGGAAAGCACTGCAGTCGCTTCGGGTCAGGTCAAGTCTCCCATTGCCAAATTGCGTGTAACAGAAAGGGCCTCTATTTGTTTGGTTGCTGCCTATGACAGTCAGATACTCTCAACAGCCCTGAAGATACCTGCTGGTTCCCTGTCCTACCTAAGAGGCAGAGCCTGGACCCTAGGCAGGGCATCTCAAAGGAGGGCTATGCCCCTAGGTCACCTCACAGGGACACAACTTACAGCAAGCAGAAGCTCAGCCATGCCCTCTAAGCCCATAATGACCCAGTTCCCATTTGCATGTGCCTTGGATTCCTTTCCCACATAGCCCTCTGGCCTGAATGGCTGCAGCAGCAGGAGCCAGAGCAAGGCCTTAAGTGGCAGTGCAGAGAAGTATATGGGTGCCAACACAGCAGGAGATGCGGGCAGCGCATGATGGGGGGCTCAGGAGAGAGCGGCGCTTCCCTCCCTCAACTGGCTGTAGAGCAAGGCTCTTACCTTAGCTGCAGAAATGGAGCGTGGAGAGCACATGTGAAGAAGCATCTAAGTCTGAGGCCTTGGTTTCAAAGTAGCCAGACGGAATAAGGAGTACAGCCGGGTGCAAGTGCCACAGAGCGAGATAAAGGCAGACTGGGAGCCTCAGGGGCTTGCGGAGTCTGGGCAGCACCCAGGGTAGACACTATGAGACACAGATATATGTGTGCTCTTTTGCAGTTCCCAGACTCCGGGATGCTCTCTCAATCCAATTCAGAAACTTGGGGGCAAGGGGAGGGTGCCCTAAGGTCAAGGAGTGGACCCTCCAGAAAGTTTGCAAATAATTGGCCTTCCTTCTTGGCTCTTGAAGATCTGGCAGAGCGTCTGTTCTGAATGGATGGCAGAAGCTAGGTCGAGGCGGTTTTCCTAGTGATGTGCCTTCGAGCTGGGGAAAGCGGTATCCTGGCCATAAGCGATCTCAGGTCGGCTTAGCAGTCGGCCCAGCAGTGAGCAGCAACATCCAGTGTCCGTTACTATTCATAGCTCGGTGGTCTCAAGTCGCGTTGTGATTGGTTAGAAGCCAGGCATGTTCACCTACTTACCTTTAAGAAAAATATTTTAATATATTTGTTTTTCCTCGTAAAGTAATACTTTAGAGATTAGTGCCTAACACCGTGATCTGTATGCATGTGATAGTGCGCATGTGTAAAGGAGTACGCATTCAGAAGAGTAGAAAACCACATCTGCATTCTACAGCGAGCCTTTAAGAGATATATACTGACAATAAATTGCAGTGGCTGAGCACTGTTTGCTTTCTGTCTACTTGCAGGTGAACAGAATTCATCCTCCTGGGCAGAGTTATTGGTTCATCAATATCTGTGAAAGAAACTTTAGCACTCCAGTTTTTTATTTTATCAAGAAGCCTCCAACATATGACATTTTGTATGTTTTATTTATTCACTTTATGATCCAATCCCCTCTTTCCTCTTCTTCCAGTCCCAATCTCAATCCCCCCTCCCTTCTTAGAGAAGATCTCCAAGGGGTATCAATCTACCCTGGCACCTCCCACTGACCAGGCAGCCCAGGGGAAGGGTATCCAGAAGCAGGCCCCTATTCTTATTGTTAGGGGACCTACTTGATGGCCAAGCTGCACATCTGCTACATATATGTAGGAGGCCTAGGTTCAGTCCACGCTCTTTGGTTGGTGGTTCAGTCTCTGTGTGCCCCCATGGGCCCAGGTTAGTTTACTCTGTAGGTCTTTTGTGGTGCCTTGACCCTTCCTGTTCCCTCTATCCTTCCTCCCACTCTTCCACAAACTGTCAGAGCTTGGCCTATTGTTTGGATGTAGATCTCTGCATCTATTCCCATCAGCTGCTAGATGAAGCCACTCAGAAGACAAGTAATTAAAACATAAACATTTCAGCAATGTGCAGGAAACTCCTGGGCTGTCAGGGGACAAGAAAGACAATCGGTCATGATGTGGAAGATACCAGAATGTCTGAGGCCATGCTGTCTTTGTGTCCCCTTGGACATTGCCTTAGCAGATGTGCCCCACGTCCTCCATACTTTACATCCCATCATCCACATCCCACTTGACCCAACTGGCAAACTCCAAGCTAATCTACTCTATTAGGATGTGTGTTGATGAAATACCCAGATCGCGAGTCCCCAAATGACCAACAGGCTTTGAGTCCGATGCAAAACACATGAGAGCCTTTATTACAAACTTGAGCTGGGTGGCTGCCTTTTGCAAGAACAAAGAGGCGACCCCCAACTCTGGGGAAACAGGGTTTTTAAGGGAGCAAAAACGAAAGTAGGGAAGTGTAAGTCTTGGCACTATAGGACTGGGTGAAAGGGTCCCTAGGGGAGTTGACCTTAAAATGATTGGTTTGTTTTCAGGCGCCAAAACTGCAAATGATCAGATCTGGCTACCTGGGGATACCTCTTAAGTGCAGGTTAGGTTGTAGCAAGGGGGAGGGAGTCAACACATTCCATAGGCTTCCTTAGGGGCTACGTGACCCTAGTCACATCCCAAGGTTAAACTGGGTAGGGGACTGTTGGACCCTTGCTCTGAAAGAACTGTGCTCTGGTGACTTTGCCCCAGTCCCAAGAATTAACTCTAAAATTTTGAACCTCTCAGTTGATAACATGAAAATGTGGAAGCTCTTTTTATGGGCTTGAACTTTGTTGTCTAAGACAGACACAAGAGCCTCTGGAGCATTGTGTTTTGCCTAGCTAGACACACAAAAGGTGTTTCATCAGGTAAATACCCTATTCCCTTGTATGTGTGTGTGTGTGTACATCTTTTAGTGGACTGCTAAGTGAGCAATAACAGACTGGTGGATTAAAATGGCCTTATCACAAGGCTGAAATGCCACATTCTATGACATTTGGAAAGTCTGAGAGCACTAACAGCTGGTTGATTCTTGTAGTATTTAGTAAAAGAGCACTTTCATGACAGAAATGAGTTTTCCCCAAACAACCACTTCTTGGACCTAAGGGATACTAGTTTTACTCAGAAGCTGTGCCACCAGCACCCCTTATTGGTCCTAAAAAAGCATCACTGATTCAGGGTGTTGGTGAACCGGGCCTTTAGTCCCAGTACTCAGGAAGCAGAAGCAGGCAGATCTCTGTGAGCTGGAGGCCAGCAGTTAATGCTAGGCTCCTGTCTGCAAGCACAGCAAAGCATCACTAATAGTGACCGGTTGGCTCTCTCCCATGGGCTGGATCTCAAGCTGGGCCAGTCATTGGTTGGCCGTTCCCTCAATCTCTGCTCCGTTTTAATCCCTACACTTCTTATAGGCTGGACAAATTTTGAGTTGAAGGTTTTATGGTTGGGTTAGTGTCTCCCTCCCTCCACAGGAAGTCCCACCTGGCTAGAGCAGGTGGTAACTTTAGGCTCCTTAACCCTCACTGCTAAGGAGGAGTCTCAGCTAAGGACTCACCCACCCCCTATAGACTCCCAACAGCCTCCCTTGTCCCAGAGATGACCCCCCCCCACACACACACACCAATTTCAAGTTCTCTCTTTCCAGTCTCGCCCAAAAGCATTACTTCACTCACCACCAATCGATGGGGCTGTGAAATATGTTGCAAACAAACATGAAAAAATTAAGGTGGTTGGGGGAGGGTCACTTCTTTTCTAAATATCGCTGTGCCCAAGGTAAACATCAGCTAATTTAGCACAAATTCCCTTGGCTCAGCAGTTTGGTTCTGGCTGAGATAGGCATCAAACGAAGGAATTAGATATAAATTTATCAACTTTGCATCAACACATCACATCACAGTAATGTGACATTCAGTCACAAAATGGTCCCGTGGGAAACGGCTGTTTGCTGGCCATCGAGTCTCTGGGAGAGGTTGTTGGGTCTGCACCTTTAAGTCACAAGCAGTCAGCACAGCCTTAAAGAAGCCAAGCCAATCCTTTTCCTAGGTCTGACAGGCCCCTTGCTGGAAAGATTTAGCTTTTAAGATTGGGGGTGGGGAGCAAACTTAAGACAAAAGAGACTTACTGTGCTTCCCCTGGAGCTGTTTCCTAAATCACTGAAGGAATTGACTGGAATTGACTGGAGAAAAAGTTTGTTTTTACTTTCTCCCAACCTCTGCAGTCCCTGACTGAGTTATGGTCAGCCTCCCAAGGCTTTTTTTATTTTTTAAAGCTATGCACTCTGTAGAGAGACTGTTAGTTCTCAAAGAAACAGGGGACAAGTCTCATTCAGTTCCCGTGGGTTCTCCAAGCACTTCTCACCTCGCCCTCTGTTAAGTCATCAGCCTAGGGGCTGGACTTCCGCTACCCATCCTCCCCGCCTCCTTGCTCTTCCCCCCTCCCCCCACCATGTATAACCTCCGTCATCTTGGCCCACACCCTCTCTTGGCCTCTTGACTCCTCGCTAACTCCGCTCCTGGATCTCTCTTGGTCCACTTGCCCTGCTCCCCTCACCCCACCCGAGTCCCTCTCGCTCTTCTCCCCACCCCACCTCATGGTCCATGGTTTAGTTTGCTGGCCATGTTCAGTCTGGATTCTTCCAGATGCCCCTGGCTGTGCTCTCCCTCACATTTACAATAAACCTTCTTTCTCCCTAACCATACCGTGGGGTGGTCACATCCTCATTTGTATACTAGCACCATATGTTCTAGAGCACCAGCTCACCCAGGCCAGGTGTTGTCAAAGTTCTTTCCTTTGTCCCCTTGTAAGCTCACCCTCACCCAGAGGCAGGGGAGCTGAATAAAGATCCTCTTCTTCCTCCTAGGAATTATGCCTCAGCAAATAAGCTCACTGTCTAACCCATGTCCCACATTTCAGCAGCTGCTGTATCTCCTCTATTTAGTATCTCCTCCCACCTTAAAAATGGGAGGTCACAAGACTTCATTCTTTGCCAACAGGAAAAGAATTTTGATCAATGTCTTGAAAGATACTAAGTACATTTTAAGTTATTGTGTTCATGTCCCATAGTTAAAATGATTTACATGGTGAGTTTGAAGATTAAGTTTCTCATGGCTGTTGTAGATTGCCTGGTGGCCATGGAGACTTCCAACTGTTGGCCTTTCAGATGATGCCATTACTTGACCACACCCCTAGCGGTAAGGAGGATAGACAAGTTTTAGGAGCTTCGGCATTTCACAAAGCCCTGTGGTACATCGGTGAACACATAGCATTTATAATGTGCTAACATGGTGTCAGAACAATCCAGAACACTGAAAGGTCTTCGGGAAACCTGCGGCTGTACAGAGGCCTGTTTCTGAGATGCAGATGTGAAGAAATTTAGCCAAGTGTAGCTGGCAGCTCGGCTTGCCCAACTCTGTCTGTTCCTCTGGGGTGCAATGCCTGATGCCAGGAATAGGCAGCCAGGCTCTGAATTTTGATTCTTTCTTTCTTTCTTTCTTTCTTTCTTTCTTTCTTTCTTTCTTTCTTTCTTTCTTTCTTTCTTTCTTTCTTTCTTTCTTTCTTTCTTCCCCATATCTGTCTCTTCAACAGGCTACAAAGCAACCTCTTGAGGTGAGGACCTTATTCTTGTTATTTGAATATTCACAGTACAAAGCTCAGTGGCATACATAAGAGGATTTTAATGTTTATTGAAGAGAGATAGAGAAAAAAACCAACCACCACTGTGCATGTATGAAAACAGTCTGTTTGCAATTTCATTGTAACACTATAAAAATACAATAAAAAATAAAAAATACAATTAAAAAAAAGAGTTTCATCTACATTTTCATTCTCACTATAGTGGAGAATTCTTCCTCATGATAACTAGGTTAGTAGTTTTGGCCAGGTAGCCATGGCAACTAATTGAGCAGAATAACACAGAGGTAGGTAGGTTTGTGATAATCATGATGGAGCTGTCTTCATTGCCCAGGAGAAGAGAAAGAAGAATCACAGGACCCTCTCTTGGGAGTCAAGCCATTTTGTTCTCCTGCTCTTCCCCAGGTGCAGATGATTTTAATCCCACTGAAGGGGAGTAAAGACCATTATCTAAATTGTTGGGTTAAATTATGCAAGCTTTATTTTCTGCCAGGCAGGGCTATCTCCCTAAAGTGGAGTTTGAGAAAATAGCATCAAATACAAGAGAAGGTGGGGTTTATATTAGCCCAAAGCTGCAAGGCTAGAATTTTTTTTCAAGGGTTAGGGGATTTCCAGAGGAATTTTGGTTATATAGGAACTTGGCTGAACATTTTAAAATTATTTTGCACATCTTATCAGGGTGGAGGTCAGGGTATAGGGTATGGAACATGTCAAATTCTAGAAAATGGGTCAAGACCTGGTCAAATTTAAGTTTTACAGACAAAATAAATGAACCTATTTTGACCTTGTAACAAGATGGTGTCTTAGTTAGGGTTTCTATTGCTGTGAAGAGACACCATGACCATGGCAACTCTCATAAAGGAAAACATTTAACTGGGGTTGGCTTACAGTTTTAGAGGGGTTATCATCTTAACAGAAAATATGGCAGCATCCAGACAGACATAGTGTTGGAGAAGGAGCAAAGAGTTCTACATTTGGACCAGCAGGCAGCAGGAAGAGCAAATGAGGCACTAGACTTGGCTTAAGCTTCTGAAACCTCAAAGCCCACCCCCAAGTGACACACTTCCTCTAACAAGCCACACCCACTCCAACAAGGCCACTGGCTCTTTATAGTGCCACTCCCTATGGGCCTATGGAGGCCATTTTTTTTATTCAAGATACCGCAGATGACCTCTAACTGTAGGATGGTGTCAGTCTGGTCTATCAATGATCTTGGTAGATGTAATCATAGAGGAAGTGGGAAATTAACTGAAAAGAATCCTTGATGTAGTTTCCATGAAGTAATCATTCATGGTGGGGTGAGACTTTGGGGTTATGCAGCTGTCGGAAGGTGATCCACTGTCATGTTAGTAACCCTTCACCCATATTCTACAAGTAAAACCAATAAACTCATTAACTAAGTTAAGATTCTGTTAGAATTCATACTTTGGTATATAGTTGGTTCCCTAGCTGAGATGAATAAGCACTAGTTCTTAAAAGAAAAAAAATAATGCAAGAACTATGGACAAAAGAAACAGCTTTCACTTCAGTGGAATAAAGAGATGATTTATAAAGAGATGATTTATTCTGGACCCAAACATGAGTGACCATGGTCCATGAACACAGATTTAGGTCACCTCAAATTTTATGTTCCAATGTGGAAGCATTTCAATAAAGCTTTTATAGTACAGCAAAGAGAGTCATAAATGGAGACATGTACACTACATTGGCAGAAACATTAGGTAGGTGGGTAAAACAAAGAGAGGAAATCTCTATAGGTCTCAGATGCCATCTTTTGACACTCAGCCTTTTGATTGGTGAGGGCTAGGTGTTCCAAAGTATGTTCCAAAAGATTAACAATAACGCTAGCTCACACACAGAGGGGGCCATTAAAAGGTCTAAAGGTGACCCAAGATCATTTGTTTCTGAACTTATAACATTTTAACCTCCACAGTCACTGAAGTTCTAGTCAGTTAATCAGCCTTGCAGAAGCTTCAGCAGCAGCTACAGCTCCTTTTTAAGAACTTTCATTCTGGCTCATGCCATACCATCTTGTAAAGCTCCTGCATTTTGGCTAAACAATGACAACTGCTAAAAGTAATTTGGTTCCTAGGACTAAAGGAACTTATTTTTCTAGAGTCTTGTCCTGCCCCACCCTGTCAATCCCTAGTCAAGGATGACTGTTGATCACCTGACATTCTTTAACTAAGCATTCACTGGTTACCCTTAGCAACAGCCAACTGTGAACTGAAAAAGGAAACCTTTCTCTCTCCTTCCTCCCTCCCTGGTTCTTCCCTATGACTGCTGCAGCTAGTAAGCAGACTGCAGGCTCTTATTCTTATACCAGAAACCACCTCTGCAGGTTTCCCAAGAAAGGCCTGCAATAAAGGCTTGGTCTCTTGTCTGTCTTTTTTCCCTGCCAACTTACAGGTATGGAGGGTGTTAATCCCAAAGATTCAAGGAGAAAGACCACTGAACACAAATCATCATGGCATATATCCAAAAGATGCTCAAGTACACAACAAGGACATTTGCTCAACCATGTTTGTAGCAGCTTTATTCATAATAGACAGAACCTAGAAATAACCCAGATGTCCATCAAAGGAGGAATGGATACAGAAATTGTGGTACTTTTACACAATGGAATACTACTCAGCAATTAAAAACAAGGAAAGTGTGAATTTTGCAGGCAAATGGTGGGATCCAGAAAAGATCATCCTGAGTGAGGTATCCCAAGAGCAGAAAGACACACATGGCATATACTAACTTATAAGTGGGTACTAGACCGATAAGATAGGATAAACATACTAAAATCTGTACACCTAAAGAAGATAAACAAGAAAGAGGACCATGGGTAAGATGATCAGCCCTCACCTAGAAAGACAAAGGGGATTGACATTGGAAGTAGGTGAAAACAAGTAACAGGACAAGAGCCTACCACAGAGGGCATCTGAAAGACTCTACCTAGCAGTGTATCAAAGCAGATGCTGAGACTCATAACCAAACCTTCAGCAGAGTGTAAGGAATCATATGAAAGAAGGGGGAGTTAGTATGACCTAGAGAGGACAGAAGCTCCACAAGGAACAAATATATCAGAGAACAGGGGTCTTCTATGAGACTGTTTCTCCAACAAAGGACCATTCATGGATACAACCTAAAATCCCTGCTCGGATGTAGCCCATGGTAGCTCAGTATCCAAGTGGGTTCCCTAGTAAGGAGGACAAGGATTATTTCTGACTCAGTGACTGGCTCCTTGATATCCCCCTTTCCCCTGAGGGAGGAGCAGCCCTGATAGGCCACAGATAAGGACATTGCAGCCAGTCCTGAAGATACTTGATAGGCAAGGGTCAGATGGAAGGGGAGGAGGACCTCCCCTATCAGTGGACTTGGAAGGGGGCAGAGAAGAGATGAGAGAGGGTGGGATTGGGAGGGAAAGAGAGAGAAGGCTATGGCTGGGATACAAGTGAATGACCTGTGATTAAAATTAAAATAAATAAATAAATAAATAAATAAATAAATAAAGTAAGGTGTTAAACAAACAACTATTCATCATGGCTAAATTAATTAAAACAAACTTCTTTTATTTGTGTACATGGGCTACCTTCCACTCAGGTGGGGTTCAAGAAATCAGCACTGGGTATAAAGAAGGTTAGGATTTTATAGCTCAGGTGTCAGAGGGTTAAATAGCATAACAAGTTAGTCATAATGACCTCCTGAAAACAAAGACATATTTGCAAGTTGGTCTTAACAACAGGTAGTCAAAACAAGGTTGTCATCAGTGGTCAAAATAACCTTTTGAAACAAAGGCATGTTCATTCTATCCATTTTGTTCTTTTAGAGAACCCAGACTACTACATTCCCAAACATTTAAACCCTTAACCTCTACCCCGAAGTACTCACAGCATTTAGTGCGGTGGTTCTGAGCCTTTTAATGCTGCAACCCTCTAATATAGCTCTTCATGTTGTGGTAATCCCCACAACCATAAAATTATTTTTTGTTGCTACTTAAAACTATAATTTTGCTTTGAACCATGATGCAAAATATCTGTGTCTTAGGTGACTCCTGTGAAAGGGATCGGGCCCCACAGGTTGAGAAATGCTATTCTAGTGGGAGGTAGACATCTAGAAGCAGTGACTCCTGGTAGCTGAACCACTGCCTTTCTAAGAACTCCATAATTACCTCCTTGCCATGACCCCCCCCCACACACACACACTTCCTCTTCTGCAGGACTCAATGGCAGTCTCATCAAGATTATCAGCCTAGGAAACTTCTTGAAGCAAAGATGTTTTCCAAGATCTCTCTGCCACGTTCTGAGATCAAACTAAATGAATGCTCAACCACACACCCTTAAGCATAGTTGTGTCTATGTCCAACTACTCAACAGAAGAGCCATGACATGGCTACATTAACCAAACAATTCTAGAACTACCCTACATGCACACATCAGGAAAGACGCTAGCTAGAAAAATGAGCGGAGATAATAAGAGTGTAGCCCTACAACACCCAAGAAACGTCTTGTTCAGCAACTTCTAGTCTTCTGGCAATGAAGAGCCCAGTAGTCTAAGGAACAAAAATGTTCCACATGCCTTTCCACTGTGCAAATTCACCTTGGTGGCTCAAGTTACCCTAAACCTTTCAGCAGAAACCTTGAATTTTCTGAGTTCCTACAATTAAACAAGCTCACATTGTTCAAGGCTACCTTAGACCCTTGACTTAAAAGTGCCTTTGTATGGATTTTCAATACCTTGGGTCCTCGGCCCCTGTAAGCTTGTTCTAAATGTCCTTATTCTGGTCTCTTCTCTAGAATGCCTACTCCTCCCCAGCCCCATGGTGCTGCATGCCACACTTGCCCTACTCAACACACTCTGTCCTCTACTTTTGCTGATTCCATGCTTGTTCTCCAGACTCTCCAATTTTGTTATTATAATACCCACCTATGCAGAGATGAATAAGGATGACAGCTGGACTTAAAACAGGGCATACCGATTTGAACACCATCTATACCATCTTCTATGTCCACAGACATCACACTCACATCTCTGTGTTTCAAGTTTCTACATAAGGGCAACGATTTTCCCAGGAGGATAAACATGGCTGAAGCACCAGAGTGTTATTTATTTTGATTTTTTTTTTTTAGATTCCTTCAAGTTCTGACATACCTTGTACTTTTTTGATCTTCTCCACAGGAAATAAAATGAACACTTAGCTGGCAGAAAATATAAAAAGAAAAGAAAAGACATAGGAAGGAAATCAGAAAAGTCAGTAAAAAAAAACCAACTAGATAATAGTTATGGTAAACTAAAAATAAAATGAAAGACTCCATTGAATTATGCATGTGCAATAGCTTAAGGGAAAAGCAAACTGAGACACCAATTTAAAACATCATCCACTTTAGCTAGGTGTGGTGGCACATACTTTTAATCCCAGCACTTGGAATGCACTGAAAGTTCATTCCCTTAAGAATTTATTCAGTCTGGAGCAGCTCTCTATGAGTTTCAGGCTAGCCTGAGCTATGTAGTGAGTTCCAGGCCAGCAAGGACTACACAGTGAAACCTTGTCTCAAAAAAAGTAAGAGTTATTCAAAGTACCTAACCTGTGATTGAGATAAAAATAAATAAATTAAAAAAAAAAAGTAAGAGTTTATTCACTCTGAACTCTTTGCCTTAGAGAGAGGCAAAGAAGAAGCACAGTGCAGCAGCGGCATGCTAGCAGAGAAGTCTGTCTGACAGGTGCTTTTTTTTTTTCTTTAATGAAGCCTCTTGAAATCCCTGGAGTCTCTGTGGACTGAAAAGAACAGGAAACAGTGCAGTTAGTTAGCGTCCTTCGTCTCTCAGGCATTTTCCCTCTGTTGCAAACAAGAAATTAAGCCTTTTCTTTATGTAAATCATTTGCCATCCCACCCTGTGCTGCTGAACAAAAGCAAAAGGGAAGAAGAGCTTGCGGTGCGGTTAACATTTAACTCCTGATCTTATTCGCAAATGCCAATAAATTATTGATTTTGATTAAGAAAGCTGACAGAGTGGTGCGTGCCTGCAATTGGAGCATCAATACAGGATGATCAGGAGTTAAAGACTGGTCTCTACATAGTGGGTTGGAAGCAAGCTTGTGCTATATAGTACCGCACATCAAAAAGAAAATAAGAAAATGTGAGAATTCTCTATTACTATGATGTTAAACTACTGATCCCAACTCTACCTTATTTTGGAGGTGTATATGGGTATATGTTCACATTGTGTGGGCACATTTGTGTGCAGACACATGTGCACAGGTGTGCATGTACATGTTGACATCAGGCGTCTTCTTCCATCACTCTTCACCTTATATATTGAGGCACAATTAAACCCAGAGCTTGCTAATTAGTTAGTCTAACTGCTGGAGACTAGCCCCAGCAGAGGACAGGGACTGAGAAAGGTAAAGGTAGCAGGCGACATGAGGAAGTTGCACAGCAAGTTGAATCTTTCTCTGAGCCTCTGAGGATGTATTGTCTGCACCTGTACACGAGAGGCAGGTTGCAGAAGAGACTGGCTGCTCTCAGGGCCAAAGGGATTATTTTTGTTACTTACAGCAGTGATTGCAAAATTTCATATTTGCATTTCAAAGATTTTTTTAATACTTAACTATTCAAAACAAAACATTTCTTAATGGTTACCGTCTACATTTTTGTGATCAGATATTCTGTACCAATTAGAGAAAGGTTAGCTAAGTGGGGGAGCTAAATGGCTTTGATCTCCCCCAGTCAGAGCCTTGTACTAGACATGTAGTGGGAAGTTCAGAGTCTGAGAAAAACTTTACCTTTTGTTAAATGTTTAGCAAGTAAGACAAAAAAAAATAACAAGCTGAATTTTAACCCACTTTTAATATTTAGTCTCTTCCCCTAATTCGTGTACTTGTCTTTCCATATGCTCTTTATACCAATTTGAATAGTCTGTCTGAGAAGAATATTTTAAAACTTCTAAAGCTCCTCTATACATTTGTTTTATTAGGGATAGTTTTTCTTCAGCTGCTTTACAGTCCCAAAGGGGATCCTATCTTCCCAGGCTTTCTAAAAAGCTAGAAATTTATGAAAGTTTTGTCCTTTATTTTTATTCCAAACTTTAGTTTCTACAACATTCCTCTTCTTATTATGTTAATATTCTTCAGTAGAATGCAGCAAGACTTCTAATGATTAACCTAGCTTCTGTAAATGCTCGGTTTCCTAAATGTCCTGCATTTTATTTCTTTATATAAATGTATTCAGACTGATGTTTTCACTGCAGGATAAACAGGAAATGTTCCTAGGTTTATTTGTAGATATTTTGCACTTCCACAATCTTGGCCTCCATCCCACCTTCTGGGGAACAAAATGAGAACATTCTGCTCAGTGTTTTTTATCATCATTAATACTTTTAACTTCCAAATGTGTAAAACTGATCATATTAGTTCTTTCTATAAGGTCTTCCCTCTCATTTTCCTCTTCCAGACCATCCCAGACTACCGATGCTTACACTAAAAGGAAGACATGTCAAGAAAACCGAAAGCAGTTGTATAGATGATTTTTATCCAAAAGCAGCATGAGTACCAGCTACGGTAGAAGCTGGGGCTGTATCCGCCCATGCCAAGAGCTGGAGCCTTGTCACACAGTCCCCTCAGCAATGCGGTGAATGGCGCTGACACTGTCTGGCCAGCCAGCTTGCCCTGGGAATCCCCTCTGTGCTGCTGTGTGCTTGGATCACCGGTTGGTCACCATACCTGCCAAGCTTTTCATGTGGGCTCTGGTTATCCAAACTCTGATCCTCATGCTCGTAGGGCAGGTGTTTTATCCCCCAAGCCATCTCTCCATCTCTCATGTAAGTGAGTTTTAATACCTCCCCAGTACATCCTCTTCTTAGCCATTCTGTCAGCATTTATATAAGGCTTCCCTCAAATATTTGCTTTTCCTGAGTTCTAGCCATTAGAATATAAATATATTAAGCTGAATACTCTGCTTATAGTTCACTTACTTGATTTCCTGTTCTTCCTGAAGTAGAATACGTATGATGGTTGATAAATTCATTGCTCTAATTATTCCATGCATTATAGAGTCCATTCGTGAGGTTGTATCTAGTGAGAGTGTTAGTCTGAACTTTTGTCTATACCTGTTCCATCAGGCCCTGGTACACATCCACACATGACTGAAGGAAAGGCTTTTCAATTGCCCTGTCTTTGAAGGGCATTTGAGCACTCCTGTTCCCCCTCTGTCACAAACCCGATCCCATATAGTGCAAGACACCTAGCACTGTGCTTCACACTCACTCTTCACCAGGTTGGATTCAGGAGGCAGCTACCCATTGAGCCAGTACAGGGAGATGTCTGTGGACCCTAGCAACCACAATGAATGTGCAATATTGTGACACCTGGAGATGTGCAGTTCAAGCAATGGTTCATTTCTCAAGATGGCTACACATCCAATGGGAGCCCTGGGAAGTGATGTGAACTCTTTTGCTAAAGCCTGTCTGTTGTGCAGAGTTCTGGCTGGTTTCTGATGGAGACTTTGAGTCTGTGACAGCTGTGAAGCTTTCCCAAAAGCCAGGATCCCCAGGGTTCACAGTGACAGGCTTTCCCCTTCTCCTACCCCTTCTTCCCCAGATATGAGCGGGATCACAGATGTTCCCTACAACTTTGCTGCAATTCCCTCACGCCTACTGATTTCTGGTGTTCTGTCATGGGTATTAGCTTACAGCGTAGTTTGTAGTTTATGTCTGTTGCTTGTCTTCTTCTTTCTGGATGTGGTCAGTACTGGGTGTTTCCATTCAGTCACCTTGAAATCTCCCTGGACAATGACTTCAACTCATTTTGTCTTAGCCTTATAATAAAAGGGACACTCTGGGAAGATGCCCGGTAAGTATGGCCCTCTCTCTTGTACCCTCCACCCTCAGGAACAGGATCATACCTACCTCGGAAGGAGAAATACAAAGTAATATTATGCTTTGAAGTAGTCTGAAAAACCATTGAAGATATTTTTGCCTGGGCTTCTAACAAGTCAAAGGAAGGCCAGGGCCACAGTAGCTACTGGACCTTGCCTCTCAGTCCACCTGCCTACTTTCTGCCTTGCCTGGTGGCAGCACTTCATGTGGCCATGCTACTGTTAACCACACTTGGGAACTCTCACGTGGTCCTCTATCACTCCAAATCGATTTTTACTTTAACATTTTTAGAAGTTAATTTTTTTAATTAAAATATAATTACATCATTTTACCTCTCCTCTCTCCAACCTCTCCCATGCACCCTCCAATTCATCACCTTTTAAAAATTATTACTGCTAAATGTATGTGTTTGTGAGGGAATGTGTGTGTACACATAAATACATAAATATAATCTTTTGAGTCCATTTAGTGTTGCCTGTGTGTAGGGGTTTTAGGGTTGGCCACTTGGTATTACATAACCAATTAGGGGATCATTGCTGGGGAAGACTAACCTCCCCCACCCCGTTATCAGCCTTTAATTGCCTGTAGCTCTTCATCTAGGGATGATGGGGCCCCATTAGACTTCCTTCATCAATGTTAGCATGTCAACTTATTTTTACTAATCCTTTGAGAATGTCATGAAGCATATTATGACCTGCTCCCAGGCCCACCTCCTTCCCCATTAACATCCACTTCTTCATATCCTTTCTAGTTTTTGTTTTTGCTTGCTTTTTCACCCCCAGAAGACATCCTCTTACAGAAGATGTCCTGGCTTGTCTTTACCAGTCTCTCCTCTCCCTCTTCCATGATGTTCCCTGAATCTTAGTTTTAGGTGGTGTATTGTCGTACCATTTAGGGATGGACACCCATAGTCAGTTGTTCTCTGTATTTTGACCAGTCCTAGTTTTCTGTAATGGTCTCCATCTGTTACAAATGTTTCTTTTTAACTTTTAAAGATAAGCATACAAAGGGATGAAGAATGTGGAATTCTCCTGAGGAGGCAGGTACATGCACTGCAGGGCCCTCCTGCAGTCTGTTGAGTTGGCTCTCTCTTTACATCCCTTCACATTCAGGAAATTGCTACAGAAAAGAGAAATACATCCCCAGAATCCCTTAGCCAGCACATTTCCAGAAAATGGAGCCTGGATTCTAACATGCTCTTCTGGAGGATCAGATTAGGCCTCTGGGAGGTGCTCTCTGGGAGGCCACAGTTCCCTGGAACCTGGGCAAAGACAGTCTGGTTTCAGGTATCCCAAGCTCCTTAGCAACAGGCCCTGGATGCAGCACATTCTCTGACTCAGCATTGACTTGCAGCTACCCCAGCATGCCACAGCCTAGGTTCTGGGGGCTCCAGGTCCTCTTGCTTGTAACCATCAGCACAGGTGAGTCAAAGATAAGGGTAGGGCATCAGTCTTCATAGGACCCCCCCTGGGGGCCCAGATTTGTTGGCTGTGGCCAGTTGGTAAGGCATGAGGGCTCCTCCTTTCTGAGGACTAGGGGAGGGTGATAGGGGAGAAGAAGGAGGGAGGGTGGGACTGGGAGGAGACGAGGGAGGGGGCCATGATAGGGGTGTAAAGTGAATAAATTAAAAATAAATAAATAAAAAAGAAAGTTGATGGGAAGAAGACAAGGTTAGTGGAATTCTTGCCTCTACATCCGAACTCATGCATTAGTGGTAGGGGAGGGATACAGCCCTGTCCTATGCCTACAGGTTTCTGTCAACTTCTGGTCAGCTCTGTGCCTTCCTCTGCCTGAAGCTGTAAGTCTCATGTTCAAAGGACTGTTGGCAACAAGCGTAAGGGCTGGGTAAAAGCAGCCACCACCTTCCGTGCTACTGGGGTTGGGAAAGCGCAACACAGAGCACTTCAGGGTTTTTCTAATGCACACTGTGTTGTCTACAGGCATCCCTAGCCACTCGCCAAACATGGGTTTCCTCTTCCCTTTCCAGGTCCCTGGGTACTGGTCCCCCTCACCCTCCAATTTCCATCCCCATCCCTCCCACCTGGCCATACTTTCTTCTGTTCTGCACCTTCCCTGGGGACCTAGTCACAGCTGAACTTTGCAGGTACTGTAGTTGTGGAAGGTTAAGATTTTTCTGGGAATTGTCTAATTCAGGGAATTACAATGATCAAACTGAGGTGAAAGGGGTCACTCATGTGCCCCAGGTCATCCCCAAAGCACTGGAAGGGGATGCACATGAGCTAGGCCTGTCTGCCCCTAATGCCTGCCACCTTGCCCCTGGGATCAGGAGCTTCCCAGGCACTGTGGAGATTTGCTGAGAGCTTTGAAGGTAAAAGTTCAGATGCTCAGTCTTGACTTCCTGCCCTGGAGGAGGCTATAAACTGCCTTAGTTGTAGCTAAAATTCCTTCCTAGAGAACTCCTTCCCATAAGCCACGTCTACCCACTTTCCAAAGTTCCCAACGATAAACTGAGGCACAACTCTACCAGTGCTCATTCTGAGGACCTGATAGTTTATTGGGCTTCCTTTCAGAGCGCAGGTGAGAGGTTACCTACAGGGGTGTGGGTATTTTTCCTCAGCACTCCACATCTGGAAATCCTGAACCCAGTAGCTACCCATCTGTACCTGACACAGATGGGGCTCTCCTCACCATATATTCTCCAGCGCCTCCACAAGACAACGAACAATTAAGGCAGGGTGACATATAACAGGTGGTACAAGCCTCGATGCTCCTGTGAGGGCCGAATACTCAGGTTAGGGTCTCAAGTCCTCACCATACTTCAATGAGGGCATGTAAATGGTCAACAAGCCCCTCTGGGAGAATTCTTTTGCGAGGGGGAGCAGCTGAACCCCCCCCTCCCCTTAGGTGGTGGTTGCTTGACTCGGAAGACAGTCACTCACTCACAACAAGGAGAGGGAACACTTCGGGGCTCCCGACACTTCGGGGCTCCTGAAATGCAGTGTGCGTGGCTAGAGTCTGACCTACCTCACATCCCCCTGTGCATCCCTCTCACTGGGGTGGTCTGGGTGGCACTGCCTGCCATTTGATCTCCCTGGGCTCAGTTCTGCCACATGTAAAATGAGAACACTGACAGGCCATGCTGTGAGGTATCCATCCACTCAGGGTTTCCTCGTTGCTGACTACAAGTCTTTGAGGTCCTAGAAATTCTAGAAGTGGAGGCCAGTGTGGGAGGGCAAGGCCATTGTGACCTCCTTGGTTTCAGGTCCCCAGGGTCCTGGGCCTCTCAGTTGACGCAGGCCCTGATTACATGAACTCTGAGCTTTTTCCTTTCTCAATCTAATGGCACCGTATCCAGAACAGCCATCCCTAGCAATGTGGCTACAGTCTTCGGGGGAGACTTCTGTGACTCCAGTTTCTGATGCAGTGACTAGCTGACTAGTTCACAGCAGCTCTGCAGAGGAAGAGAAAGCGGGGCATTCATACTAGTCCTTTGCTCTCTGCAAAGCTTGCCACCTTTTCCTCTCTTGAGGTATCAGACAGCATCTGTATCTCCTTTCTCCTTTCCCATCAGGACTAAACACTGGCCATGGTCTGCCTACAGCCCTGTAGGACTGCAGTAAGACGCAGGTGCCTAGGCTCAGAAAAACGGAGAGGAATGCTTGGAGAGCCTGGGGTGTTCTCATTGACAGCTCTGTGGGCTCCCAGGGAGATGAGTGCCACCAGCTCCAACTGCTAAGAGTATGCTGGGCTGAGGCCCAGGGCTGCAGGACGCAGTGCCTGGAACTCCAGTCTAGACAGAGTGTGAGACCAAGAACTGAACACTGTTCTGGCTCTACCCCTCACCTGCCCTGTGACCCCCCCTCAGTGAGTCCCCTACCTGGGAAGTGGAGCTGTCATCAGATGTATTGCTCCCAAGGGATTCCCTTGCCATGCTCACCAACATGGACTACGGCTATTGGAGTCCCTCCTCATAGCAGACCACATCTCAGCCTAGATCCATCCCCTTCTCCCTGGACCCCTAAGACAAACTCCAAGTAGACATTCTGATGCAGGAAGCTTTTATCGATACTCCAAAGTGGGTGGCAAATGCCTTTAGTCCCAATGCTCAGGAGGGAGAGGCAGGTGGATCTCTATGAGTTCATGGTCAGTCGGCTCTACAAACTGAGTTCCAGGTTATCCAGGGCTAAACAGTGATACCTTGTCTCAAAGAAACACCCAAATCAGGGCCTCCCCATAGCCTAAGTGGAACTCATTCTGTCCCCAGGCCTCTTTACCGATGTCTGCCATCTATTTTTGTCCACTTGTCTCAGTAGGGTCAGCAGAAAGTGGGCCAGGTGAGATCGCACTCAGTACTTCAATCAAGGCACAGCCTCCACAAGCTAGCTGCTTCCCTGACTTAGTCTATTAGCTTGCTTTGGCCTTGTAGTTGCCTAAGTAAGAGAACAGCTCCACAGCCAACCCCAAATCAAAATCGCAAGGTGTGCCCGGGACAGCACGTACAGAGGGCAGAGACACATACGGCACAAAGGGAGTATGTAGCTCTTTCTCCCATTGTTCCTTGGGGGAGAGAGGTGTTGGGGAGAACCCAGAACAGACGAAACTCCAGGGATCATCCTTCTTAGCGAATAGCTCAGAAAACCTTCATAGTTATGAAAGACCTCCCCCAAGTCCCCACGAAACGCTCAATCATAACCCTGAAGCCAGTGTAACTCACCTGAAGTGCTGCTGTGGAATCAATGTTCAGAGGTTCAGAGCCTTTGTTCCCATATGTCACTGTGAATGGAGAAGCCACCAAGTCCCGGGGAGCAGAGATGTCAACATTCAGGGAGGCCACCCCACATTGAAGCTGGGCTCTCAGATCCCACAGCTTCCCCTTGTTGTGCTGTGCACATAGCAGGGCCTCTGGCCCCTAATTCTGACTCTCTCAGAGTTGGAGTCTGGCAACACCTACAAGGGCTGGACCTGTAGATCCCTAAAGCAACCAAGAATGAAGGGGAAATGTCTGTTAGTCCCAGTTGATGGTAAGAATGAACTCTGCCTTCCTTCGATCCGTGAAGGTTACATGAGAAACTAAGGAACAGAAAGTTTAGAGACTGTCAGAGATGTTCATCACAGTGGATAGTGGAGCTGAGGATGCAAGTTGTAACAGCATCGGGGCACACATGACATCTTGGGGTTCCTTTTCACCTAGGAGTGCTTGTCTGGACAGGAGCCAAGAGCAACGCATCCCAGGTGGGCCGCCAGCCTTCTGGGCTACTTCTCAATGGACAGACGCTACACCTGCCCAGCCTTCCTCACAGGTAGATAAGGCCACATTGAGTGCTGCTTCTGATTTTTCCCGCTCATGACCTTAACAGAGCATTGCAGCTCCTCAATCTTCACCGTGCAACCCTCTGCATTTGTCTTGTTAAATTCTACCTACAAGTTGGGCATGAGTTTTGGCACAAATGGAGTTGCATGTTCTATTTCAACTCCCAATGGTTCATTACTAGTCCTGATTTATGAGTATCATCTCTGCCTTTTGTATTGATTTTTTTCAAAAAAATTAATAATTTTGTGTAGATTTCATTGCACACAATCACATTATCTGTGGATAAATATGGTATAAGTTCCACGGTTTCAGTCACATATTTCTCATTACCTTTTCTTGCTCACTACACTCTAACAGCCTCTAGCGCTGCTCTCAATAGCAGGCAGCCCTGTTGCATTCTAGATCTTCTGGGAGAATGTTATGTCAGTTGGCACACTCAGGGATGCTCATTTCGGGTCGTAACAGAGGGTTAGTCATGTGGAGGGCGTTCTTTTCTGTTTCTGTCTTGCTAAAAGCTCTTATCATGCATGAGAATTTATCTTGGGTCTTCTTCCATATCTTTTGAGATGCGCATACAGATATAGTCACTCTCATTCTGACAAGGCCCTGTATCATGTTTCAAATAATAAGCCAGTTTTGTGGCTCTGTGCAGTCATATTTTGTCCTTTTCACACATTAAATTTGATTGCTTAATTTTTTTTGTATTCTATTTTATTTTATTTTACTAATTTGTAAGAATTTGGCTTTGCTTTCAGGAGTACTAGTAGTCTATAGCTTTCTCTTCTGGTTTTGGTACCAAAGTAATACTGTTCACACCTCTACTTGCTACAGAGCTCATGATGATCTGGTGTCTCTCCAATGGGGCATAGACCTTAGTGGAGCTACAGGGTTCCGGAGGGAAAGCCCTCAGTTACAGCTTCAGCTTCTGCATGACACTGAGACGGTTAAGGCTCTCCATATTTTCCATTTGCCTGTGGCAGTTTGCTAATGTGCTAATGTGTCTGTGCCTTAGGGAACCTTTGCATCTCATCACAGAGCTGCTCATATTGCATCCTTGATGCTTCCAGTGGGCTTACCCGCTTGCTCTCTTGGGCTCCTCCTCCCTGCCAGCGGTAGCTAGCATTCTCTTTATTTCTTGGCCCGTCTACAAGGATTGTTATCAATGATGCTTATGTTTTCAAAGAAGAACTTTTGGTTTCGTGAATACTCAGTTGTTTTTCTACTTTTGTTGAATGTTTATGTTCTTTCTTTTAGCTGTTTTAGCTTTAAATTGTTCTTCTTTAGCAATAGGAAGCACTGCCTCCATTCATTCCCTCTGCTTTTGAAAGACATTCTTGCCCTTACTGCAGGATACTCAGCAGCTCGTTTTACCACCCACCCTTTGATGTGTGTTGGGGGCACTAGGCAACAAGGCCACGAGGAGATTTTACTTTAGTAAAGAACAGGGCTGGATTAGACAGCAATAGAAGAGGGACAGGTGAGTCTTAGCTGCTGCACTTGTTAGTAAGAAGATCCGGGAGGTGGGCAAACCCTCAGCCAACTGCAGCTGCCTCTGTGGGAATCACAGTTCCTACTGCCAAAGGGAAGTAGGCAGGATGAAGCACTGCCTATGTGGAGCATGAGTCAGAGCCTGGAGTTGCTGCCAGCCGCTGTGCACCTGTACTTCCTGTGATACAGTGTCTTCAAGCGCCATCATCTGCTGGCCACCACACAAACACAAAGACCCCTGGGCTGCCCTGTCTGGGATAGAAGCGAACTTGAACCTCAGACCCAGGTGCCACTGAACACCTCCTCAGCCAGGGGCCCAGGAGACTTCCCGGAGGGGTGGATGTGGGGATGACATCAGCCCCCACAAGGCTGAAGGAGCCATAGCAGAAGAAGCAGCTTTTGCAGATGCAGAGAATAGAGATTTGCTCTTCTATCTTTCTCTCTTTGGTGATGTCATTTCTAATCTTGAGCAGTCCCTGTCATACCCTGGGTAGTGCAGACCACCACAGAGGCCCTTCCCTGGTCCGAGAACCACTACCCATGTTCCCTCAACCTCCAAGTTCTTTCTAGGAGGTGGAATCTAAGGCTTGGGTTCTTCCCTTCCTAGGCCACTTCTGTTGGCCAGGTATTTCCCCTGGGTTGTGCCTGTCCAGGAGCTCCTAGGACAAGGGAGAGAAGCATCAGAGAGGCTTTCTACCTGCCCAAAAGGAAAAACAGCTACGAGATTGACACTGGGGTGTCAATCACAGGCTAGCAGCTTGTACCACTGGGGGATAAAGATCAAACAAACAAACATATACAGGTGTGCAGCAAGGTCTATTCAAGCTCAGCTCTAGGAAATTTGTTGTCTGGCCTCAGCTGTAAGAGTTACAGACTGCATATAAAAGGCTAAGGCAGCCTTCGGTTATGCCACATAGAGCTTTGGCAAAGACAGAAAGGTGATGTTGTTGGGAACCATGATGTTGAGGATGGGAGAAAAGGAAGCCAACAGTTCCTTTGGAAGGAAAGCGTTGCCAGGTACACTGGAGGCATTTCCTGATGGGGAAGAAACATAGACTATCAGTCTGTGGACATCCTAGATACGATGTCTAAGAAGCCAGGGCAGTTCCTGGCAGCCAGGACCCCTCAGAAAAGACAAGATGAGTTGGCAGGAGTAGGGGGACTTTGCAGAATAAGTCTCTGAAGGTCAGCTGGTAACTCCCCATGCTGGACTGAGGGCTTCTGGTGGAGGGCTGGGGGGAAGGCAGTGGGTTTCCTGCGCTCCTGAACAGGGCACTACCATCTCCTTGCTTGCTTAAGGTATCATGGTCACAGCATGAGGTGGGAAGTGCAGACCTGTGGGGAGGGGAAATACGGGTCTGGTGTGAACCCAGTAGCCCCAGGTTTTCCATCTCCTAAGGTGTGCTGGTGGTCACAGAGACACCCAGTGAGGCATCACTGTGCTCAATAGTGTGGAGCCATGGCACAGTGAAGATAGCACATTTGGGAGTGGCTATCACCAGGACTTATGTTAAAGAGAGGAAGACCCAAGCAGGGGTTAGCAGTTGTGGGAGGGATTTCCAGTCATAGCTTCTCAGGCAGGCTTCTGAGGCAGGCCATGAGAGCAAACCCAAAGGCTGTGGACACCAAGAACAGGGTAGAAAGACCAGCTAGCAGGTCAGTAGTTTTGCATCATGAGGACAGGCCCTGTTTAACACCTCAGGCTCCTTACTAGCAAAAGGTGAAAGGCATCTCCCTCTACCCACAGGTCCAACAGAGCATCATGAGGGCTAGGGTCTGAGCCTCATGCAGGGTTTCTTCAGATATGTAACTGCCCTCTCCCCAGTTCTCTGCCTGTGTCTGTGATGCCCAGCCAGACCCTTCCACCTCCACACAGCCACCCACCCTATCCTGCACCAGCCGGGCACGCCTGGCCCCTACACAGACCCAGACGAAGCCAAAGGCTGTACTCCATTCCCAGCAGGCAGGACCAGTACCCAGGCTTGGCTGACGAGGCCAGATGCAGAGAACACACTTGGGTGAGTGCTATCATTTCTCAAGTACTGAAAACTCAAAGAGCCAGAGGTCCAGGTCAAGGAGAGATTTGATCCAAAACACATCCCATTTCTAAGCCAGTGAAGGCATTGCTTTTAGACTAAGGTTTGGCCTCATCTAGCCTGGGACTTGTCAAGAATACTGAGTTGGCACCTGCGTCAGATCTCTACACTTAGGAGATGGCCAGAAAGTTACACCCTGGCTTTGTACAGGGATGAAGGGGGAGCAGGTTCCTGTGAAAAGTCACAAGAACTGGGCCAGGACGTGGTGATATCTCACTCAGAAGACTGGGTTCAAACCGGTGAGCCCTAAGCCGATATCCCTGGCTGTCTTGAGCACATGTATTCTGTGGGTGCCTAGAGTTCCCATCCTCCTAAGCCTTCCCATCTTGGGATGTTTAGTAGTCTCAAGTACCTGTTTGATTCTTGCCTGGCAATGGAGCCTCCTATGGGGGGTGAGTGGAAAGAGGATGGAGCCTCTACAATTGTGCCTTGGAGTGGAGATCTATTCCCACTAGGGGCAGCAGGACAACAAAGGAGATGCTTACCCAGGACCCCTCTATTCCTCCCCTCAAATCCCCACATCTATCTAACTGAATGGAACCCACGGGAAGAGCCTATAACTTGCACCTTGAGCTTAGCCTGTGGCCTCAAGTAAGATTTCCTGGGAGGTTGTTAATTTCTCACCCCAATGTAAGGCCCAATCCCTGTCCATGTCTTCTGTCAGAAGACTGTTCTTTGGCTAAACAGGAACCGTAGCCTCCATACCTCATCCAGGACTGTGCTTATTCCTTTACTCCCTGCCCAACTGGCTATTACTGACTGCCCTCTGCGCACCAAGGGACCCCCTCAGTTCCAGTGTTCCCCAGGCCCCTAGAGTAATCAGATCATGCTGCTTTGTCCCTGGAGCCAGTTCTGCATCAGCAGATTCCAGAAACCCTCAGGAGCATCCAGGCCTAGGCATGGCATCCCCCTCCCTCAAATCTAGGCCTTCCTGAACACAGGAGTTCTGGGGAGTGACATTCGTAATTCCCAACTCATGCTCAAGCCTGGACCCTAGGGAACTGTTCCCCATGGACAGCTGTGGATCTACTGTACAAGATGACACAGATCTGGCCCCCTTCCCTCCTCTAACCCAGACTCATTCTCTTTCTGAACTAGACACAAAATGAGGAAACCAGTTTCCCTGTCTAGGGGCATCCTCAATGACCAGTCATGGGTCAGCTGAAGAGATGTGAACTTTGCCCCAAGGTCCCTTTGCTTCAAAGGAGCTCCTAAGCCTATACCCTTCCCAAAGGAGGCTGCAGCCCCTTGCCTTTCTAGGATCTCACATCTTTTCTTTGTGTGTCTGTGTCCTGCTTGCTGCTTATTGAAGGTACCAGACTTGCCCTGATGAACTCATTTGGCCTTATCACCTCCAGAAAGAGCATATCTCCAAACCAGTTACATAGGGAGATACTAGGGGTGGGTGCTTTGGCATGGTAACTAGGGAGAAGGGCACTATCCTATGGCAGAGGTTGTTCCAATCAAACCGCTGGACTTCTAGGGATGGCCTCACCTCCTAAATGCAGCAGATGTGAACAGGAATTTGAAGGGCTCAAAGATAAGCAGCCAGGCATGTTAGTGCACACTGTTGAACAGAAGTTACCCCTGCGCGTCATATCCCTGCCAGAATCCAGAACTGTCCCTGGTGCTAAGGCTCCACAGAGAGAGGTTAGGCCTGTCACAGGACTTAGCTGCTAAGGAAGTGAGAACAAGGGAAACAGCATGACCAGTGTCAGTATGTGGAACCACAGATGATTCATTCTGAGCTGGAGGAGATGGGGAGAAAAACAGTACACTCCATCTGGCCTAAAGAGGGCAGAAGTCTAAGGGTTTAAACAGTGTTTCACTAATAAAGATACACAACTGAGAACAAAGCAGGGGTATTTGCATGCTGGCAGATGGGCAAAGCTTTCATCTGTTTGCTGCCTTGTTTTATAATGAGCCTTTACAGCTCAGTGAAAATTAGAGAAACAAAGGAACCAGACACCAAAACAAGCAGAGAAGCAACAGGGAGATTTAGCAAGTAGGGAGAGAGAAAATTTGAAAAGAGCCTGATTTGCAGGCATTGCTGCAGGCTGAGGTGGTCTGGGGCTTCCCAGAGATTTCTCAGAGGGGAGGGTTAGATGGTTGGAGGCATTTCTTCTTGTAAAGCAGGGGTGTCACGTGACAAAGTTCCTCCTAGAAGGCTGGGGACTCTCAGTGTATTTTCTCCTTTGGAGGAACCTGTCTTTCAGCTCTGGATGCTAGGTAGGAGGTAACTCATGCTCATGCCCTGCAGGCTACCTCTGCAGGGGTCCTGTGTCAAAGCTGGCAGCTCTTCTGTAAGTGGATCCAAGACAGATGTCATCCACAGAAGCAGGATGGCAACACTCCTGTCTACTGACTTCCCAGGCACAGTTCCAGGCAGGCAGGGGCACATGCTGAAAGGGGATCATCCCTTCCGGGAGGAGCTTAGAGCTGTGCAGGACCTACACGCCTTCCTCAGAGCAGGGAAGAGGTGAGAGGAAGCAGGCATGGGGGCTCATCTTGTGCCAGCATGGTGCTCTCTGTCTCTCATGGGGGTTGGGTACATGTGCCAGCAATGGGTATATAAGGCATTCTGATGAAAGGAAAGGACATGAGAGGTTTCAGAAATCTACCCATGGCTAAGCATGCTGTGCAGTGAGGACTCTGGGGCAGACATCTTCACTGTGTACCCAGGAACAGGGCTGGACCTACCCCAGCCCACTTCATGCTGAGTCCAGTGACTGGGAGAAGGGTATGAATAGGCTCAGGGCTCTCCCTATGGATACTACCTGGTTTATACACAGCTCCCGTGCTAATCTTTGTTTCTCCGACAGTCATTGCCATGAACCTGGCTGAGGGAGGCATTCCCTCTTAATGGATCCTATAAGAGACGATAAGTGGAGAAGGCATGTATCCTCCACACATCCATAAATTAGCAATAAATAAGAGCCTAATGGCTCCATTCCAGACCCAGGACTCACATGCTGTGAATAAATCTAGTGACAATTATCACAGTTCCCTGTGGAGAAGAAGCTGGCACTGGGTGGACCCCTCCTGATCAGACACTGGCATCTCTGTAAACTCTTACCGCGTGGGATAATTTAAGAAAATGGCTTATGCACAGAGAGTCAATAATGATGCTGTGGGCAATGTAGAACAAGTCACGGACTGAGTCCTTCAGCCAGTCTGGCCCAGGCTCCTATGTAGGATAACAGGACCACAGCTGCCCACAGACTCTAGAGTGTGCTTTTGCAGACAGTATCTTTCCCTGATGCTTGTCAAGCCCCATACTTACCCCTTCTATATATATGATGCTTGGCCATCTGTGGACCCCAATATGTACAAGGCCAAGAGGCTCTATGGATCATAGAGTAAGTGGACACGCAGATGGCAGAGCAGGGATACAAACCTGGCAGGGCACCAGTGCCAAGACCTACCCATCCCTTTGCCTGCTGTCCTAGGACATCAGGATACCACGACATGAGGACACACACACACACACACACACACACACCAGGAAGGAGAAAACAATTAAGACAATCAAGGGGAAGAAGAGCCTATCATGGAACCTACCCATGGCCTCTGCCACAAAAATACATCTCCTAATTCATTTAGGATCCTCCACAAAGATTCAAGTCCCCACTTGGACAGGTCTCATCCTGAGGTACTAAGAACCAGGCAGGACACTCAGAACACAACCTGAATAATACTCAAGAGTGTTCTCCAAAGAACAATGCTATTAACTGGAGAACAGCAGCAGGATGCGCAATGAGAATCCATGCCATAGTAAGCTAAGAGTGCATGCAATCAGAACTCTTTTTTTCCCTCTTCAGACATTTTATTTTTTAAAAATTTTTTATTAACATTTTTATTTTATATTAATCACAGGTTATGTACTTTGTATCCCAGCCGTAGCCCCCTCCCATATTCCCTCCCTATCCCCCCCCTATCCCTCCCTCATCTCCTCCCTGTTCCTTTCTAAGTCCACTGATGGGGGGGGACCTCCTCCCCTTCCATCTAACTCTAGCTTATCATGCCTCTTCAGGGCTGGCTGCAATGTCCTCTTCTGTGGCCTAGCAAGGCTGCTCCTTCCTCGGGGGGCAGGGAGGTCGAAGAGCCAGCCATTGAATTCATGTCAGAAATAGTTCCTGTTCCCCTTACTAGGGTAACCACTTGGATATTGAGCTACCATTTGCTACATTCAAGCAGAGGTTCTAGGT
>CM053745.1:21068346-21098846 GCA_028658305.1 Pachyuromys duprasi | reverse complement strand
TTATAGGTCTATATAAGTGAGTATATACCATGTGTGTCTTTCTGCTCTTGGGATACCTCACTCAGGATGATTGTTTCCAGGTCCCACCATTTGCCTGCAAATTTCATGATTTCCTCCTTTTTAATTGCTGAGTAGTATTCCATTGTGTAAAAGTACCACAATTTCTGTATCCATTCCTCAACTGAAAGGCATCAGGGTTGTTTCCAGGTTCTGGCTATTACAAATAAAGCAGCTACAAACAGAGTTGAGCAAATGTCCTTGTTGTATACTTGAACATCTTTTGGGTATATGCCTAGGAGTGGTATAGCTGGATCTTGAGGAATCACTATTCCTAATTGTCTAAGAAAGCGCCAAATTGATTTCCAGAGTTGTTGTACAAGTTTACATTCCCACCAGCAATGGAGGAGGGTTCCTCTTTCTCCACATTCTCTCCAGCATGTGTTGTAACTTGAGTTTTTGATCTTAGCCATCTGACAGGTGTAAGGTGAAACCTCAGGGTCGTTTTGATTTGCATCTCCCTGATGGCTAAGGATGTTGAACATTTCTTTAAGTGTTTTTCTGCCATTCTACAATCCTCTACAGAGAGTTCTCTTTTTAGCTCCATACCCCATTTTTTAATTGGATTACTTGGTTTGTTGCTTTTTAACTTCTTGAGTTCTTTATATATACTGGATATTAGCCCTCTGTCAGATATAGGGTTGGTGAAGATCCTTTCCCGGTCTGTAGGCTGTTGTTTTGTTTTGATGATGGTGTCTTTTGCTTTACAGAAGCTTTTCAGTTTCATGAGGTCCCATTTATTGATTGTTGCTCTTAGAGTCAATCAGAACTCTTAAAAGCAAAAAAAGGGATGAATTGTCTGAACTGGGGCATGCTAAAAGAGCATTAAAGACATTTTTATGGAGTTGGAGAGACCAGATACTCTCAGTAGCTAAGAGTGCATTCTGCTCCTCTAGAGGACCTGCTTTCATTCCCATTCATCCACAACTGCCTATAACTCCAGCTCTAAGGGATCAGATATCCTCTTCTGGCCCCCACAGTTACCCCCAAACATGAGGCATATATCACACAAACAAAGTACACATATTTTTTAAAAGATGTATACTTTATTGTAGATCTCCGTGCTTACTTGAGAGGAGTGCAGAACACAGTCCACATAGAACATGACAGAATGCTTTTGGTAAAGTTCTCCATAGACATGCAGAGCCATGGTTCTCCTTTCATAATTTCCTGGCTGCAACCAAGTTTCATAGTCAGTGAGCAGCAAGAGCCCAGGCAGTGCAAGATGCTCCTTTACAGTTGTAGCCAGACGGGAGTGGAGAGTGTTTCCTGGCATTCCTCAGGCCTTCAGGTCAATTCCCAGCCATATGAAAGAAAGTCCAGGCTAAACTCCTGCCTTGGATCTAATCATTCCAATGTGGGGAATACACTGAAAGGAGGAAAAACATCATGTCAACACATCCAAAGTATCACAAATTCTAACAGCAAAGCTAAAACAATAACAGACCATCACAGGAATAGAAACATACCTAGGCAGAGAACAAGATAAATCAAGCCAATAGTAAGCAACTATTGGTAATAACAGGTAAATATATTGTTTAATAAGTGGGGGACTTCTGTTGATACACGATAGGTGGTGTGTGGATTAACAGATGATTGATAGAAGGTACAGATTAATAAATATGTAGATATATAGATTTGTTAACTGACAAGTGGCTATAGATGATTGATAGTTGCATTGATTACTTGATATAAGGATAGGCAAATGGTATATACTGTCTATGGAGATCAAAGTCAATGTAGCTTATGCTACTTAATCTCAATTGAGGAGCTACATCCATCTGATTGGCTTGTGGGCCCTGTGAGGGCATTTTCTGGCTTAACAATTGATTTGGGAGGGCCCAGCCCACTGTGGACAGTGCTGTCTTAGACAGGTGGTCCAAGTTGTAGGAGAAAACAAGCAGAACAAACCATGGAAAGCAAGCCAGGAAGCAGTGTTTCTCCATGGCCTCTGCTTCAGTCCCTGCCTCCAGTTTCATGCTTAAATTCCTGCCCTGGCTTCCCTTGATGATGCACTCTAACCTGTAGTACATAACAAACCCCTTCTTCCCCAAGCCGCTTCTACTCAAGGCTCTATCACAGCAACAGTGATGCAAGCTAGGGCACAAGTAGGAAGCAAAGTAGAATTATACTTACCCAAGGTTATTAGGATCACATCCTGGTAATACCCCCTCTGTCCTTCAGATGTCAATTTCAAGATGCTATGGCCTTGTGCTCTGAGGTTTTTACAAGCTGTTGGCTGTTTTCACTGCTTAAACTACAAGAAGGGGGAGTGTTAAAGAGTTGTAAGAAAGGGACAGGGCACAGTCTTACTCATCTGACAGTTGGGGTCGGGGAGGGATGATGGTAAAGGGACCTGTTCTCAACATTGATACAAAGGCTAGAGAACTTCCTTCCAGAAGGTTGCAGTTCAGCAGTTTCACAAGCTCAGAATTTGCCCACAGGTATGTGGCTGTGGGCAGACAACTCACTTTGAAAGTATATGTACATGGCACCTGTTGTGTCTTAAGTGTCCAGAACCAAAATGGCCCCACTTTGATTTTTTTTCCCCTGGCAAACAGGTGATGACAGATAAACAGACAGACAGACAGAGTGATTTTAAAATATTGGCTGGTGATAGATTAACTGCTAAGGGATATAGGTGATATATTGATTAATTAATTAATAAGGTAAAAATAAGAACTAGGTAGGCAGCTTGATTAATAGGAAGAACAAATGAATGATAGGCAGAGAGATATATAGCCTACCACAATTAAAACCATGTGCTGGTACTGTTAGCTGGTACTGGAAGTGGATTGCTTAGGAGACTTATCAATTTGACAATGAACATTTTTCTGAAAGTTAAGATCCATGCATGGCTGCACACTTGGGTATAGTACGGGTAGCCAAGATGGGTGGGGAGGACAGGGAGCACTTTACTTTGACATGGTTTAGGGAGACCAAGAAGGATCTGGTGAGGATAAGCCCCCTATCTCTGATTTTAAAAGTAGTGACCCTTTGTCTTCTTCCAGGAGGGAGTCCATTTTGGTGACCTCTGCTGCCCAGGGCACTTCTGCACTGCTGAAATTAGGAGTGTGGAGAAGAGGTATTGGGAACAAAGATGGTAACTGTCCTGCCCACTTGGGATGTTCTGTTCACCTTGGCTGTGAGCCAAGCCATCCTAAGGGGTCCATGTGTGGGTGAGGGCACATACAAAAATACCTGGCAGCCTTGGGGATCTCAGAACCTAAGGGATGGGTATGTTAGACATAGATAGATCCAGTGTGAGCAGGACAGCAATGCCAGACGTGTACTGATGATAAAGGATGAGGAGGGAGGCTGAAGGGTGTTTGGAGTCTCAATCCATTTGCATATCTCAGCCTCCAGGCTGGAGTGGTAAGAAGGGGAATAGGGACCTCAGAAAGGCTAAAGCAGGACCTCCTAATAGGCTCCGGATCAGATGCTCATGAAGATCCTGAGGATCCCCCAAGAGCCTCCAGAGTAGAGGTTCTGGGCACTGGAGTTGGCCACGGGCTCACTGAGACCTCCATTGTTTTCTGCCACCCATACTTTTGCCTCCCATGGACACACATGAATTGGAAGATTTATGAGCTCCTTGGGGGACAGATTTGGAGCTTGATATCCTACACCCTGAGCTGGGAGGGAGATACGATTCAAGACCCCAAATTCCCAGCCGTAGCTTCTTCTACCTTTAAGATTTCACCAGCCATGGGATGCTTTCACCCCAAGATCCCTTAGAGGACCCCTTCAAGAGCCACATCCAGGCTGGACCTGGAAAATAGCAATCCTCTTCCCTAAGACTCCTCCATCCAGAACACTGTACAATTCAGGTCCCTTACTCCGACCCTCTAAGCTCAAGTCAATATTTACCAAGATCTCCAATGTGACTACATCTACCAGACAGCTAAGTAGTCCAGCTAGGTCTCTGTGATACTTTTGTGATGGCCTGGCCTTCTGCTCTGGAAGGGTCTCAGAATGGATGTCAGGATCCAGCTAACTTCAAGATCTCAGCACCATGGCAAATAGACAGACTCTCCACAGCTCATATTGGAGCTCTGAGGACTGAACTGTGGTCCCCGCCATCACCAAGTGCTTCTGTCTCAGAAAGTGTGTTAGAGTCCAAGGATATCCTAGGAAGAATGTTGTCTCCTCTCACCTCGACCTCAACTGTATTAGAGTCCAAGGAGAAATGTTGTCAGCTCCCACCTTGACCTCAGTCCATCCGTTCCAGGCCCAGGGGAGCTCATGAAACAGGACTGTTTCCTGTTGGTTGTAGGGTCCAGCTTTCAGGAGATGGTTCACTGTATTCTGTCTACATTTCATTCTACCATACTGGAGTGTGCCGTGTACTTGTACAGACTGATTTGTGTGCACATATGTGCACATACACTCACATGTGTGCATCCACACACACGTGTGTGCACATACACACATGCACACACTCTTCCTGCATTGGGGACAGTCAGAAAAATGGGATCATATGACTCCATCATTTCCTTTGTAAAAGACTCCTCTCACCTTTGAGATTTTGCTTTTTAAAACAGAATCAGCGTAATTATGTGGCTTCTTCTCTGTCCAAAAAGATCTGAGCAGACCTTCAGGGCACAAGCTGATGATACAAAATGTCATTAAGATGAGAGTAGTTTTTAAACATACCCAGAAATCTCACTCGGTCGAGGCTGCCCTATACCTAGGTTTGGAGCCTTCCATTGTCCTCTGCCCTGAGATAGCCAAAAGCACCTAATGTGCCCTTTCCGTGGAATGCAGATTCTGGAATACTCTTGTTTTTCACCATTTTATTATAAGCAAACTGGCTCAGTAACTTACTAAGGAGGGTCCACATCCCATATCCTACCCACCATCCTTGTCGGCTAGGATCCCTGCTGTGAGATCCACCCTTGCCTTGAAGAGTTTAGTGCTTGCAGCCTCTATACTGACTCCTTTCTGAGATGGACAGACATGGAGCTGTGGGGGGGATACAGGTGGCAGGAGGGAGTGTTGGGGAGACTGCTTTGTGTTCTCACCAGTTCTCCACTCTCCTGACAGGAACTGAGCATGCTCATCCTGATGTAGGCATCCATGAGCCAGGAGAGGTCCCCTGCCCTGTAGGTCACTTTTGTCCAGTAGGTCTGGGGATGCCCCTACCTTGCCCTGTGGGCACCTTCTCAGATCGGTGAGTACCACTGCTTGAGCCTGGAGTTGGCCCTGGGGTTGGCCCTGTCTTCCTCTTGGCCGTGCTTCCCATAGAAAATTTAGCCAGCTAGGTATCTCAGCAGCCAAGACTACTGGCTTCAGATAGTTCAGCTCCTCTTGGCCTTAGGAGATAAAAAAATGTCCTGGGTACGCAGTGAGGATTAGACCAGGGTGGACTCCCATGGGTTCTTGGGGGCTTGAGCTATACCATGCCCAAGACAAAAAGTCATAAAGGAGTCATATGCCTTTTCAGTACCTTATTCAAAAAGCGATCCCCCATCCAAATCTCTAGAAACTCCAGCCTTCAAGAGCAGATACCCCAAAGCAAAGGGACAGTTGTTAGCCCATGGCTGAAGGGATAATAGATATTCTGATTGTAGATGCTAGTGAATTCTGAGACCACCAATCACCTGAGTTTGAATTAAGAATAAAAGGAAAAATAACAACTAGGTGCCTGTCAGAGAGAGGGAGGGAGAAGGAGAGACAGAGGGAGGGAAAGAAAAATAGGAGAAGAGGGAGAGGGAGAAAGTGTGTTGTGAACCTCCCTTTAGGCATCTTCCTGATATTACCTGTATCCGCCAGTGCTGTGAGGGGACAGGCTCACAGGGGATCCCATGAAGAGGGCTCACCAGACAGCCTATCCTTCAGAATGGCACCCTCTCACCCTCAGAGCTACCAGTCTCCTCTGCCCCTATGTTTCTTTCTGCCTCCTAGGGTGTTTCTCTCCATGTCCTCTGAGTGCCTGCCATGCCCCCCTGGTCATTTCTGTGCTGCCTCTGGCCTCTCTGCTCCCTCAGGACCCTGTGCACCTGGCTACTTCTGTCTAGCAGGAGTCTCCTCTCCAACCCCAACAGGTATGAAGCCCCTTGGGTCTAAAGTGCCTCTGACCTCGCAAGACACCTTGTGATTGGGAGAACCCTGGGGTTTGGATAATTTGAGGGAAAAGGGGATATGAGTGGAGACTGGGTATAACCCTTCCTAGACCCCAGCAGCAGCAACATGGCCCATGCCTTTCTGCACCTAGCACACTAGCATCCTCTGAGCTATCCTTCCTCTCTCCCCACCCAGATCTACCAGCTTAGTCATAGACTGGCTGGAAGATAGGCAGAGACAACTGAGGGGGCTGGTCAAGAGTACCATGGTGATGCGCTGTGGATCACATAGGGGATGAGCTGAGCATCCATCCCTACACACCGGGGTCACCCAGGGTACCTTGTGAGTAGGTGGGATCCGAGGCATAGCTTCTGCAAGTTCCTGCCAAGTATAGGGTAGGTTAAAATGTCAGGCCTCTAGGGCTGTGTCTACTTATTTAATTCACCCTGAAAGAAGGTTCATTTTCTCCCTTTAGTTTTGAGCATTTCGTACATGCATACAATAAAATAAGATTATATTCACCTCCCGTTTTCCCCTCCAAAATCCCTCACATACCCAGATCCCTCCAACACATACCCAGATCCCTCACATACCCAGATCCCTTCACAACTTCATGTCTCTTTTGCATAATTCACTAAATCTTAGTGCTGCCCATATGTGCACGCATGCCCACTATAGCATGCGTCACATCCTCAAGAAGAGAATGAGTCTTCCTTTTCTAGCAACTATCTACTGACAATAAACTCTTCAGCAGGGGGTGGGACTTTGGGGGTTATCTATGCTGGGAATTTGACTGGCTTGATCTTGTTTAGATAACCATGGTTGCTGTGAGTTAAGGCAGTTAATGTGGGTTGCATTAGCCATGACCAGAAGGCAGCATCCCACAGTACCCTCTCCCATTCTCCAGCTCTTACTTTCTCTCTGGCTCCTTTTCTGCCCTGTCTCCTGAGCTCTAATGGTAGAAGGTGGCCATAGGTCCCTTTCGAGATGTCTTCATTGGGAAGGTGGTAGAGGAAGTCTCAAGAATATGTTGGAGCACACAGGGCTGAGTTGAAGCTTTGGGAGCCTGAACCTGGGCCAGAGCTCTCCTATCTGGTTTGCTCATTGTTTGGAAAACATTCAAGATGTAATTCCAGCTTCAGATAGAAAACTCAGTTCTGGAAGTCACGGATAGGGAGCCGGAGTACAATGCTGGACCCCAGTGAGGCTGCTCAATCAGGATGATCGCTAAACAGAACCGGCCTTCAAGTTCAGTGCAACTGAATGTGAAGGTGGTGCCCTTTTAGTCTGTATCTAAAAGTGAAGAACTCCAAAAGTGACCTCAGAGAACACTCAGGGTGGCAAAGAGTGGCTCTGATCCGGGAACAGGCTCAGAGGATGCTTGTACCACACTGGTACCTTCCAACCTAAGAATGGCCGTCCCTGTCTTGTGCACTGGCCATGAAGGGAGATGTTGAGGCTCTCTCACACACAGTGCATTAAAGAACTTGTGCTCTGTGAGGAGATGTAGAAAGAATGGTTATTATTAGTAGTATGCTCAAAAACATCCTTAGGCTCTCTAACTTGGACCTGAGGAGTCTACTCTGGGTTCTGCTGCCACACAGTCTCCTCACCCCTGGTTCTGCTGTGACCAAGGCTTGCACCCTCTCATAATACTCCTTCTCCAACAGGCCTCTCAGTACATGGAGGGCCCTGTCCCCAAGGGCACTTCTGCCCACGTGGGACCAGCCTCCCTCAGCCCTGTCGTGCAGGCTCCTACAGCTCCCTGCCTGGTCAAGCTTCCTGCTTCCCCTGCCCTGCTGGCTATTATTGCCCTGAGAATATCACCAGCTACAGTGGATACCCATGTCCTGCTGGCTTCTACTGCCCCCGTGGTAAGTGCATAGGGTACAGCTTCCCAGGCCTCCAGGTTTCCAGCAAGAGGCAGCAAAGGGCTTCTAGGCTCAGCTCAAAGCACTGCACTTTCTGCTTCGCTGTCCTTTGGGCAGGGTGCCCTTGGGAACCAGGGGACACTTCCTATCTCTACACACTGATCTTCAGGTACCAAGCATGCCAGCCAGTTTCCCTGCCCCAGGGGCTACTACAACCCAGACCCGCTGACTCACAGCCTGGACAGCTGCCTGCCCTGCCCGCCAGGCCACTACTGTGGCCAAGAGAATCTGACAAAGCCATCGGGACCCTGTGATGCTGGTATGTTTCCCATGTGGATTCCGATCAACCCCTACTTAGCCCCATACTTCCCACTTTTGCCCCAGTCTTGAGGTCACCAGACTAGCACCCACAACAGTTACTGGAATGGTTGGGCCTGCAACTTGCTGAGGTTGGCCTTGAACCCCCTCAGAACAGTGCTCATTCCACCCTGCCATTGCTTCCTAGGCTGGTACTGTGTGTCGGCAGCATGGACTGCTCGCCCCTTTGACTTGGACAACTACACCAGCACAAACTGCCTGTGCCCGGCCACTGCCACAGGGGGAAAGTGTCCAGCTGGCTCCTACTGCCCTGAGGGCAGCCCAGAGCCCATGCCCTGCCCACCAGGCTCCTTCTGTGCCACCTCAGGTAAGAGCCAATCATGCTCGGTGCAGACTGTATGACAGTCTCTTTTCCCAGCTCTGAACTCATGGGATGCCTGGATGGTGACTGTCAGGCAGCGGACTCAGGTGTGCGTGACCTTGTCATCAGCTGGGGAGTCTCAGCTCATTTGAGGAGCTGCAGAGCATAGTGAAGCAAGACTATATCCTCAGTCTACTGAATGGAACCCCCAGTTTCAGCCCTGTGACCAACTGGATATGAACCTCAGATCCTGTGTGACTGAGAGGAGTAGCTGTGTCACAGGCTCTCCCATGAGAAGAAAGGGGTCTGGAACATAGCTTGGGTTCATGGGTCTCAGGGCATGGCCGACGTCACGTATATCAGTTACTTTCTTCTTCATGGTGACCGAATACATTCCATCATGGCAGGGAAGACATGGTAGCTGGGAATGGGGAGGGGTGTATGGTCTTACTGCATCTGTAGTCAGGAGTCAGAGCATGAACGTGATATGGAGCTGAGCTATAAGACCCCAAGGTCTGACTCTAATAACCCACTTCCCCAAACGGCTCCATCTCCAAAGGTTCCCAAACAGCTCAACCCAGCTGGGAACTAAGAGTTCAAATACATAAACCTTATGGGAGTTATTTTATATTCAGACCACAGTTACCTCCAGAGAGTCCCAGTCGGTGTGAATCCTGTCAAGTCCTATGGGTGTGACCCCTGTGTGTCACGGAGCTTACACTGTATTTTAATTTTTTTAAATGAGTTTTCCTTGCAGTAGAGCTTCCTGCTGCTCTTTGTGTGGGCATGCTTGTTCTTTGGGATGCTATAGAGTTCTTCCAGTATGTTCCTGTGTGAACCCCATGGAATATATCAACATGGGAACCTTACCAGAAGGCTCTCAACTGCCCTTAGCTGGTTCTCTCCCATGTGGCTTCTAAGTTGCTTCCTCTCGGGTATTTTGTTGGTGTCTGTTGTTCTGCTGCATGGGAATTTTTTTTAACATGTTTGAAACGATAATTCAGACTTCCCAAATGACTCAAGATTGTGTGTGTGTAGTGTAAAGATGCAGGATGGTGACTAGGGAGAATGTGGAACCCGGTAACAGTACCAAGAAGTAGGGCGAAACCACTCCAGTGAATGGGTCTTCGCAAATAGGGAGGCAGTGTTCATCACTGATAAAAATCTGCATTATGGGCCTTAGCCTCTCAAGAACATAAAAACATAGACTGGATGTGGCCAGCTCACTGTAATGCCAGAATTCAGGAAGTAGAGGCAAGAGGATTACAAGCTACAGACCAGCCTGGGCTACACAGTGAGGCCCTGAGCCCCATCCCTAAAGCCAATCAAAATAAAACCTGCAGAGAATGGTGTTTTGGGGGGTGACTTTTGCTGTTGCTCAGGCCACCACTCTGTTTTTGTGAATTTCATATGAAATTAAAAACACTAGAATCAGACTAATAATAACTCTGAAAGCTGGGAAATGGGGTACACACCATGATATGTTCTAATGGTTATAGTCCTGACCATGTGTATGCTCATATGAAGCATGTATGTAAATGAAATAAACAGGTGCGTGAATTGTGATTTTTAAAGTGGCTCAAGGGAAGACTTATTTGGGCCTACTATCCATCATGGCAGCTCACAGCTATGGTGATGGAAGCAGAAACATCAGCAGACAGGAAACTGAGGAAGACTGGAGCCATTAGGCTGGCCTGTGGCCTTCCAGACCTGTCCTCCTCAAACTATCTCCCTCAGTTAGGCCTTACCTCCTAAAGGTTCCAGAATATCCCAAGATAGTGCCACCAGCTAGGGACCAAGCATTCAAGGAAATGAACCTGTGTGTGACATTTTACATGGAAACCAGGGTTTCCATAGGCCCTGCCCCAGATCACCTCAGATTCATCACAGACTTCTGTTTTATCCTGGTGTGGGTGGTGACGGTGAGCCCCAGTTGGGAAGTCAAGACACATCTTGAGGTCTTGCTTTGTTTGTGTGTCTGTGTGTTTATTTGTTTGTTTGAGATGTGATCCCACTGTGTGACTGTCCTTAGCCTCAGACTTGCAATCTCCAGCCCCTGAGAGCTAGGATTACGGCATGCTATACCTAGCTCCCAACTTCATTTTTTAAGAAGCCTAATCCGTCCCAGCCTCTTCTCACCCCCAGGCCTCTCCACACCGACTGGGTCCTGTCAGGCTGGCTACTTCTGCACTGGAGGCTCCGAATCCCCAACTCCAGAGGATGAGGCGACAGGGGGCCCCTGTCCTCCAGGATCCTTTTGCCGTGAGTGTCCTCTTGGGCCCCTTTCTTGGCCCTAGCTATGGCTCTGCCTTTTGTCTGCTGATGAACCTGATTCTTAGCTTGGCCTGGAGGTGAGGAAGAAGCCAGAAAAAGAGAGGTGCTTAACAGTGGCTGGGCCAGAGTGGAGAAGACTTGGAAGGGTATGGTTAAGGGACACATGAGCCTGCGCTGTGCTTTGATCGGTTTGGTGTGGAACGCTAAGAACAATGACAGTGGCCTGCTTGCACTTGGACCCAGCTTGCTCAGCTCCCAGTGGGGTGAGCCCAGGTGAATGTTCTTAGCCCAAAAGGGAATGCTCTGGCTATCTCTCTCTGTGCTGCTGAGGGGTCAGAGAGCTGGGCCAGTAGAAGCTGGGCAGTGACAGATCCCACAGCTCTGTAAGTCACAGGCCATTCCAGGCTCTGAGGCCCTGGACCCATATCTTCCCTGTGCCCTCAGCTACAGCATCACACAAGCCTATGCCCTGTCCAGCGGGCACCTTCTCCAGCCTCCCAGAGCAGACCACATCCTCCACATGCCGGACCTGCCCATCAGGCTTCTACTGCAAGGAGGCAGGTCTCCAGGCCCCCAGTGGGTGGTGCCCAGCAGGTAAGAGGAGAGGAGAAGTGAAAAGTGAGAAAAGAAAAGGCCAGTGAGAGCCTGAGGGGAACTCTCTGTGTACAGAGATCCAGGGGCTTCCAGCAGTGGAAGACAGTGCCAGGGCTGGTAGCACTATCTTGGGATGTTCTGGAACCTTTAGGAGGTAAAGCCTAGCTGAAGGAGATAGTCTGAGGAGGACAGGCCTGGAAGGCCTCAGGCCAACCTAATGGCTCCAGTCTTCCTCAGTTTCCTGTCTGCTGATGTTTCTGCTTCCATCACCACAGCTGTGAGCTGCTATGATGGATAGTAGCTTCGGTGGGCCCAAATAAGTCTTCCCTTGAGAATCATAAGAAAGAAGGGGGAGTTAATATGACCTGGAGAGGACAGGAGCTCCACAAGGACCAAATATATCTTGGCACAGGGGTCTTTTATGAGACTGTTTCTCCAACCAAGGACCATGTATGGATATAACCTAGAACCTCTGCTCGGATGTAGCCCATGGTAGCTCAGTATCCAAGTGGGTACCCTAGTAAGGGGAACAGGGGCTATTTCTGTCATGAACTCAATGGCGAGCTCTTTGACCTGTCCCCCTTACCCCCCGAGGGAGGAGCAACCCTGCTATGACACAGAGGAGGACTTTGCAGCCAGTCCTGATAAACCAGGGTCAGATGAAAGGGGAGGAGATCCTCCCCTATCAGCGGACTTGGAAAGGGGCAGGGAGGAGATGAGGGAGGGAGGGTGGGATTGGGAGGGAGCAGGGTACATCTGGGATACAAAATTAATAAACTGTAACTAATATTACAAAGTAAATTTAAAAAGTCTTCCCTTGAGCTTTAAAAAAATCACAGTTCACACACCTGTTTATTTCATTTACACCTGTTTATTTCATCTACTCAGGTAGAGGGAGGGGGTCATCCTTCCTCATTAGCTTTCGATTCTTCCAGGCTATTACTGTGACTCCAGCAGTGGACCTGTCCAGGACTTCAGCTTGTACCCATGTCCTCAAGGATATTACTGCCCCGTGGGCACAGCCAAGGCCAAGCACCATAGCTGTCCAGTGGGCACATACGGTCCTCAAAAAGGTCTTGCAAGCATCACTGAGTGCCAGCTGTGTCCTGCTGGGAAATTCTGCTCACTGGCTGGGATCACAGCTCCTACAGGTACAGACCAGGATCTGTGGGGTGGGGGTGGGGGGTTGGAGGCTATGAGAAGCAGTGGGCTTGAGTGGGGACAAGTGGTAAGGAAATGTCTCTTAAATAAACTGCTTAGCCCTCACTACTGAGTCAGAAGAGCTAGAGTATGGGGGCTGGAAACAGTCTGTATGCTCATTGCTTCCAGAGACACTGGCAATGACTGATACCATCACAATGCAGCATGCCCATCCCAGGAACAAGGTCTCTGCCTGGTTCTGGAAAGATCCTCAGGGGCTGTGACATCATGCAGACTGAGAAGTTCTCATGCACCCTGCCCTGAGGAAGAGCAGTATCCAGCTTCCCACTTGCAGAGCACACCCTTCACTTTCTTTTTGGGGGACTTAGAATCTCCCTCTCATGCCACTGGTGTGCTGGTTTGGGAGGCAGGTGGCTTCTGTATGAAATGGATGCATTAGAGAAACAGGCCTGGTCATTGATTGTCTCTGAGGAGATGACCTCTCAAACTGGACTTCCATAAAGCTTTGATGGGACTTCTGTGCTACTTCAGGAGGAAGGTCTTTGAAGACCTGGATCCCCAGAGCCCCATGCCACCACAACCTCTGGTCAGAGACACTGTATCTCATGGTCTTCCTGCACAGAAAGCTCAGGCTGCCCTATGTCCCAACGTGGTCTCCAGCAAGGAGCTTGATGACCATGCTGACCGGACACCCTCTCTCCCAGGACTCTGTGCTGCAGGGCACTGGTGCAAAGCAGGAGCTTCCAGCAAGGATCCGACAGATGGGTCTGGAGGCCTCCTCTGCCCCGCAGGACACTACTGTCTTGAGGGTACTTCCCACCCCAACAGCACCATAGTTACCCTGGAAGGGTGGGAAGGTCCCTTTCTTCTTAGCCCCCCTGCTCACCTTGGATGCTATTTCCTGCTCCTCACACACACCACATTAGCCCTGCTTTGTAGCCATGGCTGAGCTATATGTTTGAACATAGAATTTTGCCCCAACCTTCACCCCTCATTAAACCCAACCTGTCATCCTCAAACCCTTCCAGATATAAACTTATGACAGCTGCCTAAGGGCTGATGTCCCAGTGACACTATTCCTTGGCAGCCTCCTCATGCTTCAGCTGCTTCCCACTCAGGAGGTCTATCCAGACCTGGGTGTCCCTTCTCTCCCAGGCTGGACAGCAAATGGCATGTAGCCTTTTAGTGTCCTGTACCAAGCCCACAAAATAGAATTCCATTTTCTGTCTTCTCACTGCCCACTCTGCTTCAGTGAAGGTGACAAGAAACTCCACAACTAAAATGTCCCTCCTCTGGCCGCTGAGGAAGAATTCTTGTCCTGGTTTGAGGGGAGGGCAGGATCCCAGGGAGCAGGAGCCCGGGGACAGTGCGGCGCCTTTCCTGAGTCCCTGGTCCTGCAGGAACCCCAGTCCCAGCCCCGTGCCCACCTGGAACTTGGTCTTCAGAAGGAACCAGAGGCCCAGAAGGATGCCAGCAGTGTTCTGTAGGACAACTCTGCCCTGGGGGCCTCCTGCCAACCTGGCCAGCACCCTGCTATCTAGGGTAGGCACAGCATTCATCTCCCATCTCCAGGCCTTCAAAGAAGTTATCTGCACATACCCAGGGATCTGCTTCATCTAGGGACAAGTCATCCAGAAAGCAAGAAGAAACCCCTTCAGGGTAGCTGAGGAAGAGCGACACATTGTTGGCTACATGTAGACCTGAAGAGCTTAAGCCATGCCAGGACCCAAAGTCTTGCAGATAAGGTCACTAAGGGTTTCAGGGAACAGACTACGGCTCCAGAACACATTCCTGCTTCTCTCCAGACTCAGTAGAGGCAGTCAGAGGTCAGAGGTCATGATGGGGAGACAGACATAAGAACAAGCAATGAATGTCCCAGTTACTGACCTGATCAGGGTCCTCAGGCCCTGCTCATTGTCAACCCTGTGCCTCAAGCTGCATGTTGCTCAGGCACTGTCCTTAACTAAAACCTTTTTATTTTTTTTCAAATTTGTCCAGTGTTCCTTGCACTGGGGGAACTGCCCCTGCTATCCTTATGGAGAGTCTTTCTGGAAGACCTTGCCTTCCTGGGCACTTCTGTGCTTGGGGAATGGTGGACATCACTCCATGTCCTCCTGGCTCCTACACCTCCCACACTGCCACAACAGAATGTCTCATCTGTCCCAGTGGCCACTACTGTGTTCCAGGGATGAGGCCACAGCTGTGTCCTAGAGGTTAGTGATCATCCACAGCCCTGCTGTATGATCCAAGGGCCTTTTAGTCAGAGGATGGGATTGGCTATGAGCAGTTAATTCATCCATTAGGTGACTCACTTCCATTGGGCCTTCCTTGAGATGCAAGGTACCCACAGGCTTACGTGTGCTCTCACTCAACAAGTGCTCCATGTGTTTGAGATGTTCACATGCCTTGTCCTCCCAGGCACACCCTCCCCCCCCCAATGGAGTCTTTCATTTCCCACTCCCACTCCCCTACCTTTCTGGACCTACCCTTCAGCTCTGCTCACCCACAGGCTTCTACTGTTCTGAAGGCACTGGCCTGGATTGGCAGCCCTGTCCCCCAGGCACCTATGGCTATGAACCAGGGCTGAGCAGTCTGCCAGAGTGCCGGGCTTGTGACGGGGGCAGGTTTTGTCCCAGGGCCAATGCAACAGAGGCTGGTGGGCAGTGCTGGGAGGGCTTCTTCTGCACCAGAGGCTCAACACGACCCAACCCAGAGGCTGGCACAGAAGGTATCCCATACACTTCTACTTTTGAACCCTGTTTAGAAAATTGGGGTGTCCAGATTCTCCCTTCCATTGGCTAACTGAGAGAGAGAGAGGGTGGTCCTTTTGTTCTCTCCTGCATAGCTGGCTCTTGTCTTATGTGATGCTCCTTGATTCCCATTGCATGATTGTATAAAACTATGGCCCTAGGATGAACGGAGGTCTGGCTTGTAGCCATGTCACTTACTCCCTAATTCTGAGCAGAGACCACAAAGGCCCTCTGTGTTGAAGACTAAGGCTGGCCACAGTAAGCTTTGTTGGTTAGAGGTTCTCAGCCAGACTACACCTTGACTCCACAGGAACTCTGAGTCACAGGCTGAGAACAGGGCAGGGCATCAAATCAGAGTGCCAGTCACTGTGGTCAGCCCTCAGGTGTAGTCATGTGTAATCAAAGGTCATCTCCTTTGAAATCCATGTGGCATGTGTCTGGAAAACACAGAGAGACATTCAGTTTCTCAGGTATTCTTTGAAGGAAGGACATATTCCTCTCTCCCATTAAAGCACTCTCTGCAGACAAGGAAGCTGAGGTTCAGAACGAAAGAGCCCCATGCCTGGTGGCACATAGCAGACACCAGGCTGGGCAACCAAGCCAACTGGTGCAACTTTCTGCCATTCAAAAGTCCCATTTGCCAACCCTGTCAAGGGAAACCCCAAGCATCTGACAGATAGAGACAGGGACATTATGTCCTGGTCTAGCTTATCCCCTTGCTCTGAAGGCAAAGCCTGCTAGGAAACAGCCAAGAATTAGCCAGCTCCTAAGCTCAGTCACCCATTGGCCTCTTGGCGCATTGCCCATGCAAAGCAAGGAAAGGTAAGGGGGAACCACAACCAGGCAGCTCAGAAACTGTCCTGCTCTGCCAGAGTCCCTGGGAAATGTAGAATACAATCCCATAGAGGATAGGTACACAGATCCTACAGCAGCAACAAGAAATGGTCAATCACCTAGTGAGCTCGTACCTCAGTACCAGACATGGTGAAACCCCCTGGGTTCCCAGAGTTAAACTTCCTAAGAGCAATACTGCCTTGCCCATAACATCCCTTTCAGAGAATGTGGCCATTGTTGAGAAAGCTTCGATCTCCCGTCAGATCGCCAGAAGTTTCAGTGGTGCCTGATGCAGAGGGCAGAGCCAAGGGGAGGGCTGCTTCAATGTTCTTAGAAATAGCAGCTCAATACCGTAGACTGGAGTTCCATCAGGAACTCAGGGGAAACTACTCCTCGGTGCTGCCTCCTAGGATTTAAGTACCCTTCCTAGTGGCCAGACTGACCTTAATCTTGGTTCCAGATAAGGCTGGCCCCTGTCCTCCTGGACACTACTGCCCTAGAGGTTCAGCTAGACCGCAACCCTGCCCACCTGGTACCTTTGGACCTTGGACTAAGCTTGCCTCAGAGGTAGGGAAACCACAACCTGGGCAAGAGTGATAGTTTGGGTGGGCTCTGTTTGGGCAAACCACACTGGTCCCCAAACCAAAGATTACTACAGGAACTGGAGATCAGGACTATGTGGCAAGATGGCTTCCTTCCTCCCGCCATTACCAAAGTTACTTCCCAAGGAAGCTTGTCCTGTCTCTATAAACTCAACATCTGTCTTGTTTGCCACATTGCTGACTGTTGTCCTGTCCCTACTATATAAGCATCAGAGATCCAAGGGGTCTGACTTGTCACTGCTGTGGTCACAGAGTGGCTCCCAACTTGAATGTCCCTGACTTGGCACAACTATGAGCTGAAGACTGAAACCTCAGAGGGGATTTGGGAGAGTGGGGAGCCCTGGGGTTCATCAGAGATGCAGGAGAATCTGGGCACCTCCTCACATGTATTGGTCAGTATACAGAGGCGCATGGAAGCAAAGAGGAAGGAAGGGGGAGGTGGAAAAGGGCAATATGCTGACTTAATAATTTGGAGAGTTAGTTCTGGGCTACCAAGGAACCTGTTAGATAGATGGTTGAGGTCTCACAGAGAGGGGACAATCTATAGGGAGTTGGCATCTGTCCTGAGAATGTGCCAGTAGAGAGCCATGAGTACCTGTTGAGAGGGAGGTTGGCTTTGATAAGCAGGAAGCGGGATTGGGAGAGGGAGGCTCAGATCTCTCACCAAGCATTCCTAAGACCCTATCTGAAGTCATCCCCGCTTCCCTGTCCTGGCAGGAACTGAGTCAAGAGTGTCCCCTTCACTCTGAGGTTTCTGTGACTGGAAGAGGTCAGAGAAGAATGTCCAGCGCTCTCCTGAGCCAGTTGTCTCTCAGTCTGTTGACATCTTTGTTGGTTCTCAGTGGGTCACTCCTAACTTCTTCTGTAGGCTGCCTGCTCTCCCTGTCTGCCTGGACACTTCTGCGGCTCTGCTGGCCTTGCCCATCCTTCTGGGCCCTGCAGTGAAGGCTTCTTCTGTCTCCAGGGAGCCCTTGTCCCCAACAACTCGCTGGAGGATGGAACCAGTGGCCCATGTCCTGCAGGTACACCCCAGGAGTAGAGGAAAAACCTGGAAAAGTTAGAATGAGAAGCCTCAAAAGTCAAGTGTGAGTTCATCCCTCCTGCCTATCTCCCAGCAGAGGTCAAGGGCTTAGAGCACCAACATGTGTACCTGGGCCTACAGGCCTGAATTATGACTGAGGTTGCTCTGATAAGGGCAGCAGGCTGTCTTGAGCCCTAACCTACGGTGTCTATGTCCCTTTCAGGACACTTTTGCCCGTCAGGCACTGTCTCTCCAAAGCCATGTCCAGCTGGCACTTACAATGTCCTGGTTGCTCAGGGCTACTGCGAACGCTGCCCCCAGGGGTGAGTTTTGAGAATTCCCTGGGGATCTTCTAGTCTCTGTACACACGATTTACCTGCCTGATCCAGGACGTGGCCAGGCAGGGGCTGGTGCCGATCCCTTCAACCTGAGGCTTCTGTAACTGGAAGAAGCACAGAAGATTACAATCCTCTCCCTACCCATCTGCCTCTGTGTCATTTGACAGCTTTTTGGAGTATCACTGTGGTATTCCACATTTCAAATGAGTCTGTGTGTTTGCCACTTATTTACGTCATTTGCCTTCCCTAAGCCCAGACTCTCATCTACCGGCTATGCAGAGGGGTGTCTCACACCAGCCCATGACTTGGGAAGCCAGTAACAGAGGGCTCAGGTGGCCTCAAGCTGCCATCAGGATGCAGGGGCCACCCAGCCCTCTGAACCTCCCTCCCTTCTCTCTGAAGTTTCTTCTGCCCAGCCAATACGTCTTCTGTGGCAGGGAATGAGTGTCCTGCTGGCCATTACTGCCCAGCCTCCACCAGCTTTGCATCTCAGTTCCCCTGCCCTCGGGGCATGTACAAGCCACAGAGAGGAGGGGTCCACCAGTCAGACTGTAGCCCCTGTGAACCAGGTAAGGGACAGGGACTCAGAGACTGCCCTTTGCTATCCTGACCACATTAGGCCATGACTTCTGTCTTAGTTAGGGTTCCATTGTTTCAAAAAGAGACACCATAACCAAGGCGACTCTTACAAAGGCAAGCATTTAAATGGGGCTGGCTTACAGTTTCAGAGTTTTAGTCCATAATCATCATGGCGGAAAGCATGGCAGCTTATAGGCAGACATGGTGCTGGATTAGGAGCTGAGAGTTCTACATCTAGATCTGAAGGCAGCCAGGAGGACCCTGGATGTGTTTCACACTGGGCATAGCTTGAGCATTAAAGACCTCAAAGCCCTGCCTCCACAGTGACAGACTTCCTCTAACAAGACCACACCTTCTCCAATAAGGCCACAATTCCTAATAGTGTCTCCCTATGGCCGATCATTTAAACACATGAACCTATGGGGGTCATTCCTACCAAACCACCATGCCCTCTCTTGTGTAGTGAGTCTTTGCCTATGGCCTGGCTCCCAATGAGGGCCAAGAGTACCTTAGGAAACTGACCCTAGAGGGAAGATATCCAAACCTTCCACCTCCATCTCAGGGCCATCCTGCTATTCTCTCTAGGGTCCTACTGTCTCCTGCCTGGGTTGGACACCCCATCAGGGCTCTGTAGTGCTGGGTTCTACTGCAATCATGGAGCATCTGTCCCGAATCCCACTGATGGCATTACAGGAGATCTCTGTCCTTCAGGCCACTTCTGTCCTCAGGGAAGCCCCCATCCTGTTCCATGTGCCCCTGGTAGGTCTCCAGTGGGTGAGGTCTGCTCTAGTCCCTTAGAGATAAGAGGGAGCTAAGGACCAGCCTTGGAGGTCTCCTGGGAAAGCACACAAAAGAAACTCTTTAAGAAGTAGGATCCAGTCAACACAGTGATAGCACAGTGTGTGTGGTTTGTAAGGATGCCTCCAGTGATCCAAAGCATGGTCCATTATCTGAATGGAGGTGACCAAAAGAGCTGAGATATATCGACATTGCCTGTGGGGGGGGATGGGGGACAGGTATCATCTGAGCCTGAGCCCCAGCACCCAAGTTCATGAACTCTCTCTGCGATTCTGGGTGAATGAAGCACAATAGTGACCACCACGAGATAGACCATCATGAGATAGACCACCATGAATCTTTGTCTGGGAAGCTGCCTGTCCCAACTTCCAGCGTGTGCACCTGCAGGCTTCCTCCTGAGCTTGCCAGGGGCTACATCTGTGAAGGACTGCCAACCCTGCCCAGCCGGCTGGTTCTGCTCTCAGGCTGGCCTGAGCTCCCCAGAGGCCCTGTGTGAAGGAGGCTGGTACTGCCCTAAGGCTTCTGTCTCTGGACACAGTCCAGGTAAGGGCAGACCCTCCTTACCATTCTCAGAAATGATAAGATTAGGCGTTTCTGGAGGGGATGTGTTATGGATATCCCTGAGGTCAGCTCCTCTGGCTTCTGGACTGTTGGGGATCATGCATGGGCCAGGCTCCTACCCTCAGAGCTCAGTGTTCCCCTGCTTGGAAAGGGAGGTGAGGATTCCTAGGATGAGGAAAGAAAACGGAGCCCAGAAGTTCTTAAAAGAAAATCAGTTAAATATGGAACACTCTGCGCTTTAGGGAAGGGGTTAAAAAGAAATCTAACAGATGCCAAGGCCATATGCCAAAGCCATACATATCACTGGAAGACATGGGTTCTGCAGTCTGGGGGGTAGTCATCAGTGTACCAGTTCAATAAATTTGAAGGATCATGAAGGAGCCTCCTTCTAGAAGAGGCATTCAGATGCCTATGCTACCAAAACAGAAGTGAAATGTCCAAGTAGGTTGGGCTAGAACTAGTGATGCACATCAAGACACAAGGAAGCAGCAAATGGGGAGACCATGTCTAAAAGATGAAATTTCTGTTTATAATACTACCTTCATGAAGTATTGCCAGACACTTTTAGAAGTCACAGAGGGGAGTGCGCCCTGTATTCCACTGAGTTCCAACCTCACAGCACCAAAGGATGATGTCTATGAAATAGTGTCCTGATCTCTGACCACCCCTGAGGACTAAGCTCCAATAGATGGAAGTGTGCCAGAGGACTGGAAGCCCTGATTCACATAGCCCAATCTCAGAGCACAGTCCATCTAAACTGGCTTCCTGGAGAGAAATAGAGGAAGGGTTCCATAAAAATGCAAGTTGTGTAACAAAAAGAAAGTTCTAGATTTGGCTTTTTTTTTTTCTCACCATGGGTTAAAAAGTCTCAAGTGGCTCCAAAAGCTTGAGCTTACTTCACACTTGAACTAATCCCCTCATGAAGATTCACATGGTTGAGACACAAAAGGAGGGAACACTCACCCACCGAGGTGCAACGGTATAGCTGGAGGTATCTTAGGTCATAGGGACATCACTCACACAGCCACACTGATGTGGCGTGAGAAAGAACAGCTGAGGCGGGAATGAGCTGAAAGCTCCCCAGAGAAACAGCCAGCTGAGCTCCCTTTGCTTTCCTAGATACCATCTGTCCTCTTGGGCATTCTTGCCCCCCTGGCAGCATAGAGCCTCGAGCTTGTCCCCCTGGGCAGTATCAAGATGAACCTGGTCAGAGCTTCTGCAAGATGTGCCCTGCTGGAAAGTAAGAGCCCAGGACCTCTCTTTTCTGTCTGTTGATATCCGGCTTACCCCACACTCCCTGAGGATAGAGGGGCCAATACCTATCTATGATAATAGAATAATCACTAAGCACAAACACTCCAAAGCCATGCATGGCCTTGGAAAGCTGCAGGTTCATGGAAAAGACTCAATAAACCAGTCTGCCATCCATGCGGTGCCCATTTCCTCTGTCTTCAGATTGGCTTATGGTGATATTATGAGTTCCCAAATCCTTTGTGTCACAGAAGCTTTCTACCTGGGAGAACCTCAGCTCCTAGAAGGCCTGGAGATATAGATGATATAAACTCCTTAATGCCCGATACCAACCTACTATGTTCCACAGGTTCTGTTCCATAGGGGTTGTGGAGCCAGGAATTAGAACTGTGAGGCCAGTGGACTGTCCTGCAGGATACTACTGTCCTTTGGGTACCCAGAACCCCACCCAGCATCCATGTCCTGGGGGAACATTCCGGGAGAGGCCTGGAGCACGCAGCACCAAGGACTGCAGACCCTGTCCTGCAGGACAATTCTGCACTGACTCAGGTGACCAACACTAGCTCCTGGACCCTGGTATGTTATTATCTAATCGACTTGTTTCAGATGCCCCAGGCCTGCCTACAGGGAACACCTCAGGTTAAGTGTCCCCTATAGCTGGCACTTCTCAAGACATGGGTAAGCTAATGGTAGGTAGGAAGACAAGGAGATCCTATACTAGAAGGAACTGAAAGAAAAAGGAGGCCACATTAAGACCAAGGTGAGGCATGTACTGAACCCCCTCCAACACTTTCATGAGGTCTGGACAGAGCTAGGGTATTTCAGTGTTCTGAGAAAGGTGACTTTGACCTCACGATATTGGGGATGGCTTGGTGGAAGATTTGCTCTGCTTTCAAAGGTGACCTATGGCATTTTCAAATGGGACTGAGAAAAGCAAAGCACCAACATTCAGAGGGCAAAGGTCTAGCCAGTGGCTTCAGGACTGAGCCTGAAGCTGTGAAGGCACATTAATGATCATGTGGAATGGAAGGTGACATTTGAGAGGGGCGTTCGTCACTTGGTTGTAAGTGTTGTCAGAAGGTAAATGAGCAGGTGGGTGCTGTTAAAAAGAAGGAGCCTCAAAGGCCACTGGTGTATGACACCAGAATCAGGCTGGGGACATGGGGACATGTCCTTATGCATAGGCAACTCCACAGCCTGGCATGTGCAGCCAGGTTTCTATAGCAGTATTCACCCCCCACCCCCACGCTGGGCACAGTTCTGTGAAGATGAGACACAGAGAGACTGAGCTACAGAGCTGGGAGAGGCTCAATATCCAAGAGGGGATGAAAAGCTGGGAGCTAGGGGAGGCCTCAGAACCACAAGAGGTTCCAGAGCCAGAATGAGATGTGGAGCCACAAAAGGTCCCAGAGACAGGAAGCATGACAAAAGAAATGGGCTAACAAGCCTCATGTCTATGACACTCTTCCTTCAAGCATAGACTGGGCCCAGGCATTTGCTGTTGTTTGAAACCAGTCACACACTCTCTCTCTAGGGACTGGGAAACGCTTTCCTGATGGGCCATGCTTAGCAGGATATTACTGTCCCCCTGGCCAGACCTCATCCACCCCCATGTCTTTCCGGTGCCCTCGGGACTTCTACTGTCCCGAGGGATCAGCTGAGCCAAAGGCCTGTGGAAATGGAACCTTCCAGCCCCGGGAGGCTCAGGGCTCATGTGAGCGCTGCCCCATGGGGTTCTACTGTGAAGTCTCCAGTACAGGTAGGTTCTGGGAGCCAACAGGTGACCTGTCAGTGTGCCGATCACCATAGACTTGGTTGATCTATTTTTATAAGTACAGGACATTTTGTGTCTCACAACCTTTGTAAGTTGCTTTAATGACTGAGGTCGATAGGAGAGGGGGTGGAGAACTGGCAAGGTGCAACGGGAAAATAGTGGGGACTTAAACTAGGATGGAACCTCTGTCCCTCATAACTCTGTATCTCCCCAGTGCCCAACCTAGGTCTGAATGTAGTTGAGACAGGTACACAACAGGGAAGGACAGTCTGAGACCCAGGGCCTAGCTGGCCAAGTCTAACTCAGTTACCTGAGATGGATGTGGCACACAGACTCTGTCTGTGTCAAGGATAATAGTCTGGTGTGGAAAGGAGGGGTTAGGCTCAGTGGCTAAGGCTTCATGAGGGTGGACCACGTGTTTCCACTACCAATGGTCAACCATGTATGACCCTCCCTGTCACCACCTAGGTCAAGGGTAGTCTCCCTGAGTCACACTGACCCTGTCATTGCCTCCTAGACCATATAACCACGGCCCCGGCCTATGCATCCAAGACTATTTCTTTTCCTCAGGCTCTCACTCATCCATTGCCCATCCATGCCCTCAGGGGACATTTGGGCCCAGGCCAGGAGCTACTACAGAGCTAGACTGTGAGCCATGTCCAGCAGGTTTGTGGACTCTGCATCAACCACAGGCATGCAGGTTGTCTGGGAAGAAGTATGGTAAAAGGCAGGGGGCAGGGAGGGAGAAATATGCGCTCTTGTACAGCTCCCATTGTCCATTGGGTACTCAGAGCCTCCTCAGCCCCTGTGCCCTGACTGCCCACATTTGCCTTTAAGGCTTAAGATAAGAACAGCCCTGGGTGCCTACCTGAGATCTAGAAACTCCTGTTGTGAGACTGGCCACTCTCAAGTCTCCAGCTTCTCCTGAACTTCACTCCCTTGTCTGTTTGCCATCTCATCTTGTGCTTGATTGAAGCCTGTCAAGGAAGCACAGGGAGGGGGAGGAGAGAGGTTGAAGGGGAGAGTGCAGACGGAGGGCAAGATACAAATGGGAACAACCAAAACATGTTCTGCTGGAACACGTGGGTGTGAAGAAAAACCCCCTTGTCACATGTTTTTTTTTCTGCCCCTTCCAGGGATGTTCTGTGTGTCACAAGGGCTGACTCAGCCGTCTGGACCCTGTCACTCAGGCCACTACTGCACAGGAGGTGCTGTTTCCCCCACACCCATCCAACACAAGGTAGGTAACACTGGACCCCAACAGTCCAGGATGGGCCTGGGGTCACCAAACTGCCCAAGAGCCCTTCTTTCCCTACATGACTGCAATGCCCTGAAAGCCAGACCCCTCTAACCTTCTTGCTCCCCTGGTACAGAGCCCACAACATCTCCTCATAACGATTCTAAGATGTGTGTCTCTTTCCCGTTTAACATTACTAAAATCAGCAACATAGAAGCTAAAGTGTCTGGCAGTTGTAACCAGACATGACCATAGCTTTTCTTCCACAGGATAGCATCTTAGGTTGATGAGATGTGGCAATGGGAACAGACACAGGCCTACAAGGGATCCTCATACCTAATGTATGGACAGTTGTTAGGTTAGGTAGGGTTAGGATGATGGATACAGATGAGGGGTGGGCAGACAGACAGAGGTGGATAGTAATTACTGAGTTATCACTGACCTGCTGTGCAACTCAGATAATCCTTGCCTACTCTTGGCCAGATCTTCCTTTTAGAAAGGAAGGTTCCTGGTCTTCTGGGAATTGCACATTAACACACTGAAATGGAAATGGTACAGGACATAAATGGGGAAGGGTCAGAGAGAAGGAACAAGAATGGAGGTATCTAGCAGACCCCACGGTTTGAGAATTCAGAGCTCTTATATAGATTCTGGCCACTGTTTTCTGGAGGCCACATGAATTTAGAAAAACAGGACGCAAAGAAAGATATGGTGAAAGTGCAGTGTCCTGTAATGGCCCTGGCCCCAATTCTGTCCCCAGCTTCCAGCTGTGGTGTGTGTAGCAGAGACTCTAGCTCTAACAGGACATCAACTCTTTCTTCTCCTCCTCTACACAGGTGGAGGGCCCAGGGTTTTCTGGGAATGACATCTGCCCACCTGGGTTCTTCTGCCCCATGGGAACAGGCTTTCCACTTCCGTGCCCTCCTGGGTTCTACTCTTCTGCCCGTGGCCTAAACAGCAAGGACCAATGCCAGCCATGCCCCTCAGGATACTACTGTAGTCAGCATGGGCTATCCCAAGTCCTGGGGGATGGCCTCTGCCATGCAGGGTAAGTGGACCTTCGAGAGGAAGAGGAGGCAGTCTGAGTCCCAATCTGAGCCTGTGAAGAACTCCAAAGGCAGACTAAGCCTAAATCCTCACCACCTGTCCTTGGCTCCACTGAAAAGCACAGGCCAAGGACTTTCTCCCTGTGCATGTGGGCTGGAGTTATCCTACCCTTTAGATACTGTTGTGTATGCCCACATTCCCTCCCCAACCCTCGAGTCCAGTGCTAACCCTGTGAGGTTCAAGGCACCCTCCCCAGCACCCAGAAAAGTCCCTGCCACCTCTGAGGTCCCCACAAGCCTGAGTCTTTCCTGACTTGGCCAGCCACCATTTGCAACTAGCATCTGAGATGCCTGCAGTGAATTTGCTACTCACTGCTCACCAGGTTAGAAACAGTGTGGCCCCCAGGAGCTTCATCTGGGTGCTGAATGATGAGCTGCCCTACCTGCCCTGGGGTACTGAGAACTGGGAGCATTTTCAGGGAGTAAAGCATCTCTAGAAGAAGCTGACCCTTTTCAGAACCATTTCCCTGAGCTCCTCTTCTGGTTCCCATCATAGGGTCAGAGCATGGTTTTCTTTCCCCCCGTTTATTTATTTAGTCACTTTACAGCCTGATCCCAGTCCCTTCCCTCCTCTCCTTTCAGTCCCACTCTCCAGTCTCCATCCTGCTTCTCCCTCTCCTTCTCAGAGAAAGGGAGGGTCCCCATGGGTACCAACCCACCCTGGCACTCCAAGCCACAGTAGGATGAAGTGCATCTCCTCCTAATGATGGCAGTCAAGGCAGCCCAGCTAGGGGAAACAGCTCTAAAGTCAAACCTCAGAGTCAGAGACAGCCCCTGCTCCCATTGTTAGGGAACCCACATGATGACCAAGCTGCACATCTGTTGCACATGTGTAAGGGGTCTAGGTCCAAACAATGCATCTTCTTTGGTTGGTGGTTCAGTCTCTGTGTGCCCTCATGGGCCCAGGCTAGTTTACTCTGTACGGACAGAGCGTGTTTTAAGTTGAGAAATTTCTCCTACGTGTGTGACCTGCTCTGGTCCCAGGAACCCTGTTGAGCCGTCAGCTGTGGTGGTTCCACTGGTCTAGCTCCAGAACAAAACCTGCTGAGACCCAGGGCTCCCAAGGCTACCTGGGAATTCCTATCTCAGCAGGAAGGAAGAGGTTCAGCCATGCCTCTTTGTGTCCTCAGATACATCTGCCTTGGAGGAAGCAGTGTCCCCTCACCCACTGATGAAACTCATGGATACAGATGTCCTCCGGGCTTCTACTGTCCTCCAGGGGCCCACCATGAACTACCCTGTAAGCCTGGTACCTTCAGTCCATTATCTGGGGCCGATACTTGTCTACCCTGCCCACAGGGCACCTACTGTCCCCAGGCAGCCACCGTGGAACCCATCACCTGCCCAAAAGGTAATCCGAGGGTTAACCTTCCCTTCCTTCTCTAATTGGATCTCCAATAGGACAATTTTACCTTCAGGGACCCAATTCTGCTATCTTGCTTATATCCAGAGCCTCCATACTCAGTGTCCAGTGAGACCTCAGCTTCCTTGACTGGACCTACCCATGCAATGGGACTGGTTGTACTGCAGAGGGAGTTGTAGGGAGAAGCCATGAAGAGAGTCTAGACAAGTACAGCCCTCCACTGCAGCTCTGGGCAGGCCAAAGCTATCCTCATCCAATATGGTGGTTGGTAGTCTCCCATGCTCCTCTGCTCTGTTTATTGAAGACCCCTCCCAAGGGTGCCAGGGATGAGCTGACAAGGAGCTCCAGCCTAAGATAGGGAACATTTGCTTTGTCTCAAGCTGTCCTGGGGACTCTTGGGAGACCCCAAGGACTCTGAGCTGACTCTTCTCAGAAAATGCACTGCTGTATATTTGGCTTAAGACTTTGGGTAGTCCTTCCCTCTCCCCCAATCCAGAGCCAGGTTGCCTGTTGTGGCATTTGTCAACTCTACGAATAACCTAGGTTACTGAAGCCTGGACCACTCTGTGTCCTTAACATCAGCAATTCTTCCTTTTCAGTCTTGGCAAGCCAGGTCCACCTGCATCAGGCATTCCTATTGCTAAGATAACCTTTTCCTGAGGCTGGTGGTCCTGTGTAGGCATGCACGCTTTCATCCCCCCTTCACGCCTGTGCACACACACATACACATTCATGCATACACTCAGCACACACACACAAGTTCCCACGCTCACACTTCTTTTACACACTCATTTACTCTCAAGCACATGCTCACATCTCCCTGCCCTGACACACAGGTCGATGTCTAAACTCTGACTCCACAAGCCTCATTTCTCACCTGGTATCCACTCCTGCACTCCCTCTTGCTGATCTCTGACCCTCAAGGCTCCTCTGACTTCTGTCACTGCAATGGAAGGTCACAGGTTAGAGAGTACCTGAGTTCCTGGACAGTCCCTAATCATTGTGGCCTTGCCTATAGGTCACTACTGCCCAGCGGAAACAGCCTCAGCTCATCCCTGCCCAGAAGGAACTCTGAACCCACAGGAAAGTGCTGTATCTCCCAGAGCTTGCCAGCTCTGCCCTGCAGGGAGTTATTGCCCCGGGGAGGGCAACACATGGCCTGAAGGTAGGTGCTGACTTGCCAACAGAGATAGGCTGCTTAAGCTGCTCAAGGATAGCCCTTCCACACAGGCTTCTCACAGTAGACCCTCTCCCATGGCTGCAATGGAGAATGAGATTTTTTTTTCAGTCAGAGTTAGCCTGGCACTCCCTGAAACCCACGCTATTTTTCTTATGTGGTTGGGGTCCTCCGTACAGCTGTTGAGAGAGCCCATTGGAGGCCACCGCGGAGGGCAACTCTGCTATTCAGGGAAGGATAGCATCCTCTGCATGTCTTTCTTCTCAATTTATTTTCTGTGGTGCTCTGGGATTAGGGACAGGAGCAGCTGTTGACAAGACCACCTAAGAGGATGATAGATCTCTCTCTTAATAGAGGCAGGGGTTCACATAAGCTCTTTAGTTTCTGTAGCTGTACTAAAATTTCACATATTTCTCTCCCCAAGGACCCTGCTCGGCTGGTTACTACTGTAAGGGCGGTGCTGCCAGCCCCACACCACAGGGAAGCACCGCTTTTCCTCTCAGTGGGCCCTGTCCCCGAGGCCACTACTGCCCACAGGGTTCTCTCTTCCCAGTGCCCTGCCCCTCGGGGACCACAAGGAACCGAGTGGGTGAGTGTCTTCCCTGTGTCTCCCCCTCTCCTCCCCGAAGACCCAACTGGAGCCTCTTCCTTGTGGTTTTCAGAGCTGAGCATGGGCCTCCCTGAGAACAGCAGTGTAGCGGCAAGAGATCTCCCTGGCTAGGTATCTTGGGGCCATCCCATGACCAGGTGTAGCTAAGGCTCCCCAGTTCTTCTAGCCCTCAGGCTATGCCCTGGCAATGCAGGTAGTACCACTGGTCAACCCAGAAAAAAAAGTTCCCCCTGGTTACTTAACTAGTAGCAGTTCCATTAAACAGATTGGGCTATGATGTAGTAAATTAAAAAAAAAAAGTAAGTGTTCTGCTAATATGATGTTTATAACTATTACCCCTAAGATTATCAGGGTGGTATTATTATTTAACCTGCTATCACAAACAATAAGACACAGACACCTGTTAGATTTTATAATTGCCTTATTTACCTTGGGCCAGGCAGATATTTCACCTACGCTGGCTTAATATCCTCACCATCCATCTTCCAGCCCCCATCCAATGACATCCACTTTAATCCTCCTCATCTGGTCTGCTTTTCCATCCATAATCCCGTGGTACTTGCTTGTATTTCTTATCTGGGCCCTTTCACGCCATTATTGGTTTCTTCTCCATGCTAACCCATCGTGGTGTCCTCCTTCCTCTTCTCTTCCCATCCATTTCCTGTGAATCTACTCTCCTCTGAGCCTGGGAACCTTAGCTGAGCCTGCCCCATTCTGCCCGGCCTAGGTATAAGCCAATCAACCAATCGGGTATGTCTTAGGCAGGTTTACAAAGCAAGGATAAGTGTAACCAGATCTTGATGGTTGTTGGAACACCCCCCAGCAGGGCTAGGCTCCACTGTAGCTCTAGGCAATGGCCTAGATAGAGAGCCCAAGTATAAAGCACTGTACTCCGACCCTCCCCTCCCGGTGCAGGTGGCACCTCCAAGGGGAGCTGTAGGCCCTGCCCAGCTGGCTACTTCTGTCCTAGCCTGGACCTCGACTCAGCTAATGGATCCTGCACATCTGGTTCTGACTGCTCCTTGGACACCAGGACCTCCGTACCTGCACCTGTTCTATGCCCTCAGGTACCTCCGCAGCTCCCACAGGAAGGAGCTCTGTCCCCTGGTCCAGGAGGCAGAAGGTATGGCCTTGGCTTGAAGTAAAGCTTAGCACTTAGACTAAGTGCTTGGGCATCAAGATGGCTCTGTTGGTCACAAGGGATGAACTCCAACACCTCCATCTCCCAAGCCTCAGTTTCCCCAGCTTTCCTTGGCCTTTTCTTCCCTGCAGGTCACTGTGTCCTAAACCCAAGGAAAGAAAGACACCATGGCGACCTGCATGGATGCTGAATACACCAACCATCCCTAGTCTCGACTCAGAGGGGTCTATTTGTATCTACCTTGCAGGGTCACTTCTGCCAGCCGGGAGCTGCATGGCCTGCCCTGTGCCACCGTGGGCACTACCAGCCCTCTTTGGGCTCAGACACCTGCCTTTCATGTCCACCAGGCTCCTACTGCCCACATCCTGGCACTAGGACCCCCAGGCCCTGCCCAGCATATGCCTACTGTCAAGCTGGTATGTGTAGGAGACTCAGTGACACACCCCTATCCTCTCACAGTCTGCCTGTCTTCAGTCCCTCATTCATTTCATGCCAACCTGTACCAGGACCTTACATGAGAGCATCCAGCCTTCTGCCTCTCTGCCCTTACCAGCATCCTGTCAGATTTCCCGTTTTGCTGCCGGCCTTTTCTTCATCTGCTGGCCTCATGCTCTATCTACGTCTCTTCCCTAAGGGTCCTGGCACAAGATACAAAG
>CM053745.1:21006630-21067846 GCA_028658305.1 Pachyuromys duprasi | reverse complement strand
CAACTGCTTCAGGGTGGAGCTGTCTGGAGGACTTGGGCTGAGGGCAGCCAGTCTGTCACTGGCTGGGTATGCAGGAGAAGCTGCCTGCCAGAGCTGGGCATGAGCCTCATCCTCCCTTTCCTATGTTTTGCTGCGCTGTGTTGATATTGCCTGTGGTACATTGACCCAATATGCTGGGGCTCCAAAGCAGACTCCCAGAGAAAGCCTCAAGCTAGGGCCATGTCCCTTCTGCCTCAGATCAGACCCCTCCATCGCTGGCTTCTTACACTTGTACCCTCTCTTTGACCACTAGACGAGGACAGGTGTGGGGAAGATGTCCTGCTGGTTACTTCTGTCCACCTGGAACCTCTGAAATAGCATCCGACCCCAGCAAGCCTCAGGCTCTGTGTGCCCAGAAACAGCAATGTGCAGGCCAGTGTCCACCAGGTAACAGGCCCTGGCGGCAGCCTGAAGGACCCACCCAATTGTCTATATAAACATGTATGTGCATCGATGTGTATTTATAAATATATATAATAATAAATAGCTCATGTGCAATGCATATGGCTCCTGGTATGACAAACACACTGGTATATGTGTCTGAGAGAAACAGGACTGATGTCTATCCCTCCGCATATTGGTCAGCATGATTCTCAGGCCCCCAGGACTCTTCCCACGCTGGCTCCCAGCCTAGCGTTGTCTCTATTTGCGTTGTATCTGCCACAGTGAAAACCCCGTGTTTTAGGGTTTTACTGCCCTGAGGGCAGTGGGGAGCCCATCCGATGTCCCCCTCACACCATGGCGGCTACCCCTGGAGCCCAGAAAAAGGAAGACTGTGGGCCCTGTCCCCCAGGACAATGGTGCAAAGCAGGTGAGGTCCTCTGGTGAGGGGGCGTGTGTCACTTTCCAGAAGATGTTTATATCTATGGAGAGCCTGGGGTGGGGCCTGCTTGGGCAGAAATGTGAGTGTAGCCTTAACCTTGCAGAATCCCAAGTCTGGAAACCCTGTCCTGCTGGACACTACTGCCCTGGGATGAGTGAGTCCCACCCCGGAGCTCCCCAGGCTTGCCCTGAGCATACCTACCTGGCCACAGAAGGAGGCCAGAGCCCAGCCGAGTGCCTCCCTTGCCCCTCTGGGTACCACTGCCCATGGCCTGGTAAGAGCCCTTTTTGAAATTGACATGGACACCTGGGGATGAATGGGGACAGTCCCCAGGGGACCCCACTTTTTTATGGTGTTTTCCCTCTAGGTCTCTCTTCCTTTGAAGACCACCCATGTCCCCCTGGTCATTGGTGTCCAGGTGCACAGGGTGCGTTCCTCTGCCCACCTGGCACCTTTCGTTCAGAGCCAGGGGCATCCTCACCAGAAGACTGTGAGCTCTGTCCCCCTGGCTACTACTGCCCTGACACACAGGCGACCGGTCACGCCAATGTGTTTGCCATCCCTTGCCAGCCTGGGACAGAGTGCCCGGCAGGTGAGCCCATAGGGCAGGTGAGCCCATAGGGCAGGTGAGCCCATAGGGCCGGTGAGCCCATAGGGCAGGTGAGCCCATAGGACCTCCTAGACTCGCCTATCCTCCCTGCAGGCTGTTGCTTAAAAGAGCCGTTTCCTGGGCTCAGGCTGCAGGAGTGCATGGTACTCCAGGCCCTCCCCTATCCCCACCCACACTAACTAACATCTCTCCAGGACCAAGATGCCTTCGAGCCCCTGATTTCAACTAGGTCAGGTTTAATAGACTTGGCAAGCCCAATGCAGGGTATTGCCCTGCTCAAGATCCCATGAGGTCTCTGCTACTTGGGTAGACAGGAAGGAGTCAACATGAGTATGGGGCTAGGGAGCAAGTAAGGTGTCCTTCGGTGGTTCCGTCAGGTTCCTGTAGGGAAACTTGCAAGGACAGAACTTGGGTGAGCCCTGCCCTTTCCCACTATCCCAGGTACCATCCTCAGGGGAGGGACAACAAGGACAGGGTTATGCAGCTCAGCCTATGACTTCCCTAGGCCGGGTCCCTGTGTTTTCTCGGTTGGTACCCCATTAAACCCCACAGAAGGCACACATCCAACCAGCTCTGAGAGTGTTATGGGATCCACTTCTACTTTGATTTTTTTTTTTTCTGTTCATGGGCTCCAACCCATGAGTCTCCCTCTCTGACCACACAGTGATGATTGTCAGAGCCCTCTTCTCTCTTCCTGGTCTTCACATGACCCCTCCCCCCACCCACTGCCTCAATGTCCCACCCTATAGCTATTCTCCTACCCAGACCTCTAGGGATGCTGGGAACTTACTGGCTTTCCTCGTATACCAGGGCCTTCCCAAATTCCCATGAGCTTCCCAACAGAAACTTGATATAGCTCTAAGCTAGGCCCATCCGGGGCTCTACTCATCTGCATTCCAGCCTTGTCTCCTTCAGGTGCTGTGGACATGGTCCTGTGCAGGGCAGGTTCTTACTGTGGGCCCCGGACAGGGGTACCCTCACTCTGCCCTGGGGGCTTTGTTTGCCCTATGGGTTCATCTACGTACACCAGTCCTGGGCAATGGTAAGTCCTTCCACATGCCTATGAATCTGGGGCCTCTCAGGGCTTCCCTCGGTCCTGCAAATCCCCCAGGGATTGTGTTCCCTATCTTGTGAGTCAGAGCCCCTCTTCAGTGACCATGTTGTACAAATCAGTCCTTGGTTTCTCAGTGAAACCAAGTGGCAGGGTCCCTGGGCAAGTATTTTGTAACCTTTTGTATTGGGTTCCCAGCTAAGGCCCAGCCCTTCTGGGAAGGTAACAGTGAGCAAGTACATTAGGTGAGACACAGAGGTGGCCAGTGAGCGACAAGGGAACTAAAGATAGCCCCAAATAATTTGCTTTTGGCTCTGCAACATTCCATCTCTCTCTAACTGTGGCACTATAAACCGTCAATCTTCAACGTAATCAGTAGAATCTTTAACATAGGTGTGACCTTTTTTTCCTGGAATCTTTAGTTTAATGTTACACCATCCCAACCCCTTCCAGGAGTGAGAAGTGACATCCCAGCTTATCAAATCAGCTCTGTGAATCTCTCTACCTAGATGTAGAAAGACTGCCCAGGGTCTGCCCACCTTGGTTAGGCTCAGCCTTCTCCACAAATGTAGTTCAGCCTGCAGCGGAGCAGCAGACGCAGAAAACAGCAGGTCCTGTTTTGGGTGACGCTAGAGCTGGGCTGTGGGGCTCTGCTGACAAAATGGCCTGAGCCCGGGGCTTTTCTCTGTCCAGGTGCACGTTTCCCTATTATTGCCCTCAAGGTAGCACCCATCCTCTCGGGTGTCCCGGGGGCTCCGAGGCCCTGAACAAGAGCAGCCTTAGGGTCTCTGCAGAGACTTCCTGCAGCCTGTGTGTGGCAGGCACCTACCGCAGCCATGCCCTGGATATCCTGACTTGCCAGCCCTGCCCACCTGGATTCATCTGCCCCCAAGGTAAGTGTCAGGATAGACTGGGCAAAGACAGATGAGGGCCTGGGAATCACCACCCAACCCTGTTAGGGTGACACCATAGAGCACAGTCTGAAAAGCTTCAGGTCCCTGAGAGAGATGCAGCTGGAGACCTGCATACTCTCAGATGGTGATAACCACATTCCCAGGGGGTCAGTATCAGACACTCTAAGCCACATCTAGCTGAGAGGAAATCAGACATGTGTGCTATGTACCCAGGAGACCCATGGGTAGGGGACTAAGGATGGCAGAGCTCAGAGCCCTCAGTCTCTCCTACTATCAGACATTCCCCATATGGCTTCAGATCTGTCCCCATCCCTCAACAGGCTCACCATTCCCTGGACTCTCCTTGCTTTACTCAGCCCTGCTCCAACTGCTGGCTCAGAACAGCTTCTCCCCCCCCCTCCCCATCTCCTGCAGGCTCAGAGAGTTATGACAACCATCCTTGCCCAGTGGGCCACTACTGTCCTGCTGGGACATCCAGGCCCAGGCCCTGTCCTGCAGGAACCTTTGGAGGAAACAGCCGAGCAGCCGCAGCTGAAGAGTGCCGGCCGTGCCCCCCAAGCACGTTCAGTGCCCTGCCAGGGCAGGCAGCATGCCTCCCCTGTGGGAGCGCCGCCTTCTCTCTCCCGGGTGAGCCCGAGGTCCATGCTTGCCTCCACTGGCTGTGTCAGCCTTCCTCTGCTCATGCAGCCTGAGGGTCCACAAGGCGAGGTCCTTGTGGATAAGCGGTGGTGGGTCAGAAGAGCTGCACCATGGGAGAAAAGTTGTCCGACTGGTGCTGAGTGCGCATGTCAAGACGGAGCACTTGGGCAGGCAGAAGCTGGCTCGGCTCACAGAGCTTGGCTCTGCTCAGAGACTATGCGTGGGGTCCTGCTGCCACATCTGCTGTTAGGGCGGCTTTGCTCTCGCTCATGCCCCAGAAGCAGCTGGCTGGACCTGGATCTAGGACTCTGGATAACACTGTGTGCATGGTAACGAACCCTGAGCCAGGTGCCTAGTGCTCACCACTGCTCAGCAGGCCTCAGCCCAGGCTGCACAGGAAGGTCATAAGGGACTGACTATAAGAGGTATATATAACCTGGCCTGACCTCGGAGAGAGTGAGTTAAGTCAGTAGTTCTCAACCTGGGGGTCACGACCCCTCTGGGGTTGTTGAGCCATCCTTTCTTACGGGTCATCTAAAACCATCTGAAAGTACAGATATTTACACTGCAATTCACAACAGTAGCAAAAGTACAGTCGTGAGGGAGCAGCAAAAACAATTATGGTTGGGGTCACCACAACGTGAGGAACTTTACTAAAGGGTCACAGCATCAGAAAGGTTGACGAGGGTCCAAAGGGCACCTGCACACCTGTGTTGTTTGACATGTCCTCAGATGTGTCAATGCAAAGTCACGGTTGAAACTGACCAACTGACGGGTGAAGACCTGTCTGTGACAGTCCCTTGAGGTCGGGACTGTGGTAAAGTTGCCTTATGAGTTCTCTAGCAGGAGCCCAACTTCCCAGAGGACTGGATGGGGCAGTCCCCAGCTGAGCATCTGTGACATAAGCAAACTTCTCTGTCTCCAGGTGCTTCTACTTGTACCTGTCGGGGTCTGAACAGGGTCTTCCAGAAGTCAGACGGCTCCTGTATCTGCCAGGCTGGACATGTCTCCTATGACCACAGAGGTCTGGAAAGGGACCACAGTGATGAAGACTGCCAACCGGAGGTAGGCCCAAGAGATAGGGGACAGACAGGGGAGCGAGGATGACCACCCCAGAGGCTGCCACACAGCATTCCAGGCACAGCAGCTGGCACGCGTCAGATCCTATAGAGAGGGGTTGCTGCCTTCACAACACCTTTCTCAGCACGTCCTCGGAGGAGTCAGGCCACTGTGTCTCCCTCACCTGCAAAGAGCAGGTGGCTCCGAGGGCTGCGGACCAGCTGGCATCTTGGGAATGGCAGGCAGCAGTGGCCATGCAAGGCTGGCTCTGTCTTGTGCACGTCTCTGAGACATGTAAGCCAGAGAGGTCTGGCCAGCCAGAGGGTCATGACTGCTTGGGTGGACGGACAGGCCAACGGAAGAGAATCACCCTAGTGAGCTGAGTGGTCTTCAAACTGGCTCTGGGCGATGTAGAAGCCCTCAGAGACAGTCCCCGGGACAACAGCCCCAAACATAGTTTCTCTTCCTCTTCTCTGCGGGTCACCAGCTTCCTATCCACCAGCCTACCCTGACTGCAGAGTCCATCTGCCCATGGCAGCACCCATTCACCCTAAGCTGATTCCTTTGGAAACATAGCGGTGTCTTTCCAGATCCTCCCTCATCCTCCCACCTCGCTCTCCCTTGTGCTGGGATTACAAGCAGGTGCTACCCCCCCCCCCACCTCCAGCCATTTGGTGCAAAGCCCTCAGTGCTGTCCCAGGGCCCATTTATCCACCTGATGCATTCCAAATAGACCCTATGTCTTTAGGGTCTTATTGCTGTGAAGAGACATCATGACCACGGCAACTCTTACAAAAGTGAACATTTAACTCGGGCTGGCTTACAGTTTCAGAGGTTTAGTCCATTATCGTCATGGCGGGAAGCATGGCAGCATGCACACAGACACAGTGCTGGATTAGGAGCGGAGAGTTCTATATTTTGATCTGAAGGCAGCCAGGAGGAGACTTGGATGTGTTTCACACTGGGTACAGCTTGAGCATTTAAGACCTCAAAGCCCCACCTCCACAGTGACACACTTCCTCTAACAACACCACACCTTCTCCAACAAGGGCATACCTCCTAATAGTGCCTCTTCCTGTAACCAAGCATTCAAACACATGAGCCTGTAGGAGCCAAACCTATTCAAACCACCACACCCTGCTTGTGTATAAATTTCAGCTTCGAGCCCCAGTCTCCATGTAACAGACACCGCCCAGTGTATACCTAGAGCCAAAGAGAAAGTTTTTGAGTCATGATCCTATGGCCTCCCACAAGCATGTCAGAGGGAAGCGAAGGAATATCAAAATTCTCCCTGGTTTCTCCAAGCCCGAGTCATGCTGTCTTGTCTCCACTAGAGGGCAGCACACACCAGCCTGGCAGTGATTGGGACTGCACTCTGCAGCCTACTCAGGGCACTGAGTCAAGCTGGGACTCACACGCAGTCACTTTCACCAGCCCTTCAAGAACATCTAAAACCATGCAGCAATCTGAGCCTCTGTCCTTCATGTCATCAACCAGCCCTGCTTCCCTTTGTCTTTACTCAGGTCAAGGCCAGGTTACCCTCCATCCTTCCCACTTTACTGTAGCCAAGAACCCTGGGGTCTCCTCATTCTCTACCACTCCTCCTACTCTCTGAGCTGAGTGGTCTTCAAACTGGCTCTGGGCGATGTAGAAGCCCTCAGAGACAGTCCCCGGGACAACAGCCCCAAACATAGTTTCTCTTCCTCTTCTCTGCGGGTCACCAGCTTCCTATCCACCAGCCTACCCTGACTGCAGAGTCCATCTGCCCCTTCACAGGAACATTTAGGGCGGTGCCTTCATGAAGTCCACCCAGACTCCTCTCTTCCAGCAGTAAGCAGCTATTCACCCACAGGAGGCTGGCTTCCTAAGCATCCGTGCTGTCCCTGGTCAGAGACCTAGTGAGCCATTTTCCAGTGTCTCAGGACCAGCTCCAAATATGATGACTGTCCAAATACAGTTGCCTCCCCATGAATTTTTTAAATCTATATGCCAGTTTTTATTTTATACACAGTGCTCATTATGATAGCATTGTTACAATTTCAATAATTATCATGTTTTGTTCTGCAAGAGGCATGATCATGTTTGGCTTGACAGATGGGTCATCCAAATGGGCACGTATTTTCCAAAGAAAGGGTCACGGCTCCCTAGCTTCCTTCCCCAGATTTATGCTTCCAGAAAGCCACACAGCATAACACAAGGATGGCCTCACAGAATGTCACTTCCTTCTGCAAAGGACTCTCAGTGTCCCTCCCTTCTGTACTGTCCCATTTAACACGTGATGACATGGCCAGTTTCGTTATTACCACATCCAGGAAGCATCCCATGACTAACTCCAGTCACCTCCAAGGCAGTCACCTTTCCCATACATCTGGAATGTTCTTCAGAGCTGAGAATACTATTAGACCTGTAGGGGTACCAAGGCCTAGACTTTTTTTTTCCAACTCCTATAGGTTGCCCAGCACTGCCCACCTGGAGATGTCCGCCTAGCTGCCACCCGTGAGTGTGTGTCTCCACAGCAGTATAACTGTACCTTTTTCTGTGGCCCAGGAGGTGGAAAACTCAGCACAGCTCTAGGAATGTGAGTGAACACAGCCTCCAAAAGCCTCTCCACACTTGTTCTTGCAAATCCAGAGAGCCTGTTCTGAAGGGTGGAGTTGAGCCCAGCCCCCAATGGGGCACCAAGCCCAATGAAAGCTCCTTCCAAAGACTTCCCTGGGTCCATACTGCTCAAGGGGGCCCTGCACAACACTAGCTTGGATCTGTAGCACAGGGCTGGGAAGGAGTGACCCCCTGGGATCACATGCAAGGCCCAGACCCCAAGGCCTAGACCCAAGGCCCAGAGCAATGCCTGCTCTGACCTCAGGCTAAGCTGAAATCCTCATGGAGTTTGGAGATCTGATCCTCCTACTGACTTGTGGGTTAGGTGGGGAGGGGTTATTTTCTGCTCCGATGGGACTGTTTCAGGCTGCATGGGTCTCTTCCCATGCTTTTCTCAGCAAGATGCCTGGAGTTATGATTCTGATACATCAGCCTGTTCCTTACCTCCATTGTGGGAGAAGTCCTGCGTGCCATGCTTGGCTATCTTAAGGTTTCTATTGCTTCGACAAAACACCATGCAACACAAAGAAAGTTGGGGAGGAAAGGGTTTAACTGAAGGAAATCTGGACAAGAACTCAAACAGGGCAGGATCTGGAGAAAGGAGTTGATGCAGAGGTCATAAATGGATAAGACTTACTGCCTGGCTTTTCCTGGCTTGTTCAGTCTGCTTTCTTATACCACCCAGGACCACCAGCCCAGGAGAGGCACCATCCACAATGGACAGAGTCTTCCTCTATCAACCACTAATTAAGAAAATGCCTTCTAGACGTATTTCTCAATTGAGGTTCCTTTCTTTCAGATAACTCTAGTTTGTGTGTCAGTTCGACATAAGACTAGCCAGCACAAAACAAAGCAGGGTCTAGCCCTGCACCATATGGCATTATTATCACTGACCTACATTCCTGGCTCTGAGGAAGCAGACAGCTCACTTTCCTTGGGGAGGGCCTGAGAATCCACCTACTGGACCCACACTCTCCTCTCCTGCAGCTGCCAATGCTTGGAATATGTCTCAGCAGAAGAACTGTGTGACATTAGATGTCTGGCCAATGCTCCGCTGCTCTCCTTGTCCTGGGACCCTGGCAAGGAGCTGATCCTTAGTGTGAAGAGTGAGACCGGGGACAGTATCCAGAAGGTGAGTCTACTCAGGGAAGGCTGGCTTGGGAGAGTAGCCTTCTGCCCACTGGGGACTGAAAGATGCGGCACAGATTAAAAAGGAGCTAGTCCATGCCGGGGAAAGCCCATTTAATACTAAACTTCCTTGCTTGGGTTTGCCGACTGTGGGGCCTTTCCATTCTGTGGGTTGAGGGAAGGCAGGAAGGAGGAGACATATAAATTCCTATGTCAATGTCCACCATGCAGTCTGAATGTCAGATAGGACATTGGAAGGTCTCAGCACCACGTGACAATCTTAGAGCATGTGATGTGATGTCTAGGAGCAGAGGCCATTCATTACAGTCTCGCAAATGGTGTCAGGCCTTCCAGGATCAAGCATCTGAGCTGAGGGCAGGGGTGGGCTATAGCTCATGTGGTGTTGCCATGACTGTCTTCAAGCCTTGATGTTTCTTCTCAGGTGGAAGGAGTGGGAAGCAAGGCCTCATCTTGGCAGGGTTGTCTACTAGACAGTTCTGTATCCTGTCTCTTATAGGTCACAGTGGTCCCCTGGTTTGGGGCTAGAGAGCATATTTGTGGTGAGAGGTTTCCCATTGACTTTCAAAGAGGATGTTTACAGAGAGCAAGGGAAGAAGGGCTGGGCGCAGTCTTGATTGACTGACTCAAGCAGAGGGACCAACCAGAATCCAGTTGCTCTCTAAAGAGGGTTAGGGACCAGGATGTAGGGAGCTTCCTGGGCAGATTCTGATAACGTAGGAGATAACCTGAGAGAGATGGAGGCCATATCATCAAGCCATGAACATCCACAGAACTCCGTGTGAACTCTCTTTGTCCTTCTCTGCCATCCTGCCCTGCTCTGGCATCCATCACTTCATATTTTCAGGAGGTCTTGGAAACTCTAGGCCCTGACCTGCAATTCCCAGGGAGTGCCAGGGTCCACCTGGTCCAGTTTGGCCCCCATGGAACCTTTGGTTTCATCATCTCCAGAGTGGACATGCTTATCTCCTTGTTCCAAGGTAAACCGAGGAAAAGGTGTGGTTTTGTTCCCCCAGGAAAGATAAGGCAGGGTGCTTGAATGGCCCACCTATAAAACCCCATAACCTCCTCACTGTATTTAGAATTTGGGGAAGGAGAGTGTGACAGAAGCCCCTTCAAGGCCCAAAGGAGAGGCAGTCATATAAAGAACTTCTCAAGGCTGGGCCTGCTCCTCCAAGATGGGACTGGTGGGAAAGCGTGTGCTTCCCAGTCAGGCCCAGGTCTCCACTGTGCCCAATTATTCCAGGAACAGCTGAATCCAGCCCCTGGCATCAGAGGCACCGCAGGACAATGGGCCCAGAGCACCCCAACACTTATCACCAGATTCCAAACCCAGTGATCTGCCTAGCAGCTGGAGATGTGATCCTCTTCCAGCTTCGCCTTCTTCCTCACAGTAAGTGACCCCTAGAAACCTGGCACCTGCTCTACCTCCCTTCACATCCTGGCTCTCCACCCATTTCTGCCTGTGCAAGTGATCTCACTTGCAGTGGCGAAGCCACCACTATCTACTCTACACACTCTCAACCCAAGACTAATAAGTGAATCATCCCAAACAGACTATGATGGAAAATATCATTTCATTAAACACATGTCTTGGTTCTACCCACTTATCTTAGGCCTGAGTGATATGTTCTACATCAGGGATGCTCAGAGCTGGAGCTTGGGGTAGTGTCTGCACCTCAGCCCTGACCCACTTGCATCCCTCAGACAGGTCAGCCAGTCATTATCCCACGTACCAAAGGCAGCACCTGCTCAACAGCAACTCCCACTGGGATTTTGGAGCCTTCAGGAGACTAGGCCATTTAGTCCGAGAGACAAACCTCAGCCTCTCAGGGTAACGCAGTTGGGCTGCCTGGGAACTGGGAATGAGGGGGTGTTGCTGGTGTAGACTGGGGGTAAAGGGATCCATCTGGAATAGAGGTGGGCAGGATTAGGCGGTACCCAAGTAGGCAGAACTGTTAAGAGGTCATGCCTCTTTGCAAGGTGGGGCATTGTGGGTAGTTTAAGCTGGACCAGACTGTTTTCTTGTATCGAGAGTCCCTGCCATAGTCCAAAGATACCACACTCAGCCTGGCTATCAAGGCCAGCTCCTACATTTTCTATCTTTATTCCTCAGGTTTGCCCATCAGTTCCTAGATCCAGGCACCTACGTGTTTCAAGACAACGGACAGCCTGAGAACATCGCAGTGGTGCTGGTGAAGGAGGAGGGGGCAGCTTGTGGTGCAGGCCTGTCCCCTGTGCAGCCCTCTTCTCCATATCAGCTTGGCAGGCTTGGGGTCCTCAGGCACAGGATGTTGGCCCTAGGTCCAAACTGGCCAGTCATCACAGGTACCAATTCAGACATGTTGGCCTGGACTTTAGGGCAGGGTAATCACTGGCATGAGCTAGCGCTTCTGTGACTCAGGATACAGCCTCACAGGTGACAAGTGAAGCTTGGCCTTAAGTTGAGGGAGTCAGTTGTACATACAATACCTGAATTGCCTCCTCCATGTGGCGTAGTCTTTCTTATCCTGCCTTCCTGCACCACTGAGCCCATTGATACTGAGATTAACACTTGGGCACAGGACCATAATCGGAGTCAGGTTAGAAGAGGTCCCACAAGAGCTTTGTGGCTTTCTCACTGTCCTTCCTGCGTGTGCCCATGAGTCACAATCTCAGCTCTCAGTTTTGGGTCTTAAGACCAGGAGAAAACTAGCCCATTGCTAGGGATACTGCCCCATGATTGCTGAGGCTGGTAGGGAAACAATGTCTGAGGACCCAACACAAAGCCCTTCCCTTTCCTACTCTCAGGGGTCCTGCTGGCTGCTGGTTTGGCAACAGCTCTGCTCACTGGCCTTGGCCTCCTTCTGAAACCTGCCATGCCCCCGGCCTCCCCCACAAAGGCTTGGGGATCTCAGTGGAGAAGCGTGGGGCAGCCTCCTACTCCGGCTGCTTGTGTATTCTCCAGGGACAAGTAAGTCCTTCCTCTATGCATTTGTGCAAGACTGTCCCACCTAGGGGCTGCTGTAAGCACCAATTGTCCCTCTTAAGAGCCAGACACTGCTGAACTTGGCCCTGGTACCTTAGACTCTGGACAGAACACATTCCACTGGCCTATGAGGAGCTTCGCAGAGGGACCCAGCAAATGTGTGCCTGCATGCTGAGGCCACTTCTTTCTTCCAGCCTCCTGTCCTGTGAAGATCTTGGTCCTCAGGGATCAGGGGACGAAGCTGCTTCTAAGGAGAAGGATGTGACTCGGGGTGCAGGTACTTGCAAGTTTGCAGCAGGTTCACTTCTCTCTGCCCACGTCCCAACACCTTTAGCAGGAACACCCTCTTAGTACAGTGCCTCATGTGTCTACAGTAGCAATGGGCCATAAGAGACTTCATTTATCCAGCTGAGCCTTCCATTGATACTAACAAATGACTGCTTGCAGATATTATCTCCACTTTATAGATAGACAGACTGCAGCCAAGAGATAGTCGTCTTCAGAGGTCCTCAGCAAGTATGATGTGCAGAGAGGGTAGCCCTGGGTTTGAGGCAAAACTTTCCAATTGTTAGCTACTATGCTAGTTAATTCTATATCCAAGGACTCAGCTCGGAGTAAGAAGGAGAAGTGTTCCCATTTTAAGGGAAATATGACTGTCAGTTCCTCTTAGAGTTCAGCATTTTCCATCCGGGTCTATTTTTCTCCATCACAGCCCTTAGAACCCACTGTGAGCAGGGATTATGAGCAGAAGGACATGGGAAAGAGACTTCTGGAAGGCGACTTTTCCCCTGCTTTGAGTTTCAGTTTTGACATGTCTTTGGCAAAAGCATTTTCCTTGGTAGAAGCCATCCTTGTGGGCTTGGGGTACTTTCTCATGGTTCCCATTTGCTTTTCCCTGTTGACTAAAGGTGATGAGCATTTCTTCGCACACTTCTTGGATATTTGCATGATCTCCTTGAATGAAAGTCTAACCGAGTCTTTCACTCATTTTGAATCAGGTTATTCATCACGTAGGCGTAGGACTTCTCTATATATTCTGAATATTAAATCAATTACACCGTGCATGATGTGAAGGTATTTTCTGCAATTCTGCGGGTTGCCATTTTCATGTTTATTGTGTCTTTTTTTCTCACTTAAGAGATATTAACAGGCACTAAGAGACATACAAAGATGGCTGAGACACACACATCACCCCCAGATACTTGCAGACTAGCCAGGAAAACAGAATACACACAAGACATTCTGCTGGGTAGTATTGTTTGTATATTTGTTTTAGGTGCTGGGCATTAAGTGCGATGCTTTGTTCCTGCTGAATGCATGCTCTGTCACTGATCTGTGCCCCAGCCATCAGCATGTTTGAGATATAGTTATTTTAGGTTAAACAAAGTCCATACTGAATTCTTCCTTATTAGTGCCTATACTTTCTGTATTGGATCAAAGGACAAAACCAATGTTCTGAAGGATTTGCACTGTTCCCCCCCCCCAAAAGGTTTTATTGTTCTAGATTCTACATTTAGGAGTTTAATACATTTTGCTTAACATCTGGAAGTGGTATTAGGTAGGAAGACAAATTTGCCTTTTGACATATGAACATCTAGTTTTTCCAGAATCGTTTATTAAAAAGACTGCCCATTCTGTCTGAATGGTCTTGGTACCTTTGCTGAAACTGCTTGACCAAGATGTAAAGTTTTCTTTCTGGAATCTTGATCTCCTTACTGGTTATGAGCTTGTCTGTATTTTCTATTTCTTCATGAGTCAGTTTTGGTAGTTTTTTTTTTTACTTCTATCAATTTGTCCATTGTACCTTAGTTATCTGATTTCTTGGCTTGCAATTGTTATAATATTCTTATAATCGTTTTGTTTTCTGAAGAATTAATGATAATGTCCCCATTTTCATTTCACACAAGTCTGCATTTATCTTTAGAAATACATACACATATATACATAATGTTCCAGTGAATGAACTTTTAATTTATTTTATTGCTCTTCTGATCTTTATTTCAAATGTCTCTGCTCTACATACCTGAGCCAAACCTTCTGCTGCCTCAATATTTTGGCTTGTTGCCTCAGTCTTCTGCTGCTGCTGCCTCCCCTAGTTGTCTGTCACACCGAGGCTATGGCAAGTTGGCCTCAGGCTCTCTGATTCATGTGATCAGTTGTTCCTTGTTATCAAGTTCTGAGGATATCTCAGTCTTTCTTGTGTTTCCTCAGCCTACAGCACAGAAAGTGGGCAACAGAAGGCCAGTTGGAAGAAAATGTTTCATTGAACCAGATGCTACAATGCTGAGGGTGACAGCAAAGAAGTGTGCCTTCCAGTTGACTCTCTAGTCTTAAACATTAGGATCTGTTTCGAGAGGTCCCTAGCCATAGCCCTGTGACACATGGAGAATGGCAAAGCACCATAGAATTCCTCTCTGCCCATGACCCATCACACTGGAGGTGTCACTATCTCATTAAAACACTGTATTCAAGGCTTACTGGGAACTGTGGGTCGGATTGTCCCTCTCATTTTACTGGAGCCACCAGGACTGCCTTCAGGAGGGGATGTCTGTCAGTGTCCCCTCCCCCACCAGGGAGCATGAAGATGGCGCCAGGTGCAGTTTGCTACTTTTCTCTGCATTGCCCTTCTGTTTCCTGGAACTTTATAACTGTCTTGTCCTGCTGCAGGATTTCCAGTGTTCTTCCCAACATTACCCTCTTTGGGATAGACAGCATTCTTTGTTATTCCGACTCTTCTCATTCATTGTGTCACAGGAAGGCAGTCTCTAATCTTACGTCTACCTCTTAAATTATATAAAAAAGAGAAAAATGCCAATCAAAGTTACATTCACTTTAACCCAAATAATTTTTAAAGTATTTGTCGCTCAAATGAGACCCAAAGTTAACAGACTTCGCCTTATTCTCCCGCATTCTGGAATTCTAAACAGAGAGTCACAAACAGTTGTTACAATAAATATCAGCTTCTACAGCTCTCTACTTGCTAATCATTATTAAAGTCTCGAGTGTCAAGCGGCTCTCTAGCTTCAAGCTGCATCCTCTCCTGCAACCCTGCAGGGCCCCTGTGAGCATTTCTACATAGCAGGTGCTACTGTGGCAGACCCCCTCTGCTTCTGGTCCTCTGGGAATTCTACCATCACACCCTCACTTTTGAAGACTAGTGCTTCTGTATGCAGAATCCTAGTGCTCAGACTCTTTCTTCAGCACTTTGCACATTGCAGCTGGAAAGGAGCTTGCATCATCCTATTTTCCCTCTTGCAGAGCTGCACAGATGGAAGGGAAGAGGTCCAGGGGCCTCCATGGGACTTATGAGGGTCCACTGGAGATGGAAGCTGGGTAGGAAGTGATCTTGATGGAATCACCCACTTCTTCCTGTTCTCAAGTTGGCATGGGTCACATTCCTTGACAAATAAGTACTCACTGAACTCAGCGCTTGGAGCTGTGGGGCATTCATGGTGAGGGTGCTTGAGTCCAAACAGCAGCGGTGTCAAAAGGGGTGAGCACAGAGCACTACAGCTGTGAGAACACAGACAGCAGCGTGTGCGCAAGTGGAGGGAAGGGCTGAGCATAAAGCATCGGACAAGGCTTGAGAGGAAACCACGTGGATCCCTCAGGAAGGCTGAGCCAGCTCTGGTGCAGTCAAGGTCCTTTTAAATTCCAGCCACACAGAATAGGTTCCCCACCACCACCACTTACTGCCCATAAAGGTCTCAATCCCATCCCCATAAAACGTCACCCTCCTTGTTCTCCAGTGTTGACTAGGGTGGAAAGCAGCGGGCTTCAGGCTGCTTACAAACTCCCTAGGGAGGGAACAGCTGCACTTGCGAAGCCAGGCCCTCACCTCTACTTCCTCATCCGCAAGTCTCATTCCAAGATCTCCTTCAGGGGAGCCACCTCGGGTCCTGACGCTGGAAGACTTCAGTGTGCGCACTCTCTATGACAAACTGGAAGACCAGAGTCTTCACATAGCAGCTCAGCTAAGCCAGCACAGAAAGGACGCACTGGCCTTCTACGAGGCTGCAAGCCAGCAGCTTCTGGGACTCCAGGTTTGCTCCTTTCCTGGGCAACCATTCAGGAAGCAACTACTCTGTGACAGCCTGAGCTCACACAGCCCTCACTACTAAGATGTGACACATGTCTGATTCTTCTAGGAATTTCTACAGGGCCTCAGCCAGACAGAACTTCCATCTCCGGCCAGGGACCAACAGGTTGAGCCTTCGGGGGTCAAAGCCCTTGTGGAAACAGTTACTGGGGATAGTGAGGAACCACAAGAAACAAGAGCCAGCCGTTCTGCAGCATCTCAGACAGCATCCTGGCAGCTTGCTCCAGGTGAGAGGAGGTTGTGGTTGGGGAGGGTCTGTAGTGGAGTCATTACCTGAGTGTGCGACACCACTTAGTCATTTCATGTGGCACTCAGCATCCAAGCACAGCAGAGGGTACCATACCCGTCATAGTCTGAGGTGTGATTTACAAGAGTAATCCAGATAGCAGGGACACCACTGTTATGTACTACAAACATCATAAGGATCCCACGCCCTGACGTTAGGTGACTGGCCTTGGGAAGGGATTTGTAAATCAGGTCAGATATTCATCAGAAACCCTTCTCAATCTTGTAGCACACTCACACGGGAATTTGAGGCTTCTGTGACATTCCTTGCACACCAATTCTTTTTCTTGGACTTCTGATGAGTATGCCCAGGTCTTATCATCTCTGGCCATTGATTGTGAGGAGAACTGAGAAAGCCTTTCCCCCCATGAAAGCTGCCTAAAACAAGCTGTAAAGCTGCATCCAGGCGGCCCCACCCACCATGGTGCTTACTGACCGGACGCATTTGGAAGCGAGATGAAGCTCTTCTCCATCCTGTATCATCGCGCACTGCAAGGCAGAGGGTTTAGGATTTTCCTTGGCAAGGGGTTACGCCTCTCCCCCATACAACAAGATACAGGGTCAAAAGCAATTAATCTATGCTCAGAAAAAAAATTTTCCTGTATAGCCCAGGGAAACCTCCCTGGATGAAATGTCATGCTCTCCCTCTCAAGCCCCAGGAGGCTAAACAGGATATAGTTCCATCATGCATTGGGAACGGAGGGAGTTGTGTCTGCAGGAATGCATGGTGACCATGGCTGAAGAAAGGAGAAGAAACTATGGAGAGATGTATATAAGAGACCAGCACATCTATGAACATTTTGTTGACAAAAACAATCAAGAAATAATTCAATATGCAGAGGAAAGAGATCATGTGAACCAAGGGAAAGCCTCAACCCTCTGCCCTGCAGTTCATGATGGTCCAGGATGGAAATGAGCTTCATCTAGCCTCCAAATGATCATTCATGCACAGAGCACCTCCACATGTGGTCAAGGCTCGATCCACAGCATCTGGTACTGTAAAGTGACCATCCTAGCAAGAGAGGGATGGAGTAGGTTCTGGCAAAAAAAAGGGACAATGAGAAGGGAAGGGTATGTGCTTAGTCCCACACAAGGCTAGGAACCCAAGAACAGGGGAAGTGGCTATCATGTGGCGGACTGAGGTGACTATGTTGAGGGTCTTCTGTTTGGTTGTCTTCCCCAGGCTGTACTCCAAACATCTTTCCCTTGGGCTTCCAGCCAGAGCTTAACAGAGCCATCACTGCCCTGGCATCTGTACTTTCTCAGGCCCGTGAGCCACCTATTGGAGCAAGCAGAAAGGTGAGAGACCATCAGAAGTGACTGAACACACTTGTACGAGCAAGACAGCCTTTCTGTCGCGCTTGCCCTATGGAGCTAAGTGGGACCCATCAGCCGATGATGCATGCATGTACCAGTGTGTGAACAAAGCTGCCTGCCTGTGGAGCTAATTAGTACACACAGGCCCAATGTGCCTGCATGTATCCATAAACAAGGTTCACAAACAATCACATACATATGCACGTTTATATACTCCTTGGGACCTTGCTCTCCTCCCTGGCTGTGAACTCTGGTCTGAAATGCCAGAGCTCTGTTTGTACTTGTAGGCTACAACACTGTCTGCTTTTTCCAGGCCTCTAGTCAACATGATGGGCAACCTCTCTCCACCAGCCAGAAGAACTCACCCACGATGGGACAGCCTTCATTCCATGATCAGGAATCGCAGAGCACAAGGTGGGGCAGGACAGGCCTGATGGTCCATACAGAGGTTCTTCTGAAGACAACCTTTAGATTGCTGGGCCTGACCATCTTATTTTTCACAACACAACTTTACCTGAAGCCTTAAGACATTTAAGTCCAGACACAAGGGGTTGGAGGTTCTTTATTCCCACCAAGGCCATCTATGTTTGTTACAGAAATTACAGCATTTATTGAAGTTATTCCACCTTTGAGACTGAGCCCTCTTGTCTTGGGCAGACCCCAGATGTTATGTTTCAGCCTAATTCTTCCTCTCACTACCACATCTACTGAACTTCTCCATGGGGATCTCTCGTTGGTCTTCCCCCAGTTTCACCCAGGGACAGTTAGTTGTCTTAATCAAGGTTTCTATTGACTGAAAACAAACTGGGAAGGAAAGGGTTTATTTGGATTACACTTCCACATCATAGTCCATCATTGGAGGAAGCCAAGACAAGAACTTAAGCAGGGCAGGAGCTGATGCAGAGGCTGCAGAGGGGTACTGCCTCCTAGCTTGCTCACCGTGGCTTGTTCAGCCTACTTTCTTATAGAACCCAGTACCACTTGCCCAGGGATGGTACCATCTACAGTAGGCTGGGCCCTTCCCCATCATCATTAGTGAAAAAAAATGCCTTATCGGATCTTTGGGAGGCATTTTCTCAATTGGAGTTCCCTCCTTTCAGATAGCTCTCGTTTGTGTGGCTGTAACGAACAATGGCTACTATTTTATCCACTTCCCACTGAGGTGGCCTGTCCTACTGTATGCACAGCCTAAATGAGACCTTTCTCTCATCCACAGGTCCCAGAAGTCCCCGGAACCTCTCGAGCTGCCCCAGCAAGACACTAAAGAAAGGGACGCTCATACCCCAACTCCTGAGAAGTGGGTCTTTGGGGCCGGACTCAGACACAGACCTGACTTGCAGGTGGGTACAGCCCTGGAATGTGCGCCAAGTTCTTCAACCACCTTGCCCCACCCAGGGTTTTGTGTGTCCTTCCATCCTCTCTGTCAGTCCTGCTCATTACCTAGTCACTGTGCAAATTTGGAAGACAGATACCTAGCACAATTTTGGAGAAACTTGTATCACAAGAAGAGATATTTTATGACTAAAGAATCAGGGTCAAGGGAATCATCAATTTAATCAACATGCATTTAGTAACTGGTGACAATGTTCTCAAGAACAAGAAATGGCAGCCCATGAGCCTTATTTTATTTTTGAGATTGTAACATAATTACAACATCTCTCCCTTCCCTTTACTCCCTTTAACCCCCCCCATATACCCTTCCTTGATCTCTTCAAATGATGTCCTATTTTTCATTAACCGTAACTGTATGCATATATGTATACACATACATATACTGCCCATGTAGTGTTACTTTTACGCATGTTTTCAGGGATGAGCGTTTGGCACTGGACCACCAATTCATGTGCTCTTTCTTAGGGAGGGTCACCTCTCCAATTTCCAGCTTTCCTCACTTGCCTCTAGCTATTTGTGCAGGGCTGAGACTGCGTGGGCTTTTCCATGTCCAGCTTGGCATGTTCATTGATGCCCTCCTTGTTCAACTCATGTGTGGACAGTCATGTTGGTGGAATTCTCATGTGGGCGATGTTAGTGCAGCCTCCGATGTCACTAGGAGACACAATAGCGCAGCAAACTCTCTGATCCTCTGGCTCTTACAGCCTCTGTGGTTCCTCTTCATCAATGTTCCCTGAGCCTTAGGCATGGGAATGTTCTGAAGGTTTACCCAGCAGGGCGGGGCTCACACAGCTCTGCATTTTGATTGGTTGTGGTTTCTTGTAGCTGTCTCTGTTGCAAAGCAAAGTTTCTTTGAGAGAGATGGGGACTACAGTTATCTGTGGATGTTAAGGACAAATGTTTATTGATTGTTTTTGGTGATTACAACTTGGCTATCACTTTGTAAATTTGAGGGAGGGGGTTAGGGCTTGAGACAAGGTTCCATGTAACCCAGACTGCCTCAGACTTCTAAGTAGTCTGTGATGCCCATGAACCCTAACCCTCCAGCATCTGCCTTCCAAGTGCTGGGATTACAGGTATGCACCACCATGACCAACTTATAGCACATTTTATTACTTTTAAATTATTGTTTACATGTATGGGTGTTTTGCTTGCATATATATACATACCACATACATTTCCAGTGTCTGCAAAGAAAAGAAAAGGGTGTTGGGTGCCCTGGAACTAGAATTACAGGTGGTTGTGAACTGCCACATGAATGCTAGAAATTGAACCTGGGTCCTCTGTAAGAATAACAAATATTCTTAGCCACTAAACTAATCCTCCAGTCTTGTGTTGTATGTTTTAAAGTAAGGTGTTATAACACTTATGTTGTGTTTTATATGTTTTTATCTCTGGATTACTTTGTCTGATCAGGGGTTTTTTATTTTAAGCTCTATTCAAATTTTGTGGGTGCTATTTTTATGTATGTATTTGTATTTATGTGAATAACATCATTAGTGTTTTGACAAAAACATACACTGAATTAGTACATTATTTTGGAAAAATTATGGACAGTTTATCAATGTTAATTTTTCTAATCCATGAACATGGGATTTCTATGTCTATCTGTCTGTCTATCTGTCTGTGGGCTCCATTCTCTCCTATTGGTTTCATTGTTTTTCAATTTTCACAATAGAGGTCATTCATGCATGTGGTTCAATTTGTTCCCAGGTATTTGGTTAATAGCTGTGTGAATGCGATTGCTTTCATTCTTTCTTTCTGTCTTCTTTATAGTTATGTGAGGTTTCGTTCTCCTGCCCCCTTGTGTGTGTGTCCTCATGTGTGAGAACAAGTGTACATGTGTCACAGAACACAAGTGGAAGCCAGAGGACTGAAGTCACAGAAGGCTGTGAGCCACCACATGGATGCTGGGAATTGAACTCATTTGCCTGTTTTGGAAGAATATCTCACTTTGTAGCCCAGGCTGGCCTTGAATGCAGGTCAACACTCTTGCTTCAGGTTGCTGAGCTCTGGGATTACAGGTGTATGCCATTCTGCCTGGTGTAGCTTCTTGTCTGGTATCCACTCCACAACAACTTTAGCCAAGATTCAGTAATATAATCAGGTCTGCTATGGAGTCTAAAATATTTATTTTCCGGGTGAGCATACTGACACCCCCTCCATGTGGATTCTATAACCAGAAAGACTTTGCAGCCATAGCCCTTGATGATCCCTCCATGCCAAGAAGCACACACAGACACTTGGTGACTTGCTATCCATGTCCCTTAAGTATATACCTTTCCCTAGCATCTTATTCCACTTTTCTAAACAAATTCCATGCTGACAAACTTAAACTGTTTTCCACAACTACCTAAGATCTGTTCAGACAGCATTTATCACATATAACCTCTTACCTTGTGTATCTGTCTTTCTTGATGACTACAGACTCACAGAAGTTCACTAATGGAGTCCCCAAATATTGTCTTGATACATGGTGGGTGTTCAGTAAGCATTTCTTTTCCAATTTTTAAAAAGGTTGATATTTATTTTATATATATGGGTATTTTGCTTGCATGTATGTCTGTGTACCACAAGCATGCCTCTTGTCCATGGAATTCTGAGGAGGGCATCACATTACTTATAACTGGTTTATGGATAGTTGTAAGACAGGATGTGGGTACTGAGAGCTAAGCCTATGTCCTCTGAAAGAGAAACGTGTGTTCTTAACTGCTGATCCAATCTCTCCAGACCCTTAATAATTATTTTTATCTATGAATGAATAAATGAACAATGATTTATAGATGCATAGGTAGAGTGTGAGTACATGTGTGGGTGGGTAGATGGCAACGTAGATTGATGTTTGAGAAGTTGAGTAGATGGACAAATAAGATGGATGGATGGAGAGACACAGAGAGGATGATATATGGATATGCAAAGAGATAAATGGATGAAGGGTGGATGAATGCATGGTGATTTGAATAAATAGGTAGGTAGGGGGGCTGATGAATGGAAGGATTGATGGATGGATGGACGAACAGCCAGCTGGATAAACATACTCTGTGCTATCTCATATCTGTGGCTTTTATAAAATGCTGGTTTTTGTTTTGTTTTTGCTTATGCATATGCCGCGCCCCACTCTCCATCCAGGTAACTCTTGTCCTGTTTCTAAGACTCAGTTGAAATTTCCTCTCTCTGACCTCACTTCCAGGCTTGGAACATCTCTTTACAGTAGCCTCTCCTGTAGGTCTGAGCTGACTCATCAGGCTGTGAGCTCCCTGAGAGCAGCCCATGTCATTGGTGCTGTATAGCACAGTGGGGACATTTCAATGCAATGATAATGGAAGTAAACGTGATAAGTAGCTGTCTGGAGCTGAGCCTCAGTGACAGAGAGCTTTCCTAAAGATCCTAGGCTTAATGCTTCAGCACCAAATACAGTCCTCTGCTGCTTGCAGTGGAGCACATCTGTTGCTTAGTCAACTAGGGTACCCAAGGAAGGATCTGTGGAACCCGAAAGTTCAAGGCCAGTCTTGGAAAGATAGCAAGGCTGATCCGTAGAAGAGAGAAATAAAACAAATAATGTTTCTTGATTATAGAAAAAGACATGGCAGGTGGAAGAGGCACTGGATGAGCTGAATGAGGAGTTCTTTTGGCTCAGTGCTCAAGCCTTGGAGCTCCAGAAGAAGGATGGGAAGTTGGACCAACTCTCCCTAGGGGAAGACAACACCTCTATGGTAAGCCTACCTAGGGGACACCTCAGCAACTCCAGTGTCCACAGGGGGAGCTTATGGGATCAGAGTCCCTTGGACAGAGATTATGACCAGAACATCCAGTAGCCATGTTTGTGTGCTGCATTTTGTTTGGCACATGAAAGGCTGAGTGAGCAATACCAAGGACTGGGTCTGTAGACAAGGAAGCCTCCACTGTGGAGATGAGATGTAGTTCTCTAAGGACATTCATAGGTAGAAAGATTGTAGAAGTTTAGGAAAGACTGATGGAAATAGCTGTCATACCAGGGTCAGTGGTGCTCAGTACCTGGGATGTGGAGGCAGAAAATCAACATGGCTCAACATGAGAAGGTGCTTATTATTGAAACCAGTTGCTTGAGTGAATGTGATTCCTGGAACCCAGATGGTAAAAAGAAAGAACTAACACCCACAAGTTGTCCTCTGATCTCCATCACATATAATAATAACACACACACACAGAAGTTGGATGAGGGGTGGGTATGGGGTGGAGGTGAGGTGGGATGGGGTGGGAGGGTGGAGGTCAGCTTCAGCTACATAGCAAGTACCAGGCCAGCCTAAGTTATGAAATTCTGTCTCAAAAGATTCTTGTAGATGTTGCCTAGCTGACAGAGTTTGCTCTGGACACAGAGACTTTCCATGATCAGTGTCTTCTGAGGTCTCACCATGGCTGGGGTCTCTAGGGATGGAGATGCAAGAAAAGCTACAGGAGAACAGGATGAAGGGTGTATGTGGTGATGCAGTGAGTGAGCCTGCCTAGAGCAGGAGACTCTCTGTCGAAGCTGGTAGCTGGTCTGTGGGCTTCACGCTGAGCCAAGGCTCCTCTCTTAGTGGCCCGTCCCCTGCTTCAGTGGAAAGCTGTGAAGGATGTGCCACCTGTGAAGGACAAGGTGCTGGACCCTGCCCTCATCCCCAGCTTTGGGAAATAATAGAAGATAGGGACTCAGGAAGGACAAAGGGGCAGGGAAACTTCACTCATGAAACAGTCACTAAAATATCCCTAGAGGTGAGGAAGGAACAAACAGGTGAGCAAGGAACAAATATCCCTAGAGGCAGAGGGCTATGGTATGGATGAGGTTTAACTGTTCAGTAGTTATAACAAACAATCATATATGCAAACTGTGTAGTGGTTACATTGATTGTCATCTTACTCTTGTGTGGCAAAAACTGATAATGTTATTTCCATGGAGTGATCATGGGCCCTAGAGGAGTCTCTTGATACGTTCTTGAGAGTGAGGGGATGTTGGTATCCACAGAGCATCAGCATGGCAGAGGGCAATGGGAAGTGAGGACTCTTGTGGGTCACCTCTCCTTGCTCTGTTGCTCTACATCTGCCCTGTCCTGAAGAGCACACAGGCGCTGATGCTGGAAGTGCAAAGGATACACCTGGCTCTGAGGATTGAGGACCTGGAATGGGAGTTGTCCCTGCTGGCCCGGGCTTCTAACAGCAGCTCAAGAGCAGAAGGGAGCCAGTCCAGCCACAGCACTAGCCAGCATGTTCCTGAGTCACCGAGGATGCTGAGGTGGCCACCTGTGGGATGTACCTTCTACCCTGAGGACGAAACCGTGTCACCATGTTAGGATGGAGTGGTGACTGAGGCCAGAGTGTACGCTGGCTTAGGGGGGGGGGTTCTTTGGGAATGTCCGCATTTATGTCAGAAGCTGACCTCAGCATGCTTTAAGTTCTCCGTTTTTGTTTGTTGTTGCTGTTTGTTTTTGTGGTAGGAGGCAATAAAATTACCTAGGATGAAGAAATCAATGAATCTCCCAGCATTCTCTCTAAAGCACTATGTCCTGTGGTCTGAATCATGCTGTCTAAAGATTGCTTGGGTATCATCCCCAAGGTAAGAAGTACTGTGGATAGGGTCCTGGAGTGTACATACAGCAAGATATAGCTACCTGCATTCCACCTTCCTTCTCATTTTTCTACTGAATTTCTAATGACCTAACGCACTTCCTGGAAGCCCATGCTGGCATTTCCTATTCTGGCTAGAGCTGACCCTTGGATGGCAGAGAGGTTGGTGTGTCTTCCTTCTTTGGAGAGCTACACACACGCACACACACACACACACACACACACACACACACACACACACAGGCTTAAAGTAATGCACAACGGCATATTTGCAAAACCAATGTAGTAGAAAAGTACTGTGTTCTGACGTGCATTTATAACAAAGCAGGCAGGTTTATCTGCGCAGCTCTGAAGTTGCCTTCATCAGAACAGCAGCACAAGCTTCATAAGGGTAACACCAGGATTGATTAGCATACAGTTTAAATGGTAGTCAGATTACAAGGGCAAGAACTTTGCAACACCAATGAAATACACAGAGTTACAGTGCAACCGAAATGGTAATGTGCACTTATTACTAAGCGGAAGGATTTACTTCTACAGTTCTGATGTCACCTGCATTAGAATAACAGCAAAAGCATTCCTAACAGTACCAGGCTAGAGTAGCACACGGTACAAATAGTCATAAAATTACAATGGCGATAAATTCGTAATACCAATGTAATGTAGCAGATATACTGTAACAGAAGTGGTGATAGGTTTACCAGAGAGTGGGGCACATGAAATTCTCATTATATCAATGAACCTGGACACTGATGGGACACAAAAGGTACAGGAAAACAACGTATACACATCTATAACTCACGCAGTACACAATGGGCTCCTAGAAAACACACACTCATGTGTGTAACTGTTCAATGGTGTGTTTGCAAAAGCCAACGTACGGCTGCTATAGCATAATCTATGTGTATTTAAAACAGAATGGGCAGTTTTGCTGGTACATGCTGAAGTTACCTGCATTAGAACACCAGCGCACATGTGCCTAAGAGGACCAGGACTGATCAGCACCAAGAGAAAATGGCAGGGCTACTCCTACATTAGGAACTTTGTAGTATCGAAGGAGCAAGGCACACAAAGATGTACTGCAACAAAGGTGATGATAGAGAGTAGAAAGAAGAGTCCATGAGACTTTTATGACAACGGTGCACCTGGACACTTATTGAAAAGGAAAGGAACAGGAGAGCACCACGTTCTTTACTATAACTCATGCACTACACAATGAACTCTTTGTTCAACACTCCAGATGCGTACAACTCTGCACATCAGTGTATTTGCAAAACCCAATGTCCTACTGTAACATAAGCTGAAGTGTATTAACAATACAGCAGACGGGTTTATTCTGACAGCTCCAAATTTGCCCGCATTAAAACAGCCTCGCAAATGTTCCTAAGAATACCAGGATGGGCATGCACACTGTGAAAATGGTAATACAATTGCTACAGGGGGGCCTTTGTAATTCCCATGCAAAAGCCATAATGGATCTTCCGGAAAGCAGAGCACCTGAGATTTTTACCATAGTGCTGCACATGGATACTGTTTGATCATGAAAGAGACGAGAGAGCGCTCCTTTATGCGTCCATAACTCAAGCCACACACCATAGCCTCTTTGGAGAACACACTAGAATGCCTAAAACAATGCACAGTGGTGTATTTACAAAAACCAACGACTGCTACTAAGGTAACGTAATCCACTGCTCATTTGCAGCAAAGCAGACAGGTTTACTCATTGAGCTCTGAGGCTGGCCGCAGTAAAACAGCTACCTGCATGCTTCTAAGTGAACCAGGGAGGAGGAACACACGGTGCCAATGGCAGTATGATTACGATGGCAAGAACTTGGCAAGAGCAACACAAGGCACACGGTGGTAGTGTAACTGAAGTGGTAAAAGGATGTGAGATTGTTATAGCAGTGGATGCTGACATTCATGGAACGTGAAAGGAACGGGAGGCATCACTTACATGTCTACAACTTAAGTGGTTCAAAAAGAGGCCTCTTTGGAATACTCAGGCACCTACTCCTAAAACAAGGCACAACGGCACATTCACAAAACAACAACAACAACAACAACAACAAAAAAGACATACAAAAGTAGTGCAACCCAGTGTGTATTTATAAATAAGCAGCTCTGACATTGCCCGCATTAGAACAGAAACATAAATATTCCTAAGAGTACTGGCGCTGATTAGCACATGGGGCAAGAAGTAGTAAGATACAATGACGATAACTCTGTAATACCAATGCACTGTAACAGAAGCGGTGATAGGTTTACTGGAAAGCAGATCACAGGAGATTTTTATTATATCAATGAATTTGGACAATGAGCATGAAAGGAATGGGGGAGCACCACGTAAGCACCTATAACTCATGCACTACAGTGGGCTCCTTGGAAAACGCATGCCTGTATGTCTAAAACACTGTGCAATCATATGGTTTCTTTTTCTCACTGTACCTTTACTCTAACATGCATTTAAAGTAAAGCAGACAGGCTTACTTGTACAGCTCTGACGTTTGCTGCATCAGAACTGCGGAATACACATTCCTAAGAGTACCAGGATCGATCAACACTGTGAAAATGGTAGTACTGTCACTACAACCAGAACTTTGTAATATCCAAGCAAGGCGCACGGACATACTGTAACAAGAGCGGTGGTAGGTTTACTGGAAAGCTGAGTGCGTGAGATTTTTATTATAGCAGTGCGCCTGGACGCTCACTGACCACGAAAGAAAGAACAGAGCATCCCAAACACATTTATAACTCAGGCCACACACAATGGCTTCTTTAGAAGACACACAACATACATACACACACACACACACACACACTCACGCATGCACAAAACACTGCACCACGGTGTATTTGCAAAAAACCATTGTACTACTACTAATCATTTACAAAGAATCAGATGGGTTTAGTCACACACCTCTGTAGCTGCCTTCAATAACACAGCACCACAAATGTTCCGAAGTGACCTAGGGTTGGTAAGCACCCAGTGCAAATAGTAGTATAGGATAATGTCTTTGTAATACCAATGCAACCCACAGAGTTGTAATGTGGTCAGAGTGGTGACAGAGTTGCTGGAGATCTGAAAACATGACATTTTTACTATAGGAGTGCACCCGGGCACGCACTGAACTTACAAGGAACAGCACCACTTACACGTCTATAACTCACACATACTCGATGGCCTCTTCGCTAAACATAGTCACTTATGCCTAAAACAAGGCACAATGGTTCAGTCGCAAACACCAGCGTACTGCTAATGTAGTGTAATTAAATTCACACTCACAACGAAGCAGACAGTTCTACCCGCACGGCTCCAGCGTTGCCCGCATGAAAACATCAAGGCACATGCTCCTGCGAGGATCGGAACTGATTAGCACACACTGAGAATGGTTATTAGACTGCAGCTGCGCTACCAGTGCAACACGCACAGTTGTAAGGCAACAGAAGTGGTGGTAGCTTCGCTGGAAAGCTGAGAACATGAGAATTACGTTATATCAGTGAGCCCGAACACTGATTAAACATGAAAGAACAGGAGAGCACGACACAGGCACCTCATGCAGGACACAAAAGGCTCCTTACCGCACAGTTTAAATGTGTGTTCAGGTGGAGGTCAGCGGAGGACATTGGGTGTCCTGTGCTGTCCCTCTTTGTCTTATTTCTTTTAGACAGGGTCTTTTACTGAACCTGGGGTTATAGCGTATCAGTCAGCAAGCCCTGGCATCCCTACGGACTCTGCCTCTGACAATCCTGTAGTTTCAGATATGTGCACAGCGGGTGTTTGTGCGAGCATGGGGGTCTGAACTCGGGTCCTCATATTTATGCAGCAAGCACTTTTTCATTTTTCTCTCAGCTGGAAAGTTACCCTCTGTAGGGAACTGAGGCTGGGAGACTCCGTGGGATACCACCGGAGAGCACGTAGCTCCTTCCAGTGACTGCGGCCGCCTTGCCAAAAGGACCAACCTGAAATAAAGAAAGGCAGATTAGTGGTTGGGTGGGTGGGTGGGGAGTAGGGGTAGGTTGGGGGAAAACTGACCGTTATAGATTTCCTACTCTTTCTATGTATCTATGTATCTATCTGTCTATCATCTATCTTGTGTACGTGTGTGGGCACTTGCATGCCAGGGTACATGTGGAGATCAAAGGGCATATTGCACTAGCAAGTTCTCTTCTTCAGCCACTTTGCTCCTGGGAATGGAATTCAGATCATCAGAGTTAGTGGTACCTTTCCTGCTTGAGCCGTCTTGCTGACCTTGTTCTCCTATTCCCTTTTCTTTGGGGTCATGAAACTTCCTAAAGTCAATTGGGATGATAAATTCACTATTATATAAATGTATTTAAAAGCCTGACTGGTATATCCTAAATGGGATAATTTGTTTAGTATGTGAATTATATGTTAATGTAGCTCTGGAAATTAAAAAAAAACGAATTAACTAAACAAAAACTGCATGCCTGGGGCTGGAGAGATGGCTCAGTAGTTGCAAGCATTTGCTACTCTTGCTGAAGACCTAAGTGTCATCCCCAGCACCCTCAAGCTCACTCACAACTCTCCATACCTCCAGCTCCAGGGGATCCAACACCCTCTCCTGACTGTACTCCATAGGCACCAAGCATGCATGCATATATGCAAATATATGTAAGCAAACTACTCATAACATAAATAAATAAACCTAAAGGAGTGTAAAAAACTACAAAGCACTCAAACTTCTTGAAGTCTGAGACCATGTTTTATGCATATGGGCTGAGTGTATAAAGATGAGTGATAAGTAGACCTCCCTGATGTTGTTCTTGGTCTAGAGTTCCCAACCAACAAGCCTTACAGCGTGGAGAGCAATGGAAGAAGGTTCTATTGTTTTCTCTCTTCCTCTCTCTGTGTACAAATATGGACTTGTTATCAGAGCACAGTTTTGTGGAGTTGTTTCCCTCCTTTCACCCTTACATGAGTTCCAGGATTCAAACTCAGGCTTTTGTGCCAAATACTTTTCCTCTGAGACTTCTTGCTTGACTTAGTATTTAAATATATTAATCCAGGCAGGCATGGTGGTTCATGCTTATAATCCCAGCTGGAATGCTGAGGCTAGAGAATTTCCACATCTATTTCTGCTCCCTGCATCTCTGTGGTTGTTTGAATGAGAACGGTCCCTATAAGTTCATAGTTTTGAATGCTTAGTCATCAGTGAGTGGCACTATTTGAAAGGATTAGGAGGCATGGCCTTGTTGGAGGAAGTGTGTTACTGGGGATGAATTTTGAGATTTCCAAAGCCCAAGCCAGGTCCAGTGGCTCTCTCTTCCTGCTGCCTACAGATCTGAATGCAGAATTCTAAGCTACTTAAGTCTCCAGCACCATGTCTGCCTGCACGCTGCCATGCTCCTTGCTATGATGACAATGGACTAAACCTCTGAAACTGTAGGTAAGTCCTAATTGAATGTTTACCTTTATGAGAGTTGCGATGGTATATAAAAGCAGTCATGGTGCCTCTTCACAGCAATAGAACACTAAGACACCTTCTTATCATTTCTTCCTCTCAACACCATTTTTTCCTCCAGGGAGGATATCCACTTTTTGTTTCTGGCAAATAATGCCAAGTTCAGAAGAACACTGTCTTAGAGTTTCTAATGCTGTGATGAGACACCATGACCAAAGCAACTTGTGGAGGAAATGGGTTTATTTGGTTTAATCTTCCCCATCATTGTTCATCATCAAAGGAAGTCAGGACAGGAACTCAAACATGGCAGGAACCTGGAGGTTGATGCAGAGGCCATGGAGGGGTGCTATTTACTGGCTTGTTCCTCATGGCTTGCTCAGCTTGCTTCCTTATAGAATCCAGGACTACCAGCTTAGGTGTGGCACCACACACAATGGGCTTCCTGTCCCCCATCAACCACTAATTAAGAAAATGCCCCACAACTGAATGTTTTCTGGAGGCATTTTCTCAGCTGAGATCCCCTCCTTACAGATGACTTTAGCTTTTATCAAGTTGACATAAAACTAGACAGGACACAGGATTTAAAGTCAGACAGACCCTCTAAGGCTCTTTCCTCCTCATATAAACTGTATTTACCTGTATAAGCTCAGCCGAGGCAGCCTCTGGGAGCCTTTTATCTCTCATTAATACCTAGTAGCTAGAGATAATTATAGCTCTCTGGAGAAGGGGGCAGGATGGTGGCTGTGAGACCGTGCATCTGAAGCATTTGACACTGAGTGGTCCTCAGTTGATAGTTATCTGTTCTTATTTCTTCCTTGGACTACAAAGAAAGCTCAGTCCAGGTAGTAGCGTGTTGGGGGACCTTGGCATGCTGTGTTCCCAGTCTCTGCCATTTCTGCAGGGCATGGTCTTTAATCCCTTCTCTCCTTCTTTAAGGAGTCAGTTCCCCTGGGTGCTAGGACAGGGAAGGTCAGCTCACTCCATTGCACAAGCACATATCATAGCAGCTGGAACCTCCTGGGTCTGATGCTTACAGTCAGGTTTGCTCCCAGGATTCAGCCATCCAACTGGCAACAGATATAACAGCACAATTGCAGGATCATTCTCCTTCCACCCTGCTTCTGTCTGCAAAATTCATGTTTGGATAGGACATGGATCTAGTCCAGACAAGTAATGCAAATCTAGAAAAGGCCAGCCCATTCTAGGATCATTTTAAAACACGTTAAAATGTAGCCATGCAAGTTGCCTCACACCTGCAACCCTAGCACTTGGGTGGCTGAGGCAGAAAAGGAGCCATGAATCTGAGGCCAAAATAGGCTCCATTGTGACTTTCAGGTCAGCCGGAGTCCCAAAGTAAACATCCTGCCTCAACAACCCTAAAAACTACTATTACAAAACAAGCAAACTAACAAAAACCCTTCTTTGATGCATGGGGGCCCTGTGGTTGCAAGTACTTTTGAGTAATCTCTATCCCAGTTCTGCATATGCTCGTTCAGATGAAGTTTAAGGAAGCTGGCAGCTTTGTTTAAGGAAAGCAGGGCATGAGGTCCTCTGCACGTGCCCAGGACCCTGTTAAGAGCAGTTAGCATTTCCCTGCGTTTCCTCTGATGGCTATCTGCGTGCAGGGCTTGGCTGGAGCTTCCAGACTGAATCGTCAGCGTCAGCATGGGATTCCTTTCTTCCTTCTCCTTTCCCGAGCACAGCTGTGCACAAAAGGAAAAGGAAACGAAATAATCTTCTCAGGCTCTGTAATCTATCAGTTGTTTCTGACTCGCAGCTGACTCTGGGAGTCAGTTCTGTCTTTCCACCATGCGCATCCTGGGATCAAGCTCAGATCATCAGGCCTGGCAGCGAACGACTTTACCCACGGAGCCATCTCTCCCGCCCCAAACCACAGCTTTTAGTAGTAGATGGGGACTGTAGGGACACCTGCAGTGTCGCGTCAAATCCTCATAAGGTCCCTTCCAGGGAGGGGTTTTGACAAGTTAATGCAGCCTTTATCGTCGAGACTCTGAAATGCTCCTGCAGTGCACTTTTAGATGATCTTATGGCTTCCGGGGGAGGCATGTGTTTCTCTAGTGAAATAAACAGATTGGAGAACAGCAGCAAATGTCAACCCGCTGGTTGTCTGGGGTATGTAACTAGAAGCTGGGGCCCCCCATCTTGCCCTCAGGCATTTGGTGGAACACGCCATTTCAAGAGCTCAGTTTAAATAGTCCCTGCCCGCCCTGTCTTATAGATACTCTGAAAGTAGGACACTTTGTTTAACTCAGTCCTTGCTTTCTGCAATGGTCTCGTTCTTCCAAGTGTTAAGATGCTGAGACTGTGTCTCAAGCGATAGCATTATTCACTTTCCTTTGTATCTTCTGGTTGTGGTGTTAATATGACATATCCCCCATAGGTTTGTGTTGTGCTGGCTAAAGAAACTCCATTTTATGTTTGGCATCCATCTTGGTACCTAATTGACATTTGTCTCTGACTCTCGTCCCTGGATAAGTTCCCAGTAATCCTGACTTAATGATCCATCACCTAGAAATGTGCAGGCGTGACCATCTGCATTGTTACGATATGACTGACTGTCTTTTTGGCTTCTGTAACTTGTACAGACATTCAAGGACTATTTTGACATTGCCTTGATAGCCTAATCTTGGCAGAACAGAATAGCACTTGCCTTGCTTGTGCAGATATCTAAGGTCCTGCTATGGCTTTGGATTAAAACCCTTTCCTTACGTCCCTGCAGTACTCCGTATCTCTAATTGGCTTTGAGATATTGCTAGCCTTGCTAGCAGCTTTATTACAAATGTAACCAATTCTAATCTGAATTGAGCCTGTGGGTCTTTTCCAAGTGGTCTTGAATGTCATAATATTCATGGAGACCACAGTGAGAGCCTTGGGGTAAGTCCCAAGTTTGGACAAGTCCAAGGTGAACTTGGAGACAGGGAAAACCTGGGGCAAGAACAACAACTCAGAGGCCCAGAGCCATACAGGCCCTTGACAGGGATGAGCATATCAGAGTTAGAGGCCTTGAGAGCCCCACGCTGTGACCACTGCAAACTTGTATTAAAACAAACAAATGAAAGTAAGAATTGTCTGGTAACAGCTGTCTGAAACAGGACAGATTGGTGAGTTGTTTTGTTCTAGGGAACAACAAAGTCCTTACATCTGGGGAGACGTGGGGGAAACTGGATGTGATCTTAGATTAGATATTCAGAGACACAGTAGGAGACACCCTCCTCTGCCCTCCCTGGCTCTTGTGTATCAGTGAAGGTGTCTACCACATGTTTGTATTTGCTGGTTTTTCTCTGACTAAACAGACTTACTTTTTTTATACACTACTTTCTTTTGTCTGCTGGATATGTGCTCTCATTTCCATTGTGGAAATGGGAACCGGACTGAGCAGAGTCAGGTCACCCTGAGCTGCGTGCTGCAACACCTACAACAACAACCAGGATACTGTGAGGCAAACTATGGAGTGAAGTCGTCATGAAGAAAGCTCCGCATCCTTTGTGAACTAGAACGGCCCCGCTATTGAGGTGGGAAGGCCAGATGTGGTGTCAACTGCTAGCCATGTTCCCTCCTTGAGCCCCGTTCTAGGCTGAGATGCTCTGCCCTTAAACAAGGCTCTTCTTACCCAGTCAAAGAATGAGTGGCTGAGTAAAACTTCGAGCTAAATATCTGGGCTCTGTTCTGGATTCTGCAGAAGAAGAAGAAGAGGAGGAGGAAGAGGAAGAAAAAAAGGAAGGAAGAAGAAAAAAGGAAGAGAGGAGGAGGGGAGGGGGAAGGGAAGAAAGGAGAAAGAGGGGGAAGAGAAGGAAGAGAAGGAGGAGGAGGAGAAAGAGAGAGCAAGAAGAGGAGTCTATCCCCCACCTTACAATCCACACATCCAACCAGCCTAGGACCCAACTGTGTTTGAAAGGGGACTATGCTCCTGAAGTCCAGACAGTCTATCCTGCCTTGCCCTCACCTCCACACAGCAGGAGCAAGCTCCACTACACTCCATAGAGCCAGGCAGGCTTTAGCCATTCTCCTTCTTAGAGAGGCACCCCATAGCAGGATCCCACCCCTGCCAGAGGAAGGGAGGTGATGGGGAGCAGAGGGCTTCAGATCTTTCCTTCCACCACATCTTTCCCACCATGATGGTCTGTACCCTCAAACTATGCGGTAAAACAAATCCATCTTTCCTTCTCTGAGTTGCTTCTGTTCGGGTATTTTATCCCAGCAATGAGAAAAATAGCTAGCGCGTTTGCCTACTTGAGGCATCCTAAGAAAACAACAGGTCATCTCTCATGACCACTTTAAAACCTTAAAATAAGCACAGTATGGTGAGTACATGCCTGTGGTTACCAGTGCTCAGAAAGTACAGACAGGAGGAACACGGGCTCAAGGCCACTGTGTGTTGTGTATTAATACAACTGAGTTGTGTCTAAAATGCAAGACAAACAGACACAGACTTCCGGTAAAGCACTGGCATGAGAGAAGGGGGAGAGAGAAAGAGAGACAGACAGACAGAGAGAGACAGAGAGAAAGTGAAAGAGAGAGAGAGAAAGAGATCAGTCAGAACCTTTTCATCAGAAATTTGGGGCGCAACACTAAATGTACAGAGAATAGAACTTTAAAAGAAAAGGCCCAGCCAGGAGATGGTGACACACACTTTTAATCCCAGAACTCAGGAGAAAGAAGCAGGTGGATCTCTGAGTTTGAGGTCAGGTCTACAGAGTGAGTTCCTGGAGAGCCAGGGTTGCGCAGAGAATCCCTGCCTTGAAAAGCCAAACCAACCAACCAAACAAACAAACAACTAAATAAGCAAGCAAGCAACCAACCAAAAAAACCAAACAACCAAATAACCGCATAAACAGACAAATATATGAAAAAGCTCAAGAGCCTCTGCAGTGAAAGCCTTCAAATCTGGCCTCAACTTTCTTGTGCAGACTGTGAGGGGCCCCAAAGCCCTAGCTATACTTTTTAAATGTCTACTTTTGTAGTGCTAGGGATATGACTCAAGGTCTTAGAGATGGTAGGCAAACACTCTACCACTTAGCTATTTATTTTTTAATTAAAAGATTTACTTTTATTATGTGCATGTGCATTTGGAGTTGCCCATGGCATCCAGAAGAGTGTTGGATGCCCTGAAGCTGGACACAGGTAGCTGTGAGCTGCCCTATTTGGGAGCTAAAAACTAAACTCAGGTCTTCTGGTACGGCAGTATACACTCACAACTGCTATCTCTCCAATCCTAAAACTTTGATTGTTCATTAACATATGATAATTGCGCATCTTCAAGGGATACAGGGAAATAGTTCAACACATGCATACAACAGGGGCTGATCAAATCTAAGTAATTAATATCTCCATATCCTTATCGTGATTTTATCTTTGGAGCCTTCCAAATCCTCTTACAACTGCAAATATGTGTGTGTCCCTCACACATACCTATATATGTATGCATATGTACACATACAAATATACACACATGTATATACATATATATACATATGGTAGCATCATCTGAGTCAATATCTAGTCTTTTGCATATATAGGCTCTTTAATATATATCCCTGTGTCATAGTTAGCTTTCTTATCAGTTAATAAGTAACTGATAACATTTTTTAATGAATGAGAAATCTTTGTTTTTGATTACTGTGGACAGTTCATGAATTTAGGAATGCATTATAACTTACAGAATGGTAGTTTTCATTAAAATACAATAAAAGATGTGTAATGGTGAAACCTAACACTGTCATTGCTTATATTTTTACCTGTAACAGTTTCAGGTGGTTTAGAACAAAACATCTTATATGAACACACAGGAATAACAAGCAAGGAACACGGATCATTCATCAATTCCATTCACCCTCTCAACAAATAGTTCATTCAGACATTGCCCATCCTTACATACAGAGCAGCCCACTTGATGCTCAGTCGATACCGAGAGGCAGCAGATAAAAGCTCTGTTCCAGGGCTCATGGTGATGGTTGTAATAGAAAATATACAAGGATGCATGTAATAAATGAAATTCAGATTGAGTTGTAAGAGACATTTTTTTCCAACAAAGAAGATAAGCAGTTCTACGAATATAATAGTCTCAGCATGGGGCTTTTAAAGATAGACAATGTGTTTATGTTAAATTATTTGAGACAGAAAAAGCATTTCATAAAGCTTTTTAGAACAAACCATGAGATGAGAGTCTGGGGCAGTGGGTGGAAGAAGCTGGAAAATTATGCTTCACGAACACTAACTTGCTGTTTTGAAAAGATGAAAATTCCAACAGTTCTATTTTACTAATAAAGACTCTGGAGCCAGATGCAGGGGTGAAAACATGCTAGCTCAGAGAGGCAGAGAAAGTACCAGCTGACCCTCTTTTTCAGCCCAGTTCTGAATGGGAAAAAACTCAAAAGGCTCACCAGCTCCACTGACAGCCCAGGAGCAAAAGGCCAAAAAAAAACCCAAAGGCCAAAAGCTTGCTAGCTCAAAGCCCCAAAAGCTAGAGAGCTGAGGAACTGAAACTGAAGCTAAGGTCAGAGCTTAAGCTAAAAGCTCTTTCTTCTTCTCCACACTGTCTTAAATACCCCTTAACTCAAAGTCTCTTCTACTGTTTAATCCCTGTCAGCTGGTTTCTTGCTCCACCTCTTGATCTAGGATTAACTTTATAACATCCTGTGTACAGAAAGCTCTTGGATTAAACGTGTGTGCGAGGGCTGGCTGAGGCATACCACATCCACCTGGTTACAATTCAGAGAAAGTTCTAGGATTAAAGGTGTGTGATAGGGCTCAACCACACCAAACAAGAAACAGGGTTTTACAGTTCATGATTTTGAGGTTCACAATGGGATCAAGTATCCTGCAAAACTAACCAGAAATGAATATTTGTTGGAATGGAGTGGGAGAAAGTCATGGCATAATGAGGCGAGGATCTCAGGAAATGGCTCAGTGGGTGAAGGGCTTGCTGATAAAGTTCAAAAGTCAAAGTTGGGATCTCCAGATTTCATATAAAGGTGGGATCCCAGTAATTGAGAGGCAGAGACCAAGTTTCTCAAAACTGAGCTGTCTAGATGAACTAGTTGAAGCAGCAACTTTGGGGTTCCATGGGCAATAAAAAATATCAAGATAATATGATGACTGGCTGAGGAAGACACCAGTGTCAATCCCTGGGCTCATACACCTGTGCACGCATACATACATGCATACCACATGCACATACATATGTGGAAAAAGAACAAATAAAACTAAGAGGAAAAGTTGTGGTTGAAATATGAGGAGCTTTGTAGCAAAGAAGTATTATAAAGGGTTTCCAATTTGGGAATAATACAATTACAGTCAGCTTAAAGGAAACATTAGCAAATATCACGAGAGGGTGAAGGGAAGTGGGAATGACTTGAAGATGTGATCTCAGAGTAAGGTGCTGCTCTCCTGGCAGCACAGTAGGTGAAGTAGGGCGCAGGTGAGCCAGCCCCAAAGGCACAAGAGCAGGAGAGCTGACCCTGCCCCTTTCTGCTTTGAGTTGGGCTTTGAGTTAGTTCACTCCAACATATACCCCATCCTGATGGCATGTGGGAAAGGGCTGGCCCTGCAGATCCAAAGCTGTAGGATCTCCACGACACAGGGCAACAACAGGATATCCGAGAGGAGTCCCAGTGAGGATCCGGTATGGATAGTGTATCAGAAACCAGGGGCCTCTAACCAGACCAGTAACTCATTGCAATAAACATGTGAAAATAAAGATGTGTGGACAAAAGGATATACTGTATGACACACTGCAGCTTCCATGATGAGATTTGTTTTTGTTTTTATTTGAGCTCTTTTTTGTTTTGTTTAACTTTATTTTTTTTTCTTTTGTAGAGGGGTTACCAAGGGCAGGGGGCAGATATGAATGGATGAGGAAATGAGTAGGATTGGGGTACATGACTTGAAATCCATAAAGAATCATTAAAAAGTAAACTTAAAAAAGAGTAAGGTGATGAGGACATGGGGGTAAGAATAAGGGATGTGGATACTTGAGAACCAGCCTGATCCACTCAGCCAAACTTAACAAACAGCCTGTCCTCCGTAACAGCAAAAACTGGTTTTGTTACCATTATCCTATGAGACCCATACAGAGAAAGGAATTTGTCTCTGACAGACAGCTTGCATTAACTTGAAGTGAGGAGATGGGGTAAAAGAATTTGGTTAAGCAAAACAAAACAAAACATGTAAACTTTGTATATACACATATGCACAGAGACACATATATACAAATATCGTATGTCAAGTCATGTATTATATGTTTAAATTTTTGGAAATCAATATAATAATATAGGGTTTCTATCACTGTGATGACCAAAAGCAACTTGGTGAAGAAAGATGTATCTCATCTTATTCTTGTACATTACAGTCCATCACTGAGCAAGTCAGAGAAGAAACTCAAGGTGGGAACCTGGAGGCAAGAACTGAAGCTGAGGCCAGTGAGGAACTTACTGGCCTGCTTGTCACGGCCTCCTCTGCTTTCTTTCTGAAATCTCCAAGACTCCTTTCCCAGGAGAGCTTCCACAGTGAGCTCACCCCTCCCACACCAATCATTAAAATGCCCCACAGACTTGCTGACAGACAATGTTATGGGGACATTTCTCATTTAAGATTCTTCTTCCATGATAACTCTAACTTGTTTCAAGTTTACCAAAACTAACCAGGGCATATATCATTTTATGTATGTGTGTGTGTGTTGTACATATGTATGTATTTCATTTGCTTATATGTGTACATAGCATGCTTGGCTATCAGATGTCAATCTCAGAATTGCCCACCTTATATTTTCTTTCTTTTTTGTTATGTAAACAGGTTTTTGTTTTATTTTTTTGTTTTTTTAAAATATTAATCACAGGTTATGTACTTTGTATCCCAGCTGTAGCTCCCTCTCTCATTCCCTCCCAATCTCCCCATCCCTCCCTCATCTCTTCCCTGCCCCTTTCCAAATCCACTGATAGGGGCGGACCTCCTCCCCTTCCATCTGACCCTAGCTTATCAGGTCTCTTCAGGAATGGCTGCAATGTTCTCTTCTGTGGCCTAGCAAGGCTGCTCCTCCCTCAAGGGAGTGAGGGGTGTCAAAGAGCCAGTCATTGAGTTCATGTCAGAAATAGTCCCTGTTCCCCTTACTAGGGTACCCACTTGGATATTGAGCTACCATTTGCTACATTCAAGCAGGGGTTCTAGCTTATAACCATACATAGTCCTTGGTTGGAGAAACAGTCTTCTAAAAGACCTCTCTGCCCTGATATATTTGGTCCTTGTGGAGCTCCTGTCCTCTCCAGGTCTTACTAACTTCCCCTTCTTTCATATGATTCCCTGCACTCTGCCAAAGGGTTGGTTATGTTTCTTAATATCTGCTTTGATACACTGATAGGTAGAGACTTTCCGAGGCCCTCTGTGGTAGGCTCTTGTCCTGTTACTTGTTTTCTTCTACATCCAATGTCCATCTCCTTTGTCTTTCTAAGTGAGGATTGATCCTCTTACCCCAGGTCCTCTTTCTTGTTTTTCTTCTTTAGGTGTACAGATTTCAGTGTGTTTATCCTATCTTAAGACAGAATTTCTCTCTTTTACAGAATGTACCAATTTGGCTAGGCTAGTTAGTCACCAAGCACCAGAAATCCATTTGTCCCTATCTTCTAAGTCACACAGTTACAACCTCTTGCCAACACTCCGGGCGTTGGTGGGCTTGAAGGAATTAATTCTGGTCCTCATACTTGCACAGGGAGCATTTTGCTGCCTTAGCTATCTCCATGGCCCCAGCAAGCTCACCTTTATTAAGATGTAATTTATGTATACAAAAAGTAGAATCTTCAGATGTGATAAACCATCAAAGTAGAGAGGCGGGTGGTTTCAATGTTTGTGACTTCCCTGTTTTGAGCAATGTGTTCCAGGGATCTAACTCAGATTATTGGGTGTGGTAGCAAGCGACTTTACCCAGCAACCTATCTCATTGCCCCAAACTATATAATTTGATGATAGGATTCTGATGGACTGTTTCATTTATAGCACATATGCTGCGCACACAAAATCACACATGATACCTGTACAAGAGGAAAAAAAAAAGCATTTCAAGACCAGCTGATAGAAGGTTGGCAGTCTGGGGGATTTATCCTACATTGAGAATATGGTAGAGAGCACAATAAGGAAAGGAGTCGAAGTCAATGTTAGAAGCCAGGAATGCCTGAGACACTGGTGAGATCTAAGTATGGGCAGACACGCTTTCTGGAGGAGGCGGCCTCTGGGCCCTGTTTGAAGGATTTAAGAATTCAGAAGGGTGGACACCTGTAGCAACAATGCCAAAGGCACAGACACGGCAATTAGGTGTCCCTCATGAAGTGGTTGGGGTTACTTTTATCGTTTGTGCTAATAAGGAAAATAAGGGGAAATTTTGGCTGAACATAGAAAAAGACACTGCAGATGCGTGCATACTTACTTGTCGCCTCTAAGGACAAATTGTAACTAATTATGAACATAAACTGGAACAGGCTTTCAAGCAAATGTGGAAGTATTTTCATTCTAAGATGAATGGAAGGCTACACATCTGTACAGTGAGGCTTGTCTCATTTCTGTGATATTTGTCTTGCATAGTCGCCATCCGTGCAGGTCCTGTTGTCTTCTGAGGCCCACCAGGCACGCTTCTGCCCATCACATCCTGCCCAGCTGAGTTCCCCTGGCCCTGTGTACCTGCTTTACAGGCTGCCATTTGCTGTTAAGGAAAGACTTTGGCTGCGACTTAGAGCCTGGAGGCCACCGTGAGTGCAAGATAAGACTTGAGACACAGTCTGGGATGCTCTGAGAGCTGCTCAGGGCTTAGCTGTCCCAAAGTGTCTGTCAGTCACTGTTCTGACCATGTGGCAAATACCTGAGAAAAATTACTTAAGGAGAGGAGGCTTTACAACTAGCCTGGCTAGTCAGAATTTATAGATACACTGCTTTACCTGACTTTTACTTTGGGGCTGGGGAGCAAAACTCAGGTCAGATTTTCGTTCTCACACAATACAGTGCTTTGCATAGTAATGCCCCTCTAGGCTCATATATTTCAATGCTTAGTCTCTGGGGAGTGGAACTCTTTGATAGGATTAGAGGGATTAGGAGATGCGGCATTGTTGGAGGAAGTGTGCTTCTGGGGGTGGACTTGGAGGTTACAAAAGTCCCTGCCAGGTCCAGATTTGCTGCCTTTCAGAAAGCAGAACTCTCAGCTGTCTCCCCACCACTGTATCTGCTGGTGTGCTGCCTTCCATGATGATAATGGCATAAGCTTCTGAAACTATAAATAGACCCTCAGTTAAATGCTTTCTTTTTATAAGAGTTGTCTTGGTCATGGTGTCTCTTCACAGCAACAGTGTTAGGACTAATTTATAAATAAGATGAGGCTCACAACAGGTTTTATAGGAAAGAGGTTTATGAGGTGCATAAGAAGAGAGGGAGAGCAGAGGGAGGGGGGCCATAATGGGGGAAAGAGAGAGAGAGGAGGAAAGGGGGGGTGCCTCGATAGAGAGAGGGAGAGAGAGAGGGATGAGAGAGAAGCGCAAGAGAGCAAGAGAGTAAGAGCAAGAGTGCAAGAGAGAGAACACGTGTCTAGTTGTCCCTTTTAAGGTCAGGTAACCACTAACCTCGCCCCCAGGTGTGGCCACCTGGCTGGGCGATACAAGATGATGTCATAAGTTGCTAGGTAACCCAGAAGCAGGTTCTGTTTCAGAATACTAACAAACAGAACAGTGGCTAAGACACACAGTAAACATAACACAGGAAACCATCTCTCCAGCCCTCCCATAGCCATTTTTACTGGATTGAGAAGCACAGAGGAGATTTGTAAAGCCCATCTTCTTTGTGTCTTTGAAGGACTTTCTAGAGAGGAAATTGGATGAATGTGGGGCGTACTTAGCTTTGTGGGTTCTGCCTTTATAAACACCTGGCTAACCTAATTCAGCACCATTCTATGGGAGCCAGCGGTATGGACCTGGCCAGTGTCCATCATCCTGGCCAGTACTAAATAAAGCTTGCTTTAACCAGACAATCATGGATTTGGTTTTTCTCTCCAAAATTTTCAGGTGCAACATGGGGAGGGAAAGCAGTAGACTGCATATAGCCAGTAGACTCAACTGGACCATGAGAAGAATGAGAGAGAGGCAAAGTGAGGAGAGGAGAGGAAGAGAGAGAGGGTGTAAGAGAGGGGACCTGGAGAGAGAGAGAAAGAAAGAGAGAGAGAGAACCAGGAGAAGGAGCCAAGAAAGAACATGGCTGAAGTGGCAGGGTTCTATAGGAATCAGAAGCTGTGGTAAGGGAAGGGAAGCCCAAGGATGGAGAACTTAAGGCGGGGGGGGGGGGTGAGAAGCACCTGAGAGCGGCTACAGGTACCTAGTGAGCATGGAAGCCAGCATGTGCTAATAGGCACCACCTTTAGCCATTTGTGCTGAGTTTCTCTGGGACCTGACACTAAGCAATTGCCTTTCCCTGGGGTGTGTTGTAGGAATTCCACCTGGCTTGGCACTTTGCTCAGGCAGGTGGGGAGGGGAGGGAAATTACCAGTTATTTTTAGTGGTGAGGATTTGCAGGGATCATGACAGAATCTCCTCACGGATTAGAGGTCCCTGGAGGCCCCAGGGCACCCCCTCCTCAATTCCCAGAGTTCAGGCACAGATGGCAACCATCAGCCCTTTAAGTGTCTATATGTGGGGGGAGGTTTGGGGCGGGGGTTACTCCATCGAATCTTTGGAGGGATCCCCTGAGGCCTAGCCCAGCTGGCCATCTCCTGCCTGGAACTGTTTAGTGTGGAGAGAGCAGAGGGTGAGAAATAGCAGATGGGCCCCAGCCTTTGGGGCCTCAAAGGTGCAAATTCAGTTCTAATCTCAGTCATTTGGGGCAGGGGAAGAGAGACCTATCTTTATGAGCAGAGTTTGTGGAAATTAACATGGTTGGGAGTGGGGGCTTGGAGAGCACTCAAAAGTTAGTGCTGGGGCAGGTCAACTCAGTCTTCTGCTGTGCTGTGTGGGGCTGAGGGAGAGTCCTCAGCTGGGGGCCACTTGCCGTAAGTAAAGGGGTCAGCTTGGAAGAGATGTTCTTGGACAGGAAGCCAGAGTGGATGAAGTCAGCACTTCCCCAGATGCAAGGTGTTCTGCTCCAAGTCTGCTGGGGAGGTGCAGGGGAGCTCTCTGCAGCAAACAGCCAGCTTGTCCAGACCCTGGTGATTCTCTGCCTAGGGTGGCTTCTGCTCACCCTCTCTGGTTGCTGCTGGCAGCTTTAGCCTCTCACACTGAATTTTATCCTTTCCTACTGAACAAACACACTTGGAACAGGAAATAGGAACTAGGATGGTCAGATCACCAATGGAGTTGTCATGTCAGACTGCTGTAGAGCCTCACATACCAAATGACTGGGAGAGGAAAGCACTCCACGCGCTGCACAGACTAGAGAATGTAGCCTGTCAGACCATCTCGAAAATCTCAACACCAGGATTTTGCAGAACCAATGACTTCACGGGGCTTCCTTACAGGGCCTAGGTGAGGGCCTGCTTATAGGGCACACTCTGCCTCAACCACAGCAAGGCTTTTCCTAAGGAGTGAGGGCTTCTTTTGTCCCTGACTGTTCCCCAGGTTGTTACTACTTCATAACTGCAATTTTACTACTGTTATGAATCGTAATGTAAATACCTGATATGCATATGGTCTTAGGAGGCCCCTGTGAAACGGTCATTTGACCCCCAAGGGGGTCACAACCCACAGGTTGAGAACCACTGCTCTAGCCCCTCCTCCAGGTGGTACAGAGCAGCTGGATACTCAGGTGAGAATCTTGTGTTCTACTCCATGCGTCTCTTCAGGGCTGTAAAGCAACACCCCGACCCACTGGGATGACCTTTTGCAAGGGGCACAGATGAATTCCTCAAGATGGTGGTTGCTTGGCTGGGGGACAAGCACTCAGAACAGCATGCTACTCAGGTGCGCTCTGACTGAACTGTAGCACTAGCACAGTTTAATATTTCCTGTTTTGAGACAGGGCCTTATGAAGTTGCCCAGGCTGGCCTTAGACTCCTTTTTTAGCCTGTGCTTTCCTGCTTCAGTCACTGAGTAGCTGGAATTGCAGGTCTGTGCAACCACGCTTGACTTGGCCTTGTTTGAAACAGGGCCTTATGTTAAGCCCAGGCTGTTCCGGAACCTACTATGCAACCTAGGCTAACCCTGAACTTTCTCAGTCCTTCTGTGTCAGTCTCCCAGATACTAGAACCATATGAGTGGTTCACAAATATTAACTGCACCATTAGGAAGATGTATTTGGGCAGAGAAGGGGCAAATGCAAGGATGAGGCTAGGGGTGCTGGAAGTCAGGAAGAACCTTTAGAAGAACTTGGGCTTCTGGTCTCAGCCAAAGCTGCCCTCAAATTGTCCTTTGACAATTTGGTTCTGCTTTGAATTGTCCTTGTGTGACAAATATCCTAGTATTCTAGCCTCCTGATTTCATGACAACACACCCTTTAACACCACAGTAAGACCTTGAGTTTGAGGTTATCTACATTTTTTTCCCCCTGTAGGTGGAATCCAGGGTTTCTTGCATGCTAGGTGCATGCTGCAATACAAGTCCCAGCCACATTGTAAGACCTCAAAACTGAGCTGCATAGAGAAGGTTGACGTGTGTTTTTCCTTATATTTCCTCCCTCTGATCCACCATTCCCTAGGCAAGGTGCTCAGTGTGGTGGGTCTAAACATAGAAGGTTTAATTAAGAACAAAACCAACCCACTATTTCTGATATTTCTAGTCTCTGTTTCAGACATGATGAGGCTGGGATGTTTGGGGCTGATCTTTCCATCTCATGTTCCTGTCTTAGAACCTGTGACCCAACCTTTGTACCCATTCCCATCCCACGGGAGCAATCTGAGCTGTGAGAGCCTCTGCCTAAACCCAAGCCCTCTCCTCTCTGCTCTTTTTAAACCTGAGTTTTATTTAGAAAAGACAAAAGATAGTTGCAAACCAATTCATGTCTCCATCTTCCAGTTGCTAGTAAACCGCCGGAAGACTGTTGGCATTCTAACAGAGTGTGCCAGAGACCTTAAAACTCAGAAAAGGAAGGATCCACATTCCCCTCCCCACATACTCTCTTTTTCCCAGTCTAGATTCCACCTCTAGAGCCAGGGACATCCTGCCAGAGACCAGGAGACCCTGATGCCTAAAAAGAACTACCTGTAGTAGGAAGAAAAGTGAAAGAGAATAAAAGACAACTTCTTTGTTATGGTCTTCTTTAGACCCACACGCCCGCAGCCATAGATCTTTCCAGGGTGCCAGGTGTGTTCCAGGTGCATGACCTCTAACTACAAGTCCTGCATTGAAGATACTGCTGTTTCTGCTTCGCGAGGATCCAGCGCATATAGGTTGTGACATTTGCTCTGGATCCTAGCTGGGGCCTCTGTTAAAAAGATGGGGTAAGAGAGAGCTAGAGCTCTCTCTTTTGGGTCTTGAGAAGCTGGTTGAAGTGGAGCAGAGAAGGACAGTGGACATCAGAGAGATTTCCCTCAGCTAGAGGGGCCATGTGCAATCCCTGAAGTCCTCAGACTGCATCTTTTTTTTACATGGTAGGGTAACTTCTGCGGAGCAGGTAGCGCTGCGGCATGGGGTGGGAGGGGTCCTGGAGTGTGGGTTCTCTGAGCACAGGCTTCCACCCACTCTACCTGTTCTTCTGTCTGCTTTCAGCTGCCTCCGGAATCCCAGAGCTTCTCAGCGATCTATCTGCAAATTGCTTCTTGTCTTTCTGATCTTCCTCTCAGCAGGGCTTAAGCTGCAAGACTCCCTGATAAATCAGTTGTCATTCTTTGCTCAGCTCTGAGCAGATTTATTAAGGTATAATTGACATGTGAGAGACCACACATTTGAAGTCTGTCTGCAAGATGCTTTGATATGCAATGCTTTTTGACATGTGCACCTGTGGAAACCACCACTGCCATCAAGATGTTGAGTATGCACAGCACCCCAGCAACTTTGTGGCGACCTCTCATTCCTTCTGTGCCCTCTCTTTAGGCACCCCCAGACCTGTTTTCTGCCACTCTGCCATGAATAGAATCCTACAGGAAGTTTCTTTTATTCATCTTGTTACTTTGATAATTCAAGTGTTTCAGTTTTTAGAAACCAATTTCTTATTTCCCATAGAGGGCAAACAATGGAGCTGTTTGATTCCCCGAGAAGTTGTTACAATAATGTGGACCACACACAGAGTGTAGTCCTAACTATGATTGCTACTAGGGGAGAACACATGATGACTCTGAGATTCATCCCTGCGGTGGGTATCCACAGTTCACTCTCTTTCCTTGAGTGTTTTGTGGGTAGATGAAATGGACCACTCGGTTCTTCAAACCCAACACAGACAGCAATATATCTTCGGGAGTTTACCACCTTATGCTTGCCAACTAGTAGCTGACCACTAAGGGGAGAAAGGACCATCCAAAGTCAGTCATTCACCTTCAGAGAAGTAGATGTGTGTCCTGGAAGAACACTAGAGACCAGTTGTGGGGCATGTGGACCATGCCTCCAAAGGAACTGGCATGGAACTGGAGAGATGGAACATGTTCAAACCCTGTAAATCTCAAACTTGACATTTAAAATCTCATCCTGCGTTGGCAGGCGTGGTACAGCCCTCTTCCTCTTTCCATGGCTGCCTCTGAGCACATAGCATGATGACCCCCAAAGTGGTCATGAGCAGCCAGTCACGTAGCTGGGCACCTAGATGCAAATAGAGCATTACCCGCATCCCAGCCACAACCAGTGAAATTCATTCACTCTAAGATATCTTTCCTACTGCCCAACATTCATAAAACACTTGTTCACTCTGAAATAAAGGTGTTTCACGGATATCGTCTGAGAGTTCTGTCCATCTTAGGAGAAAGTCTCCCTCCACCCCCAGCACTGCCCGCTGGACTGGAATCCTGTAGACCCCTCCCCATTGGTTCCAGAGTCTCCTTCATCCTTCTCAGCCCAGTGTCTGGTGATGTCCTGGTACTTCAGGGAGAAGCAGAGCGTAGAACCACACCTAGTGAGATTGAATTTTGTACATGTAAAATCATACGCTGAAGCCACAACCCCCCCAGTTCTTCTGAATGTGATTGTATTTAGACTCAGGGCCTTCAAAGGGAGAATTAAATTGAAATGAGGGGTTTCTAATCCAATCTGACTGTTGTCCTTATAAGACACTTGTGGTGTATGAGAGAGAGAGAGAGAGAGAGAGAGAGAGAGATACTTCACATATGAAGAAATGGAAATTTACAATGGGGGACTGACTTGCTTGAGACAGAAGTATCAATATAACACAGAGTCCCACAAGCGATTGATATGTGCAAGAGGCAGTACAACTTCGGGTATCACAGAAGGGGCACGTAAATGCCGAACATGGTCCCCTGCTCTCTTCTAAAATTCCTTCTCAGGAATATTCACTGAGCCATGGGCCACTCCTGTCTCACTTGTATTCTTATGTAGCCATGCACCGTAGCAGGGATGGACATGGGTTGTATCTGGCCTCAGGGCTGCTGAAGTGAGCTGAGTAGGGCCTTCCCTGGGCCCACAGGTTAGAGAAGGTATGTTGTTTGCATAATAGAAAGAAGTCAGAAGCCTCTTGTTGAAGCCCGAGTGAATGTGTGCCTCCTTTGCCTCCTGAATCACACACACACACACACACACACACACACACACATCAATAGTTCAGAGCTGCTCTAGAAACAGCAGAGATGGCCATGTGTGCCCAGAGACTGCAGGGGAGTTTTGAAATACAGAAAGCAGATAGGAACATGCAGAAGGGTAAACTGGGGAAAAATAAAGGACAGCTAGAGCATGTCCAGGGAAGTGCTGCAGAGTGTGTGGGCGCTGAGTGGCCTTAACAGTTCTGGGAAAGTGTATGTGTGTGCAGCACTGATTTTAGAAGCATGGTGATAAGCCTAAAAATAGTTCTTTTCGCTCTTAGTTTGCAGGGAAATCATAGCAAAGGCCTGGCTACCGCCAAGCGTTCTCTATGGGCAGAAGCAGTAATCTGGGGGTTTATGGATTTGCCAGAGATGTCCCAGAGGGAGGAGCGGGTTCTGAAGTCTTGTACAGTGCAAATACCATGGTGTTTGTGAGTTATATCACAGGGCCTAGAGAGATTTGGAAAAAAAAAGACAAAAAACAAAACAATACCAACCAAACAACCAAACAATGCACCACCACAACCAGACCAAACCAAATCCAAAACAAAACCAACAACAAGAAACCTTGTATTCCAAGACTGTTGTCTTAGTTAGGGTCTCATTGCTGCTAAGAGACACCATGACCACGACACAACTCTTATAAAGGAAAGTATTTAATTGGGGTTGACTTATAGTTTCAGAGGTTTAGTCCCTTATCATCATCTGGACTCACTCTGTAGACCAGGCTGGCCTTGAACTTACAGAGATTCACATGCTTCTGCCTCCTGAATGCTGGGACTAAAGGCAAGTGCCACCATGCCCAGCCTTAAATCCCTTTAGTCTTTAATGCATACTTCCCACAGGTGGATTGAACAGGCATTTGGTAACGGCAAACCTTTACATATGGTAACATCCATTTGAAATTTCAAAGGTGTGTGTGTGTGTGAAAATTTAATTTGAAAAATTCCCAATGCATTTGATACCAAACCCTTTAATCCTTGTAAATATAGTTCCATAACATACATTGGTGGAAAACTTTTTTTAATGACTTAATCATCCTAAAATATATTTTAATATAAACAAAAAGAAAGATAATAAAATATAGAAGTTAAGACAAACTAGATGGGTTTATTGTTGTTATTTGTTTTCCAATAGGGATCCTGGTCCCAGGGAAAGCTCTGAATTATAGACAGAGAGTTGCAGGGCATAGGTGCCATCTTTCTTTCCCTAGTCCTGGGGCCACACAATGTCCCCAAGTGTCTTTCTTTGACCTATGGTACTCTGGTACATCCTTTCCCTGTGGTCTTAGTGTAGATGGTGGCTCCTTCAGGAGACTTCTTCATGCGTGCCCTTCCTTAGCACTGAAGGTAGGTGCAGTGGGACTGGGGGCCGCGGGGCTGTTTCCTTGGGCAGAGGACTCACCATGCTTGTCGGTTAGGTGGCATCCAAGAGGCGTGTGTGTGCAGAACATGCCAGCGCTTATGGGCTGCCATAAAGCTCCATATTTTCTGCTTTATAATCTCTCTACTGTAATCCAAACTCCACAAACGAGCAATTTCTTTGCATAATGGGTGGATGGGGCTGCTTTATGTACTTTTATGTTGTTCCAAGTCTGTGGTTTTACTAAATTTCTACCTCAAATTATGTAATTAGAGCCTCACCACTCTCCTATTGGGCCCTCCCCACCCTTCCCTAGGTTGCACAACAGTCTCTCAGGCTGGTTTCTGACAGGAGCAAACACGATGTGCGTATGATTACGCATATGCCTGTTAGTCTTGGCATGCATACATGCAGCTTCAGGATATAGAAAGATGGACGGATGGGTCCTGGATATTTCCCTTTCCTCGATGATGGTTCTTCAGACACTCTAGGTCCACCCAGGGCGTGCCACTTAGGCCTCAGCCACTAGTGGTCTATCTGTTCACAGTCCTCCATATACACACTATTTTTTCCACTACGAAGCCTTCCCCATTTGGTGGTTTGAATATAAATGGTCAACATAGGTTTAAATATTTGAGTGCTTAGTGGCCAGGGAGCAGCACTAATTGAAATGATTAAAAGGATTAGGAGGTGTGGCCTTGTTAGAGTAATTGTGTCCCTGGAAGTGGGCTTTGATGTTTCAAAAGCCTGGGCCTTTTCTTTTCTGTTGCCTGTGGATCAGGATGTAGAAATTTTAGCCCCTTTTCCAGAACCATGTCTTCTGTGTCTGCCATTATGCTCCCTGCCATGATGATAATGGACCTTAAGCTTACCCCTGAAACAGTAAGCAAGGCCCTGATGAAATGCTTTCCTTTATAAGAGCTGCTATGGTTATGGTGTCTTGTCACACAATAGAACAGTGACTAAGACAGAACTCATGATACTTACTCTGCTAGGAAGGGTCCCCCATCTTTGGCCCAAACACGTTAAGGTTCAAACTCCTTAGATTCAGTTAAATCTCCCTTCTACCCTCCAGTCCTTAAGGATTTTTATGATTTTTCTTGTTCTTGCTATACTGTAAGTTAGACACGAAAAACTTAACACTCACATGTTCTGTGAATATTTATGTTGACTACAGACTAGGCCTTTGTCTTGTCGTATAGAAATGACCACCATCTATTAGTTATTTCACAGCTGGCCATGGCTTTCATCATAAAGAAGATATTAACAATGGAGAGAGGCAGACGGAGCAGGTGTCATTTGCTTTTGCTTATTCTCATCAGATTTACACCAAGATGACACATTGTCTTTTCCCACAGCCATCGCTGAGGGCCATGCATTAGACAGCATTTCCTGCACATTCTAGCTTGCTAGCTAGATCTACACAGCACACAGGTATCAGGAACCCGATGCAGCCTAGGGTAGCCACCCACCAGCATGCAGCTGTCATGTTGAAATCCTGCTTATAGCTGGCTAGCGTCAGGGTGATGTATCTTCTGCCCCAGAAACACAGTCTTTATCAGACCGATAGTTATAAACCAATGAAATACGGGCTAAGATGTTCTCATTGGCAACTCTGATTATTTACCTTTATGTTTCTCTCTCTGTGTTTAGATAGGTTGTCACTATGTAGCCCAATATAGCCTCAGACCCCTGCTGCAACTGTGTGAGTGCTGAGATTACAGGTTTGTATCACCATGCCTTTTTAGAAAAAAGGACGAGGAGACCCAGTGAGGCTTTGGTTTTACCAGAGGGCCAGAAGTATGCAGAACAAAGCAGTTTGGGTCACAGTGTGGTTCTACCTGTCACTGACACATCATCTTTTCTGCTCTAGGCTATTCTTCAATGAGTTCTGACAAGTTGCTAGTGCTGTGTGAAACCTCATTTAAACAAGACAAGACCCTCTTCTGGCTGGTCTGAAGTTTCAGCTTTTTCCCTCCCACAGCATAAGATATCTGAGGAAGTTCTGATCTAGGCAGAACCGTTGCTTCAATAGTCTGATAATCAAAGGGAGGGATAAAAGTATCTTAAAATATGTACTATGAGAATGATTCCCACAGGCTCATCTATTTGAATGCTTGGTCCCTAGTGGGTGGTACTATTTTGGGAAGTGTAGTCTTGTTGGAGGAGGAATGTCAGAGAGAGTGGGTTTTGAGGTCTCAGAAGCCACAGGCTCTTAGCTACGGTTCCAGCTCCATGACTGCCTGCCACACTCCCCCATTCCCAGGAAAGTCATGGCCTCACCTTCTCACCCTGCAAACATGGCCCCAATTAAATGCTTTCTTCTCTAAGTTGCCTTCGTCAAGGTATCTCTTCATCACAATAGAAAAGCAATTAACAGGTCCTCCTGTTGTATTTTTATTGCTGTGTTTGAGTTGTGAAAGCAAGCTACAGTGATAGCCAAGAGTCATGGAAAAGTGCCTAGAGTTTATATTTTTATCTATCTATCTATCTATCTATCTATCTATCTATCTATCTATCTATCTATCTCCTATCTATCATCTATCTATCTATCTATCTATCTATCTATCTATCTATCTATCTATCTATCATCTGCCTGTCATCTATCAATCAATCTATCTGTCTGTCTATATATCTATCTATGTTTTTCTCATATCTATCTCCTAGTACTCTTCTTCACCCTTAATCTCCCTTCTACTGGCTTGCTTCCTTCCCCCAGAAAACTCTGCTTATTTGACCATGTATATGTGTCCATATTCTTAAATCTAGATATTTTGCTTAGACTCCTTTTTGTATTTTATTTTATTATTACTCTAAATTACATGTATATACACGTGTCTGTGTTTGCACATGTGAATATGAGATCCCTAAGAGATGTTGTCACAGGCAGTTATAAGCCACCTGACACGGATGCTGGGAATTAAACTCCAGTCCTCTGGAAGAGCAACATAGGCTCTTAACCACTGTGTCATATCTCCAGCTGTAGACTCCATTTCTTTGTAGAGAGGGAAGAAAAAAAAGAAGAGAAAAAAGTTTGTTCTGGTGTGTGCTCTCATAAGCATGTATACATACTGTATATGCATGTATAGATCTATATGTAGAACTAGGTCTGTTTTTATCATTACCTGAATTCATTGCTATGGATATGGATGGGGATGAACATAGCTACAGCCAGGGGTGGTGGTGCATGCCTGTAATCCCAGTACTCAGAGGGCAGGGGCAGGTCTGCATAAGTTACATGGCTAGTTACAGGCAAGCCAGAGCTACATAGTGAAAATCAAAAGCAACCAAACAACAACAAGCCCAACCAACATAGCTACAGCTGGGCAGAAAGATCTCATCCTTTACATTTTTCTTACTTTGTTTTGTTTTTATTTTATTTCATGCATATGGGTGTTTTGCCTGCACTCATGTCTATGTACCTGCTTTGTGCCTAGAGCCCTTGGAAGACAGAGAGGGCAATGGATCCTAGGGGCTGAGTTACGGCTGGTTGTGAATTGCCGTGTGTGTTGGTAATTGAACCAAGGTTCCAGGGAGAGCAGCAAGTGCTCTGAACCACTAAGCCACCTCATCACCCCAAAACCTATATCCTTCAATAAGTATATATTCATAAGCACGCTTAAGCCCTTGTACCTGTGGCTCTGGTGGTTTGGCTTCCCAGTCAGCTTGATTTCTGAAGTTACATTAAGAAGATAATATATAACTAAGCGGTAAATGAGTGCACCCCTGGGTGCAGAGGCCGTGGGTGCTGCACTCAGAGCAGGGCGAGATCTCTGCAGGCCCAGGAAGGAGGGAAGTTGCTTCGGCGCTGGGTTTGTCTTTCAGCATGGTGTGGCAAAGGTGAGATATGTTGGGACTCTGAAGAGAGCGAAGGGCAGGACAGCCGGAGAGGAGCAGCGAGCACCTGTGAAAGGAGAGAGAAGCCAAATGCAGTCAAACCAAGGACGAATCTTAAACACTGGCTGAGGAATTCAGGTCCGGACAAATGAACAACTGAAGGCCATTGAGTAAAAGTGTGATTTGTCTGGTTCTTACTTGGAGATGAGCTTTTCCTGTTCCTGTGTACACTCAACTCTCCCTTGCCCTTTGAACGCCAATCCTCACACCTCAGGGAAAGACTCAAAAAACAATCTCTCTCTCTCTCTCTCTCTCTCTCTCTCTCTCTCTCTCTGTCCCTTCTCTCTCTGTCTCTCTCCTCTCTTCTTCCTCCCTTTCTTTCGTTCTTTCCTTCTTACTTAATGTGTCAGAGAATATTACTCTGTGGCCTGATGTTGGCCTAAAACTTGCTATGAAGCCTTGACTGGCCTGTAATTTGCAGCAATCCCCCTCTCTTCATCTCCCAAGTGCTGGGATTACAACATGAATCACCCACCTGGCTGTCTTCTTTTTGTACGAGGTGACAGGTAGTTTGAGGTTAGTCAACAGAAAGTGCTCCTGGGGCAGAGATGTAGCTCATTAGTAGGGTGCTAAGCTAGCATGCCTGAAGTACCAGATTCTATCCTCAGCACAAAAGAAAACAGATAGTTGTCCTGCAATTCCAGCACTTAGGAAGTGGAGGCAGGAGAATCTGAAGTTCAAAGTCTTCTTCCCTACATTGAGAGTTGAGGACAGCCTGGGATAAAAATGTTTTACCTAGAAAGAAAGGAAGGAAGGAAGCAAGGAAGCAAGGAAGGAAGGAAAAGAAAGGAAGGAAGGAAGGAAAAGAAAGGAAGGAAGGAAGGAAGGAAGAAAGGAAGGAAGGAAGGAAGGAAGGAAGAAAGAAAGAAAGAAAGAAAGAAAGAAAGAAAGAAAAAGAAGAAAAGCCTTTGGAACTGGAAACTGCTCAGTGGTTAAGAACACTTTCTGCTCTGTAAGAGGGCCAGAGTTCATATCCTCAAATTCATCTTGGGAAGCTCATAAATCCCTGTAATTCCAACTTCAAGGAATCAGATGTCCTCTTCAGGTGCATACAACACACACACACACACACGCACGCACGCACACACACACATCCCAAAGAAAAACCCTGGTCCTTAGTTAGCATTGCCCTCTGGTGGGGATATTAATTTTCAGCAGCAAGGCTTGGGTCTTAAACCAGGCTTAGTCACTTGCAAAACTGAAGAGCAAGGGAAGGGTGAATTTATGTGGTTTTCAGAAATGGAGCACTCCTGTACACACACGCACACACACACACACACACACACACACACACACACACACCTAAAAGAGGAAGCCAATTTCATCCGAGGGATTTGCTTTTTTGCCTTCTCATCTTCCTGAGAAGGGCACTCTGTTTTATTGTTAGTCATTCAGGCATACATTCATTACGCTTTCCCACAAACACCTAGTACACATCTCCATGCCTCTGTCCCCACAAGGAAGGCTATGTTTATAGGGCTAAACAGAAAACTTACCCTTAGGGAGCATTACACACAGGATTCTTAGGTCCTGCAGCTGAAAACCAACATGCTCACAACACAGTCAACATATTCATCTGCTTCTATAACATCTCACTGCTAGGTGATGGTTCCAGAGGAAGGGTTCCCCGGCCAATGCACTGTGTGTTAGAACTTGGGCTAGTTTTCTAGAGGGAATGTAGCATGCACTCAAGAGGAAATGGCCAAAAAGAAAATCTGCAAAGACCAAAAAGAGTGTAACTGCTAGTAGGGGAACTTCAGGTGTTGCTTTGAGACACAATTGGGAAATTCCCCAAATTAAAAACAAAACAAAACAAAACACTCCCCCTAGCTACTCTTCACATGGCTAGCAGGGCTGGTTGGAGAAGAGAAGGTGGGTTTGTGCTGCACTGGGAGCAGCAGGGATTGGAAACACGGGAATTCTTAGGAGGGAAAGTCTTTGTGTGTGACCCACACACTTAGGATAGCACTGTGTGCAACGGCTGTTTGCTTGTTTGCTTTTGAGGTACTAGAAATTATACCTCATGCGTTACACACGCATTCTATCACGGAGATGCTGTCTGAAGCTGGGAAGGTCAGGGGGTCAGGGCAAAGTTTAGGAGGACAAAAGTTGTGCTGTGTGTGTGTGTGTGTGTGTGTGTGTGTGTGCACTGTCAGGAACTGACACCCTGAGCCTCACGTGTACCAGGCAAACACTTTTCCGGAGACCTACAGCTCTAGCCCATTACCTTGGGCTATCTTTAGAACCCCTCAATATCCATTCACCAACCACCTCTGTGTCTAATGCAACATTTTTGTGTGTTTGACTGTCAGGTAGAAGTCTTGTTGGACATATTAACTTAGATCACTAGCCTCCACCAGCATGGGAAGCCAATGGTGTCATCAGTTAGGAACTGAGACCCGTAGGAGAGAGGTCCTCATCCTGTCTTTTGTGACCCAACTACCAAATGTTTCCACCAGTGCCCTGGAAAACACCTCCCTTTGTGACTTTCATCTGTTCTGTAATTAAAACACTTCATGAAACTGATTCCACTAAGGAATGTGCTTTTTTGGGTCAACCAGAAATCCATATGTCTGGGCCATGGTCTTCCATATTTGGCTAAAGAATAAACCATCTCTTGCCCCCTTTGAGTTGAGTACTGTGTTTCGAATCAAGAGAAGATATTTGGACCATGTGGGTGCTTGGGACTTGGGGAAGTGAAAGTCCTTTTTCGAGCCCTAGAAATATTCCTGTTCAACCTCTGGAGATGCCCTGGAAAGAGACGAGTCTAACAAACTCATGTTTACTCCCAGCCTTTTCAGCGAGGTCCCCCTGTGCTGGTTGGTGGGGCCACTATCGTCAAGGTCACTTGCTGGGTGCTTAGTCTAGCAGCCCCTTCATCTTACAGATCTGTGACAGCTGCGGCCTTTCATAAAATCTGCACAGTGACACAGTCAGCCCTGTGGAGACTTTTTCCAGGTCCGTCGTCCTTCTGGGATCTTCGCCTCTCTGCTGTTCAGTTCCTGCCCAGGTGTGCAGTGCGGATGAGCCCTTGAGTGGAACACTAGCAGGTGAACACATTTACACTGAAGGTTGATCTGAGATTATGGAAGGAATGGTACCCCATGACCAAAGACATTTGTCATCTCATGACAAGTCTCCCAGGCTCTCCTGATGAAGGAGCTTCCTGAAGTCCCTCTCTCCTTGTACATAACACACCCTTTCACCCAAGAGGTGCTAGGTACGCAGATTGGATACGCCTCAGCTACCTGTGTCCAGGGGATGGTCTGGCCAGAGCAAATTCAGGGCATGCAGGAAGTTGGGAGACTTAAGACAGGGCTTGGTCCCGCCATACATTTCTTTCTCTTTAATTTAGGTTTAGAGAGGACAGAAGGCCACACAAATGTCTTTGAGCCCAAGGCACACAGTCCCTACAAAGTCCTGGTTCAGTAGTTAGGTTTGCTTAGGCCTCAGAGAAGAGGCCGACATAGTGCTTATGTGTGTAGATTCTCTAGAAAACATCATAGGAAGGGCAAGTGATTGGGTACAAATGATATTTCCTGGTCTTCAGTCACCAATGCCAGTATCTATCTCTCTCTTCTTTGTAGCGCAGGGAATGGAACCAGGCCCTCCTGCATGCTAAGCAATGCTCTGACACTGATCTACGTCTCTATCCAAACCCCTCCCTCCCTCCTTCTCTCCCTCCCTCCCTTCCTCTCTCCTTCTCTCCCTTGTCTTACTATACAGCTCAGAGGGACCTCAACCTCCTTATGCAGCCCAGCGTTTTCTCAAACTCCCATTCTTTCCTAAGCCTTCTGAGTGCCAGGATTGCTAATGAGCCCCATCATGTCCAGCAACATCTTGTTTCTAACGACCCTTCCCAAGAGCCCAAACTGAAGGGACTCTGGCCAGCTTGAGTGTGGCAGGCATGGCTCTGGCAGGCCTTACCCTTCTCTCCCATTCCCTCTGCCTTGCTAAAAACCATTAGATTACATCCTAAAGCTAGCCACCAAGGTCTCTTCTCTTATTCGGCCACTTCCTCCTCTAAATGCTGACTACCAAAGTCCAGCTATCAAAGTATTAAAGTCCAACCATCGAAAGCCCTATTTGGATCACCTAGTTAACATGAACTATTAAAATTAAACACCGCATCCTAGGATGAGGTTTCCCCCTTTACCCTTATGAATCCCCATTTTTTGGATGGGCCATGTCTGTGCTCGTCTCCTCTCTATCTAGAGAGCCCTTTGTCCCACGGGATAAATACCCTCTCCCATTTTCTCCTCTCTCCTTTGTTTTCTTTCTCTTCTCTCTTATCCTCCATCTCCCATCTTTGTCTCTTGATTCCTGCCCTCTGTCCCTCGGGGACAAATACATCTCCTTTGTGCTGAGAACTTGATCTTGGTGTGTCCTAGGTTTCCTGCGAACTCCTTAGCAAAGGCCTGTTGGGTTGGCCCTCAAGTGAGCATGCTTCTTCCACCTCCTCAGGCGCTGCAGTCACCACAGGGGTCTCGAACACTCCTCTGCCTTCCCCAAAACTTTCAAAAGCAGTTCCTTTGTGTGTGCAGCTGCTCATAGAGGTTGGAAGAAGATGTTGGGTTCCTTGGAGCTGGAGTTACAGTGGTTGCGAGCAGCAGAGGAGGCTCCTAACAGCTGAGCCATCTCTTCAGCCCCCAAACACTTTTAAGATGTCGCACACCCTGATGGGCAGTGGCTGCTCCTTGGCACTTTTTGGAGGGAGGGAAGGGCAGGGTCGCTCATATACCAGGCTGCTTCAAGCTCCTATATAGCCAAGGATGATCTTGAATTTATGATCCTCCTGTTTCTACGTTCTGAGTGCTGGTATCTTCTTGGAACTTTAAAAAATCACCATTAAAAAAAAAGACCATGTGTCTGTTGGGCTTGGAGTCAGAGGACAATCTGTAGTGGTTCCTTCTCTCCTTCCACTGTGTGCGTCCCAGGGGTGGAACTCAGCCCATCAGGCCAGCAATTTTACCCACTGAGCAGTTTCAATGGCCTTTTATCACTGGTTTTTCTGAGAAAACCCCTTGTTTCGGTCAAGAGCTAGATACACTATGTTAACTTTAATAAAATACCTATAACTGACCCAGCCGGGGGTGGGCTCCTCCTTGCTGCCCTGCTGGCTCAAATGGGTTTATATACAGACATCTGTCCTCCATGGGAATTTGGAGGCCTTGTCTATTTCATCTCTGTGTTTCCAGATACTAGCCTCATGCCTCACACATATTAAGTGCTCAATAAAAACCATCTGTGTGACTGGGACATGTGCCTGTGTGTGTGTCTCTCTGTGTACATTTGTGTGTGTATGTCTGTAATCACAATATGTTTGAGGCAAAGGGCAGGTAAGAGCTTTAGGCGAGGGGGGGGGATATATTACCTCAATGGCAGTTTGTCAGCACATTGTATCCTTAAAACTTGTGGCCATGTTTCAAAATAAAAATGAAGGGAACAGAAGTGCTTGTCTATGTGACCCCTTCAGGAAGACCGAGATCCCTTCTGAGGCAGGCTTGAATGAGACATTTCAGATTACCCGGCCTCTGAACAGATGGTCCTCATTAGGAACAATTCCAGCTTCTTTAGAGAATTTGCCTTTTCCCTGGCTGCCTAACCAATTTCCCCAATCTCTTAATTTGTCTGCAGAAGACAGTTTGGCGTCCTTGTGGGCTGCAAGGCAGCATGTGTCCACCAGAGGGCGCTGCTGCCATTTGCTGGCCCGGCATCCGCTTCATCAGTGATTTCCCTGAGATTCTGCATACACTCTTGGCAGGTACCACCAACTTCTAGTGGCCAGTCGGTGGTTTATTGAACTGCAGAAGACGAATGGATACAAATGCAGACCCCAAGTCCCTGGAGTCGTTGTCTGCAAGGGCTGCCAATGGCTCAGGGTTCTGACCACCGGTGCTCCCCGGATGTTAGTCAGCTATGACAGTTACCTGGGAGGACCCATAGTGCTGCTTGTACTTGGGATCTGTGTGGGCTCTCTGTCCTCTCTTCTGCTTTTCCAGCACATTCGCAATTCTCTTCAATTTCCCATCCCTTAAAAAACAATAGCAAAACAACTCAGGACCTCTCCTCCAAGAAAAACCACACAAAATACCAAACCAACCCCAAATCTGAAACAAGTCTGTTTGTCATCCCACCAATCAGAGGGCTCAAGGTCATATCCCACCTCAAAACAACACCCAAACACAACACAACCAAACAACCCTGGATGCATCTCTTCCCGTTACAGCAGAACAGCGAGGTTTGATTTTATGTTCTGATCTAGAATTTCCTCTCACATTTGCTTCTCTGTCCTGGTGATAGCCAGCATCTGAGCTGGAGCTCCAATATCCCCTCTCTTCCTCTTCCTCTCCTTCCCCATCTCTCTCTCTCTCTCTGACGATGGCTCATTATATCACCCAGGTTGGTCTTGAACTCATGAGACACGATTGCCCGTCTCAGCCTCCAGAGCACCTGGAACGACAGGCATGCACTATCGCCTCTGGCTTCAGTGATATCTTTTTGCTGGTTCACTGCATTTGTCTGCACCAGACATGCTGACACATAATTATGTTGGAGAGCTGATGTTAGGTGTTTAATACTCATTCATCTAGCTGTTCAGTAATCATCCATCAAGGTCTTATTATTATGTTCCAGGAACTGGGCTTATTTGTTAATCTGGGAGTCATTCCTGGCAGCTTTACCCCACCCAGACACCAATCTATCTATCAGTCAGACTGAGATGCTTCCAACGTGCATTCTGTACTTGCCTCCACTCCCCCACCACATCCCCCCCCCCTTTTAAACTTCCTTTGCTTTGACCACTGTCTCTTGCCTGGAAAATTGCCTTTGACATTGCCTTCTGCTTCCAATATGATCCATGATCCAGTGTGGTGATTTGTAAAGGAACACAAATCCAATCATGTTGATCACCTTGGTTAAGATGCTCTAATGGCGGTGTGTTGTACTAAGAATCAAGAGGAAACAGGAGTAGAAAATAGTTGGCTGTGGCTGTGCCTGCCAATATTCCCACTGTTCAGGATGCTGAGGCAGGAGGATCATGAGTTTGAGACTAGACCAGGCTACATGGTTATGTGGTGAATTGGAGGCCAGCTTGGGCTCCATAGTGAGAGCCTGTTGGAGGAGAAGGAGGCTGAGGGTTCAGAGGTCAAAGAAGGTAGAAGAAGAGGGGGAGGAAGACGCAGAAAAGGCAGAGAAGATGAGGAGGAGGGAGGGGAAGAGGAGGGAGGGGGAGAGGTAGGGAGAAGAGGGGGACCCTGTGATTGTGGTCCATCAGTCTACATGCCATTCAGCTGCTGCTCACCTCTGTAGCCCCAGGTTTTCATTACTAAGTTCATCCACCTTAGCCTTCGCTCCACCTCTGGATCAGCCAGTTCACACCAGTCTTTGGGCCTTTACACTTGCTGGCTCTGCCTGAGGTTCTTTCCAGATGTTTGCGCTGCTCGCCTGGTGTCCTCATTTACATTTAACCCCCTGTCGGTGACTTCGAGATATCCCCATGGGTGGCCATTCTCTTTCCTATCTCATTTGTAACCCTGTCTTGTTTATTTCTTTTATTGTTCCCGTCCTTACACTCTCTGTCATGTTGGTTCCAGGGGAGCTGGGCACTTGTGGGTTTGCTTTGTCACGGTACCTCCGGTGCCTGGAGCACAGCTTATTTGGCATGAGAGCCTTAGTGCTCACGTTTTCCACTTTGTTGATTGGTTCATTGACGGGTGTGTGTACACATGTGTGGCTGTGTATGCCGTGGTACTGGTATGGAGATCATAGTACAACGTGTAAAAGCTGGTTCTCTCCATCTGTCTCGGGGGTCTTGGGATTTGCTCTCTGATCCACCCCTGTTCACCTCCCAAGCATCGGGACTACAGCTGTGTCTCACCACGCCCAGTCTCTGTCCTGTGAGGGATTACATCCAGGGCTTTAGGAACACCAGGCAGGCACTCTAGAACTGAGCTGCATCCCTTTCCTTTCCTTTCTTGAGTCAAGAAAGGAATAGACCATTAAAAGACTGTGAGTATAAACCTACCCAAGACGAAGGACTGTAGTCCCCGCCTTCGGATAGTTCACAGAAAGCTGATAAAGGAGAGACGCTAGCAAACATTTCCAACTCAATGAAACAAAAACCATAATGAAGATAAGCAGAGAGGCGCTCTTTGAACACAGATGAGGGAATAATTAAATTTCCCGTGCATAAATGAGTCTTATCTCTCTGCTTATGTGGTAAGCTCCTTAAGGAAAAAGCACATCCGACACTCCTGCTCTGTTCCCCACAGCTGTGGTCTCTAAAAACCAGTGCCTGGAGAAGCTTCCTTAGAATCACCTGCCGGGGGATGAAGAGAACATCAAAGGTTTCTGTCTGGGCGG
>CM053745.1:20859488-21006530 GCA_028658305.1 Pachyuromys duprasi | reverse complement strand
TCATCTGCAATGGTTCTTATGCACATCTGTCAGAGACCCAGGCTACATGAGCCTACAGCCTGACAGGCAAGGTTGGCAATGGCTACCTCTGACACTGGAGACCACCAGGATCTTGGAGTGGTCCTTGATGTTTGTTTCTTGGTGAGACACAGTCCATGATGTCCTGGAACTCATTATGTAGCCCATCTTGGCTTCACACTCACAGGAATCTTCCTGCCTCAGGCTCCTGAGTGCTGGGATTAGAGGTGCGAGCCACCGCATCTATACCTTCATGGTAGCCTGTCCTTATGGCTGCCCTCGGCTAGTAAGCCAGGGATCAACCAGCAGACTTGAGTGTTGGTTTTAGAATTTTTATGTAGGAGAGAGTTAGGGGTGGCAATGTTTTGGAGGGTGCATAAAAGGCTTGTTTGAGTGTACCTCTTCACAGTTGATGGCTTCTGGAGGGAGGGAATCAGTTTTCTCTTTCTTTTTATTACTTAAGGTATTTATTTACTTTATATCCCAGTACTAGCTTCTTCTCCCTCCTCTCCTCCTATTCCCCTCCTTTTACTTTCCCTCCCCCCACTCCCTCCATCTTCTCCACCTCCCTCTCTCTTCAGAAAAGTGGAAGCCTCCCATGGATATCAACCCATCTTGGCATATCAAGTTACAGCAGGACTAGGTGCATCTTCTATTGAGGCTAGACAAGGCAGCTGAGTTAGGAGAAAGGGATTCCCAAGGTAGGCAATGTAGGCAGAGACAGCCCCTGTTCCCATTTTAGGACTCCCACAACTGTTACATATGTGCAGAGGGCCCAAGTCTACCCCATGCATGCTCTATTTGGCGGTCAGTCTCTGTGAGCCCTATGGACCCAGGTTAGTTGATTCTGTAGGTTTCCTTGTGGTGTCCTTGATCTTTCTGCTTCCTTCAATCCTTCCTTCTCCTCTTCCACAGGATTTCCCAAGCTGTTTGGCTGTGGATCTCTGCATCTGTTTCCATCAGCTGCTGGGTGAAGCCTCTCTGATAACAGTTATGCTAGGCTCCTGTCAGCAACTGTAGCAGAAAATCATTAATAATGTCAGGGGTAGGCTCCCTCTCATGACATGGGTCTCAAGCTGGGACAGTCATTGGTTGGTCCTTCTCTCAAATACTGTTCCATCTTCTATCCATGTCTTGTAGGCAGGACAAATGCTTTATTTGTAATCACCAGAAACTGGAAACAACCTAAATGTCCCTCAGCTGAAGAATGGATAAAGAAAACATGGTACATTTACACCATGGAGTATTACTCAGCCATTAAAAACTGTGACATCATAAAATTTGCAGGCAAATGGACAGTTAGAACTAGAAAATATCATCCTGAGTGAGGTAACCCAGACCCACAACGACAAACACGGAATATACTCACTTATAAGTGGCTACTAGTCAGAAAGTACAGGATAATCATGCTACAATCCACAGACCAAAAGAAGCTAAGTTACAAGGAGGGCCCAAGGACTCTTGAATCTCACTGAGAAGGGAAAATAGATTGGACACTGGGAATAGATAGAGGGAGAGAACTGGGTGAGGTAGATGGAAGAGACAGGAACAGGAGGCGTGAGGAGGTGGTAGGTCAGAGGAGAGACCACTGGATTTGGGGTAGTCTCTGAAACAAGATCTAGAAACCTAGGACAATGGAAGCTCCCTGCAATCTATGCAGGTGACCCTAGCTAAGACTCCTAGCAGTGGGGGCTGTAGAGCCTGACCCAGACATCTCCTATAACCAGGCAAACTTCCAGTGAAGAGATTGAGACAACAAGCAAGCCATAAAACTGTGGACTCAGTTTCCTTTAAGGGATGGCGGCTGAGAGTTTCACCATGCTCCAGTGAGTGTATGGACAATCCAAATTGTACATTTTTTTTCTTTCTTTTGGGGGGAGTCACAAGGAAGGAAGGGTAGACCTGGGAAGACTGGAAAGTGGATGTGAAATTATATGAATTATGTGAATTCACATAATGGTGCATTATGTGAAATTCCCAATTAATCAATAAAAATAGGTTGAAAAAAATAAAAAGAACTAAAATTGATAGCAAGTTGTCCTGGTTAGTGCTTTTTGTCAAGTCGACACAACCAAGAGTTACCTGGAAAGCAGGGATTTCAGTTGAAGACTGGCCTGTCAATCTGTCTACAGGGCAATATTTTGTTTATTAACTGATGTATGAGGCCCAGTCCACTGTGGTTGGTTACATCTCTAGGGATGCGAGTCTAGGCTTTATAAGAAAATTAGCTGAGTATAAACCACACACACACTCACACACAGACACACACACTCACACAAACACACACACTCTCTCACACACACAATGGGGGGTGGGAGGACATGTGCATAGAGTTTCTGCATTGGCTTCCCTCACTGCTGGACTGTGACCTGTTAGCTGAAGCAAACCCTTTTGCCCCCAAGTTGCTTCTGGCCACAATATTTTCCACAGTAGCAGAGAGCTGACTAGGACACAAGCGCGCTGTTCTTCTTGGATTGTGTATTGCTTTGGGGTATCCTGGTGTCTGGTGGTGTTTATGAGGAAAGGACAAAAGCGCGCCTCCTTCATTTCACCAGCTCGTGCCTCTTGCCACCACTGTTCTTCCCCACATTTCCTCTCATCTCTGCTGTTGATCCTTCCTTTCTCTCTTATGGTAGTTAGAGGCCTGAAGATGCTGCTTGTGCAGTACACGCTCCGCACAGCATAAACATCATATCAAACACTTGGAAATGCAAGAGGAGAGAGGAAGGCAAAGAAGGGGTTTCGCATCTGGCTGTTCTGCCTAGGACTGGGGAATGAGGCAAATGTGGAATCCTGCTAAAAGAGAAATAGCTTCTTTCCTGTTCTTCCGTAGCAGGCTTTAAAGAGCATCAGTGCTTGACCACAACGGTGGAGAAATGGCAGGCCTGAGGGGAACAGAGGCTTCTGGGGGCAGGTATAGTGACAGCATGAGAGAGAGAAGAGGTAGAGATATTGAGAGACAGCAGAAAAAGGCTTATATTGTCAAGCAGAAGGTATGAGGACCTGGGGACCAGAACACTTAGGTACAAACTGTTAATTCAGCTCTCTTGGAGGTCCTGTACCCCTCTCCTGGGCTCAGTTTTCTCTTTTATAAAATGGCAGTAGTAACAACCCCAAAGATAGCTCATCTCTCCTTCAGGCAGAGAACAAGGGCTGGGAGACTCTGTTAGCATTACCCATATGCTTTGTTTTGTATGGGGAAAAAAGAAAAAGCAAACTTTTTTCCCCCCATCAAAACAACTGCTTGTAAAAATGAAAAGAAGATTCATCTCTTTGGATGTAACAAAGCTTTATAAAACTTACCAGTAGTAAAAAATATATATAAGAAACAAGAAAATTTTACTGAAACAACAGAGAAAATATCTTCTATGCTTCCATAGTTCAAGGGTCTCACTGTGTAAAAAACTCAGAAAACAATGTTTACTTGATGTGAAAACAAAGAAACCCACACGAGGAAAGGTTACCATACGCAGCACGCCCTTGTTCACAGAGGCAGGGAAACATACAGAACCTATTTATTTATTTACCATACAGCCTTCATACGTAGGCCAGGCTCAGCACCCTGTGCACTGGGACTCTGGGCATGCGCTGCCATGCCACGCTCCAGAGATGCTCTTTATTAAGGCTTCCACGAAAACTGAAAAGGTGCACGGAGGTTTTAGTGCTGAAGGGAGGGCTTTGCCCTTCAGACAGTGAGTTTACATACATGAAAATGCCCCTTTCCCACTGGGGGCACCACAATCAGTATTAAGCTCCAAGGTGTGCTAGTTGAGGCATACCCAGCGGATGCCAAAGGTGACAGGAGAGATCACTAGTCTTTCCCCTTATCAGTCGGCACACATCTGTCTTACTTTTCAAATTCTGTCCACTCCTAGCTTCTTTTCTCTATCCCCAGTTTGGTACTCTTATTTCTATAAGACACTCATCAAGACACCCCAGAAGCCTGACTTTCTCTGCATCTTTAGCTAACTCTACTTCACTCCAGTAAGTCTAGCTTCCGTCATTCTTGGTGTTAGGAAAGCCATCCTTTTAAACTTAGTTAATTTGTTGCCTGGGCCAGCCTCCAACTTGATATATAGCCCAAGATGATCTTGGGTTCACACCTCCACCTGTCAAGTGCCAAAATTCTAGGCTTGACTAATACACCTTCATCAGAGAAGCCATCTTGTCTCCACAGGGGACAGGTAAGTGATGCCTCTGCCCTGTTTTAGATGGACAGTACCTAGTGGGAATTTTCTTAGATCCAGAAGGAATCCCACACTGCTGATAACCTGTCTGTTCCTTTTCACTCCTGTGGGTCTTCAGCTTCTCTTCTGTTGGATGGAGAGGCAAGCAGTGATGGTGTAGCTCCTCCCTGCTCAAATACATTTAGAGTCTCAGAGTTGTGTCCTTGCTATGGCTTGCTGATATGGTTTGCCTAAAAAGAGCCCAAGGCCCCATTCTTGTTTGTTTGTTTTTGGCACTTTAGGAAGACTGATCTTGCCTAAAGTGTGGACTCCAATTAGAAGGTTTGCTTTAATAAGAGCAGTTTAGTAATTTAATTGGCTTATAAATGGATTCATATTCAGCATGCTTTCTGTCTCTTTCTTCGATAGCATCTTCATAGCATCTTGGTAGCAATGGCTACTGAACTGAAATTATATTAAAATGTTGTTGCCTGATTTGAGAGGAGAACATGATTCTGAGGGTGGTTCATATTAGGAGGGATTGACAAGACGTCACCTTTTGAGAAATAATCAAGAACTATTCTATTATTTTTGTGTGGAGGGGGGGTGTCTTTTTGTGTATCTGTATACCAGGTACATGTCTTGAGCCTGCAGAGGCAAACAAAGTGCATCGGAGCCTCTGGAGCTAGCGTTGCAGATGGTTGTAAGCCACTCCGTGGGTGCTGCAAAGAGAACCCAGTCCTGGTGGAGAACATCCAGTGTTCTTAAGCACTGAGCCATCTCACCAGCCCTTGATTGAGTCTCTCATACTCTACCCACTACAGTCTTCCAGTCTACCTACTGAGCTACCAAAGGCTCCGCTATGGATTCATTTGTCAAAGCTACCCAAAAATTGAGATAGGAAAGGCATATGGGGCTGAGATTACAGTCTAAATTCTTCATTGGACAACTAAGAAAGTTTAGAAAGCCTTTTAGAACAAGCTCATGAAACACACACAAAGACACACATACACACAATGCACATATATATTTGACATAATAATTACGCATATTTGTGGAGTTCTGAATGATATTTTATTCATGTGTACACTGAATAGTGATCCGATCAAGGCAATTGACATTATCTTTCACTTCTAACACTTGTTATTTCTTTGGGTTGGAAAAATTTCCAAATCTTTTTACTATTTTGAAACATATAAATTGTCACCTATAGTTACTCTGCTGTGTTACAGGATGCTTGAACTTATTCTTCCTTTGCAGCTGTGTACCTATACTTGCTAACTATCCTTGCTCTGTCCTTCCTCCTTACCTTTCCAGCCTCTACTTCTAAGAGATCAAGGTCTTAGCTCCAGAAAAAGTAAAAGCATACAGTGTTTATCTTTTTTTGGATTATTTTTAAAATTTATTTTTAATTTGTTACAATTTATTCACTTTGTATCCCAGCTGTAGCCCCCTCCCTCATTCCCTCCCAATCCCACTCTTCCCACCTCTTCTCTTCCCATGCCCCTCCCCCAGCCCACTGATAGGGGAGGTCCTCCTCCCCTTCCATCTGACCCTAGCCTATCAGGTTTCATCAGGACTGTCTGCATTGTCTTCCTCTGTGGCCTAGCAAGGCTGCCTCCTAATCAGGGGAAGGTGATCAAAGAGCCAGCCACTGAGTTCATGTCAGAGACAGTCTCTGTTCCCCTTACTAGGGAACTAACTTGAGACTGAGCTTCCATGGGCTACATATGTGCAGAGGGTCTAGGTTATCCCCATGTATGGTCCTTGGTTAGAGTATCAGTCTCAGAAAAGAGCCCTGTGCCCAGATTTTTTGGTTCTGTTTCTCTCCTGATGGAGCTCCTTTCCCCTCCAGATATTTCTATCTCCCCCTTCTTTCATAAGATTCCCTGCACTCTGCCCAAAGTTTGGCAATGAGTCTCAGCATCTGCTTCGACCATCCACAAAGAAATAGAGGAAGATAAAGTCAAACTAATTTTGGCCATCCATAAAGAAAGCATTTGTCTTTTTATGCTCATCTTACTTCACTTAACACAATCTCCTCCAGGCTTATCCATGTTGACACAAAGGAGATTTCGTTGTTTTTGAGGCTAACTATTGCACTATGTATAAGTACCACCATTCTTTCTTCATTCACCTGTTGATGGATACCTTGTTTGATTCCAGAACCTGGTTAAAGTGCACAGTGATACAATAAGCAATGGGAGGGCCTGTATCTTATAGACATGATGCTTTCTTTTCTGTTGTGTTTGTTCTTAGATTGACATTTCAGGATCAGATGGTCAGAAAACATGCTCTTGACCTCGCTCAAGGAGTCTATTTGTGCAGACTAAAGCCAGGGAACCCTGGGAAAAATGAAGGAAGAAAGAAGCCAATCTAAGCCAGGAACTGTCTTTGGAAGAAGTTTAGGCAATATTTTATTCAAACACAGCCATGTTTAGAGCCAATGGAAAGACACAGAACCCTAGGACCCAAAGTAATGAAATGCCTTCCTTAGACTCACATTCAGATTCACCGGTGTCTGTGTATCTGGGGGAAAGTCAACCCTGAGTTGTACTTAGTCTTCTTCTAGCTTTTTAGAGCTATGAGGCATAAAAGAAATTCCATTATTCCATTCTGTAATAAGGTAAAACTCATTACAATGTATGGTAAAAAAATTCTATAAACTTCTCTTTTCCTTTTTTTAGGATTCACAAGTCAGGCTAAGTACACTCAACTCACTCCTTTCAAAAGGTTTTGATCCATTAACTCCACTGGCCCACATTGGTTGTTCCCAATTCTGATCTCTCCAGGTTTATTTTAAGATCACACCATTCATCTGTCATGTTAGATACATCAGTGGATCCTGATTGGCTTTTGCTGTTTATACTTTGGATGGTCTAGACCAGACGGTAAATATTTACTATGTGAAGGGCCTTTGATTTCCTGGGTACTTCATAAACATTTGCTGGCTGATTGGATAACTGATCATCCTTCTTTCCTCCATCACTAGTGCTTATTTTCTTCCCTTCTTCAAACTTCCTGTGTATTACTTGGCCATGGGAGCTCAGCTGGTATCCAAGGAGAGTAAAATGACCCTCAAATCACCCACCTACTGCTTCCACTGTGATAAGACAATGCCTTTCCCTGTCTTACCAGTGTGGCTGGGTGAGATTTCACCCTTGGGGGCTCCTGCTCTTTCTTGGACCTGCTTTTCATGGGTTGTTGTTTAGCAAGGTCATCTGGCACTCCTTTCCAGAGACTGTGGCAGTCACTGCCCTCATAATTTCTCCCATCTTTCTCTCTGTATTGATAGCTGTGTGATGTGGGGTTGCCATGACGACTGATTGATTAGCATCCAATTCCCGGACCAGGAAACATGCAGCCATAAAGAATTACAAATGATTCCTGATTGTCTGCTGCCAATAGCCTGATTGCTGCCATTTTCTGGCAGGTAGCTCAGCCCTAACAGGAAACCCTATGCTGTGCAATTATTGCGACATGATTGATGCATCTCTATAGTTACAGTAGGCAGTGTTTCCAACTTGAAACACTTTTTTTTAAAGAAAAAAAACTCCTTTTTTTTCTGATGAAAATGCTTATAAATCTGGAGGATCAAGTAAGGCAGGGGGTTGGGAAGTGAGGTTACCAGGAGAGGTGGGTATAGATAGACTAAGACTCCAAGCTGGAATTTCAGAGGATGGGGAAGGGGACAGAGAGAAGACAGGACCTGAGGCATATGGTATGACTGTGGGTAGGGAAAGAAATCTGACTTCTGATGTCTATGGTCTCTTCTGTCCCAAGTCCTACACCTCACAGCCAGTGAAGGATGGCTCAGAAATCATGTGCAAATGAGAAGTCTAAAACATGGGGTAATGTGGGGCGGTACAGGATGGATAACAAAAATACCCATGGGCCACAGGTGGTATGTAGCTCAGGCCAATAACTGAAGCAGCTCATCAGGGCTTAAATCATTTGTGATAGCCGCAGAGCAAGCACCTGGACCTGGAAGTGAAGGAAGGAAAGAGGCCCTGGCATTGACGGGGTGGGGGGGGGGGGAGGGTGGTTAAAGGTGGGAATGAGCCAGTGTGAGGGATCCAGCTGGCCATAAGGCTGGTTGCTCAGGGGCTTTGGGGGATAAGGTGATCTTTTTATTTGCTCCAGAGTTAGAGTGGCTTTTTATTACTTCATTGGATGTACCTCAATGTGAATGTTTTTTTACCTTAAGATGACCTGCATTCTTTCCATCACTATACCACTGTTAATTTTTGCATATACATGTATATATGTAAGTATATACATACACTTACATACATATATATGTGTGTATATGTATATATATACTTCTTGAGGGCAGAGACTGTTGTTAAGTCTGACAAGCAGCACAGCTATGCAAAGTTTTCATTGTATGACTGAGGGAGTGGCTAGGAAGATAAATTCCATGACAGTACAAAGTACAAGTGGCAAGAACAAGTGACAGCAAGGAGTGATGGGAATGGCCATGGTCAAAGCTGAAATGGGAACCGCTAGGAATTGTTTGTAGCTACACCAAGCAAGGCATGATATGAATAAAGGGTCCGGGAAAATAAGGCTAGAGATCTGGACAGATGAGAATTTTTAATGCCTGATATTTTTCGGCATCACTCTCAAGAGTCAAGGCAAAGAAACACCTCCTGTGAACATGAGCCCTTCATCTTGGCTACCGAGAATTACTCATCTATGCTATGACTTTACTTATCAAAAATCATGAACATCTATAAGTTGACGCCAATACCCAATGTTTTTTTTTCTTTTTTCGAAAGGAAAAGAAGTAGGCTGACCCTTTCGATCTAACATGTTGTAAGTCTATCAAGAGCGAGATGACCTTCGCATTTGTTAGCATCTGGCACAGAGAGAGCTCTTCATATGTTATTGCTGAATGTAACCAACTCACACATTAGGATTAGACACGGTTCTTCTGTCTATGGAGCAGGAATTGGAAGGGAAATCATTAAGTAGGGGTACATGTGCATTCTCAGGAAACTGAACACGTGTCATCCTAATTTCAAGAGCCTGGGATGCCTCAGGCAGGTACTTGAACCTTAGTCCCTCCATTGTGTGAATGGGAGGATAAGAATGGAGCTAGTTCCATGGAAAAGTTAGAAAAATGCATTGAGAGACCACCTGAAAAGCCCATGGCACCTAGTAAGAATTCACTAAGTGTTGAGTGCCCAGGCATTGAATGTTCTTTTATATAAAATATGCAGTGTTAATTAATCACTCAAAGACACAACACCTTACAAGAGTGCTCTCCGTGGCCATCTCAGAGCAGCAAGGGGCGCGTAAGCAGGGAGCAGGTCTTCCCTTCTTTTGATTTGCCAGAAATGTTTCCATCCAGTGCCTTTCTTGTTAAACAGTGGTCATAAGTACTAACGTGATGGCCCAGATGGATCTATGAGCCTGTTTATGTTTAGGAGGACCACTGTATCCATCTTTGTAGGACCATTTGAGGCCAATTCAAAAACATCGGGGCTGGTGCCTCTGACTTCCGATTACCTGAACAGATAAAAGCTGGTTCCCATGGGAACTAGTTTTGCTTTCTCTTCCATTCAATTAAAATCCATTTACCCAAGCCTGAATGTTTTATAAGTGCCTTCCAGTGACTTCTGTGTTTGGTTTGCTAGCCTCTGTGCAAGCACAGATGACTTGCCATTTACAATGGCAGTCCATTGCCTTAAGTGAGTACACACTTTGGTTTTTCTGAGGCTGATTTTTTTTTTAAATTGCCTCACTTGCAGTCTAGACTAGAAAGGACCAGTTTCCTCAAAGCACTTTATGCAACTTGTGGCATCTAGGGTTACAGACATAATGCCCTGTTACTGGTTGTGTGGGTGCTAGGAACCTGAACTCAAGTCCTCAGGATTTGTGGGAAAAACCCTTTATCATCTGAGCCAACACCAGTGACGGCTCTTGGAGCTGTGCTCCAGACTGAGGTAATCTTCCCGATTCCCACCACTGTACGTTCTGCTTTTTTCATTACACGGAGTTTATCTCTATCTTTAAATTCTCCATTTTTGTCTCTTTTTAATAGCTGTGCACTATTCCATGGAGTATTGTATCTAAACACTTAGACATTTTAATACTTTATTTGCTACTAGGAACAGCTGATGACATATTTCTGTAGATGGTTTTGTTTTTGTATTTTGTTGTTTAAATTGTTTCACCTTCCCCAGCTTTACTGTGGTAGATGTATAAATAAAAAAATGTTATCTATTTAGTCCTTACTGACTAATGCTTATATATATATAAAAGCATTAGTATTATATATAATGATATGTATGATTATATATATTAATTATCACAGAGCTGACCAGATAGCTCAGTGGGTAAAAGTGCCAGTTGGCAAACCTGATGACCTAGGATCAATCTCTGGGACTCACATAGTGGAGTGACTCCTTCACAATAATGCGCACGCAAGCACACACACACACACACACACACACACACTTAACTAATAAATGTAAAGTCATCACCACAGTCAGGCTAACTAACATATCTGTCACTTCATGGATCCCACCATGCTTCTCACAGTTTTGGTGAGACCATTCGAATCCATGACCCTCTTACTTTGTAACAACTTTCAGCATTTTAAACCATGGTCACCATACTGTTTGTCAGTGTGTCATTCCTCCAGAATTCAATCATGTCTTTTGGCCAGCCCCTCCTTATTTTCCTTACTCCGAATTCCTGGAAATGAGCATCCTACCATCTGCTTGTAAGAGCTGACACTTAAGTTATGCCTTCTCCTGTTTATCTTTGCTGATTTTACTTAGTGTATGTAATGCCCTCTGGGCTCATCCAACTTTCTGAAAATAACACGTTTTTTTTTTTTTCTTTTGAATGCAGGCTGGCATTTCTCTCTCTCTCTCTGTGTATGATCTATATCATATTTTCTCTATTCAGTCTTCTGCCATTGGCCACCCAGATTTTCTCTGTAGCTTAGCTGTTGTGAGCAATGCTGACTGAAAGAAACACAGGGTGACAGACATCTCTTCAACAGGCCAAGTTCATTGAATTGCTTTGAGGACCCTCTGAGCTCTTCTCCATAGTGATTTATTCTTTCACCAGGCTGGTGTATGGCTTTCTCCACACTACATCTTTTTGAGTTTGCGACAGAGCCATTTATATGTCCTCTTGGAAAAAATTTCTAATCAAGTCTTTTGTTTCTTTCTACATTGGGTGACTTTTTTGATTTAGGTGCTGAATTGCTTGAATTCCTTGCACATCTGGGGTATTAATTTCTCTGTACCTGGCCATGTGCCTTATCAGCCATATGATGTCATGTTATCTTTTTATTTATTTATTATTTTTCTTTTCTCTGCAGACACCTTTTTGTTTGACATAGCATTTGTTTATTTTTGCTTCCGTGGCCTCCAATTTAAGTGCCACACACATACCATTGATAAGGAACTTTTCCTCTGTATTTTCTTCTAGAAGTTTCAGGCTGTATGTTTAAGTCTTTGGCCCACATTTCTGCAGTACTTGACATTGAACCCAGGGCCTGACATGTGACAGTCAAGTGCCAGTTCTTTTTGCAAGCTACAGCTACACATTTTATTCTACTTCGAACTAATTTCTATGCATAGTATAAGGAAAGTGTTAAATATCACTTTCTAGAATGTGGATATTTAGTTTCCCTCACACTGTGCTTTCTAGTTATCAGTTTCCACTGTGTGAATTTAGAATTTTCTCTATATAAGATCATGTCATCTGCTGAGATAATGTAACTTCTTCTTTCAAAGCTTCGTTTCTTTTCATTCATTTTCTTGTCTAATTGCTCTGGTTAAACCTTCCAAAATATCTTTGTTACATCATGACCGAGGGAATGCTTTCCTCTTTCTTCTACTAGGTGTGAAGTACCTATGGGCTTATAAAACATGACCTTTCTTACATTGAATTACATTCCTTACAGAAATACTTGCAGATTTTTTTGTTTTGTTTTGTTTTTTTGAGATGAGTCTTGCTATATAAGTCAGTCTGGCCTCACATTCATGATCCCTCCCCACCCGGCCCTTTTTTTCACTTTAGGTAATAGATTAGAACTTTTACTTCTACTATTGTTTTCCTTTTTTGCTTTGTTTAAGAAAGAGTTTCTCTGTGAAGCCTTGGCTGTCCTGGACTCACTCTGTTGATCAGGCTGACCTTGAACTCACAGAGATCTGCCTGCCTCTGCTTCCCCAAGTGCTGGGATTATAGGCTTATGCTACTGGCACCTGGCTATCTAATTTTTCCTCCTGAGCTTTGTTACTTACTTCCTTTGCTAATTTCATGCTCAGTCATAGCTCAAGAACTACCCATGGCTAAAAACTATCAACAAATTGGGTACAGTGGCTCATAATTGTAATTCCAATACTCAGGGTGCAGGACAGGAGGATTGCTATGATTTCCAGGATAGAAACTTTGTATCCTGGAGATACGAAGTGAAACTCTGTTTCACAAAACCAAGCCAAGTGGAACCAAAATACAACAAACACAGCCACAAAGACAAAAGAAAACACAACATGAAAAAATTTATAGAAGCACCCAAAAGGACAAGAATGAATCAGAAAGAGACAGAAAATCTGACATTCAAAAACTAAATAAGAACATAGAACTGGTAACCAGAAATCTCCATCAAGGATAAATCCAGGGCTTTAGTACTTTATGTGTGTGGGTGTCTGCCTGCCTGTGTTTTTTGCAGTACCTACAGACGCTGGAAGACGGCCCTGGATCTCCTGGAACTGCAAAAACCTTTCAGGTACTGAATGAAAACCGAACCCAGAGCTTCTGCAAGAGCAGAAAGTGTTCTTAACTGCTGAGTCATTCCTCTAATCCCTTAATTCAGATGTTTTAAAGCCTGGCAATTATTTAGTTGATACCAATTATTCTCAAGCTCTTCCCCCAAAAAATGAGGGAAAAGGATTCCTCAGCTTTATCCTGATACCAGCCATCCAGAGACACAAGAAAATAACAGTACTGGTCAAAACATTTGACAAATATAGTTGTAAAGCTTCTCAACAAAATGCTCTCAAACTGAATTGAATAGCACATTATAAGGATCACACACTGTGATTAAGTACAATTATCCCTGAGATGAAAAGATGGTTCAATATACACAAATCAATACATTATACACCGAATTAAGAGACCGAAGGATAAAATCATACTTTCACCTAGATAGTTACAGAAAAATCACTTGACAAAATTAATTTCTTTAGGGTTCATTTCTAGGATCCAATGCAGTGGTATAATGGAGCTCAGCCACATTGCATCATCAAATACTATTGTAATCACGTTCTAATTCTGCATTCAGAAGATTATCCTAAAATCAGATCAGATGGGACTGGAGTGATGGCTCAGAGGTTAAGAGCACTGATTGCTCTTCTAGAGGACCTGGTTCAGTTCCCAGAACCCATATGTAAGCTCACAACCTTCTGTAACTCCAGGTTCAAGGGATCTGATGCCCTCTGGGAACACACAGTGTACAGACATACATGCAGGAAGAGTACCTCTACACACAAAATAAAAACAAGTAAATATTGAAAAGAAACCAATTCAGGTAACTAGGAATAGACATACTACAAAAACTGAAAAATGCTCCAAACTGAGCAGCTTAAATTTATTATTATTATTATTTCAGAGTTGTTTGCCAGCATAGCACAGATCAAAGCATTTCCACTTGCTTATTAGTTTCTGTATATTTATAGCTATAGTGATTAATGTTGACGGCCAGCTTGGCAGGAGATAAAGCTCCGCTTACATCTGTGAGGTGTTTTCTAGATTGGGTTACATGACACGGGAAGAACCGCAGTGAATGTGCATGGCCCCATTCCGTGGGCTTGGATGAGAGCTGGACTGAACAGAGCAGAGGATGAGAGCGTGGTCTACTCCTTGACTGAGGCTGGAGTGTGGCCCATGGCTGTATGCTCTTACCACCATGTCTTTCCTGCCATGGGAATAAGGGTCTGCCAAGGGTCAGAATAAACCCTTGCTCTTTCTAAGTTGCTTTTGGCCACAAGAACAACCTGGCCATGTTATTTTCCAAAGGCATGTAGCCAATGTAAGTGACTTTATTTTATTTTTCCATCACTGTGGCAAATAATTGAAACGCACTTTCAAGGAGGAACAATTTATTCTGGTCCATACGTTTAGAGGTTTCAGTCTGTGGCTGCAGAACCCATGGCTGTGGGTCTGTGGTGAAGCAAAAGCATTGTGGTAAGGAGGGTATAGCACATAAAGGCTGGTTACCTCATAGTAGGCACAAAGCATATGGAAGACAGAAAGGGACTAAGAACAAGATACCTTTAAAAGCATGCTTAGTGACCTTCTTTCTCCAACTAGGTTCCACCCTTTAAAGTAGCTACAATATCCCCAAATGAAACACCAACTGGGGACTAAACCATGACCTTGTGAGGGATATTTCATTTTCAGACCATGCCACATGTGCAACCAGTTTGAACTGTTTTCACTTAGAAAAATAAATCACAAAATGGTGACAATTGTTTTTAGTAACCGCCAAACTGTACTTTGTCAACTCCCTTTATACATGGGGCAGTGGGTTTCCTTCATTTCCTTCATCCACTTCCTTATGAATCATTTAAACTCAAAACGAGGCCAGGGGAATCATGCAGTCAGTAAGGTGCTTGATGTGCAAACACAAGTACCTGAGTTTGATCCCTAGCACCGTGTCCAATAAAGCTAAACATGGCGACTGTAATCACAGCTGAGTGGGAGCCAAGCAGAGGGAGGTGGGCGTCCTGTGGCTCACTGCCTAGCCAGCCTAGCCTGCTTGCTAAATTCCAGGCCAGTGAGAGCCCCTTTCTCAAAAACAAACAAACAAACAAACAAACAAACACCAAAACCAAGATGGAGAGTACCAAGAGGAAGCTACCAGGGATTGGTATCTGGCTTCCAAACACATGTGCACACACATGCAAACACATCTGTATACATATATATGCACCCCTCCCCAATACACAAATAATATTGATTATGGCGTTTTTGGTTTGGTTCAAATCTCATCTTGCTATCCTTGTAAGTGAGGTTGATGTCAGTGCTTTGGGGTCTAAACTGTTAGCTCTTCCTCTGTGGAGTTGATCTGGGGATAGGGAGCATTATGGAGTTGTATATAGTGTCTCTTGTTTCTTCCTCAGAAGTTGTTCATGGCGTTTAGGAGTCACTGCACATGTTTCATCTACTGCTGTGTCCTGTTGCCACTGACTGACTGTGGGTTGGTCATCCCAACTGAAATCCAAAGTGTGTTAATTTCTGAAACTTTATGGATATTGGCATAATGCCATGCAGAAGGTGCCACACTCGATTTCACGTGATGGGCGGTGCTCAAGCGCAGAAGCACTGAAAATTCTATTTGAGGTTACCTACAGGCTGTGTGTATTACACAAAATGGAAATGAACTTTATGGTTCAATTTGGATACTATTCCCAGTCTTAGATAGCTAGTTACATTTACACAAACATCTCCAAATCTGAAAAAGTCCAAATCTGAGACATGAATGGTTCTGAGTGAAACACAGGATGTTCAGTCTGTAGAGCTGTTCTGTGTGGTTGTGCTGGTTTGAGTGAGAAGGGCCCTCATAGGCTCATACATCTGGATGCTTGGTCCCTAGTTGGTGGAACTGTTTTGGAAGGATTGGAAGGTGTGGCCTTGTTGGATAAGGTGTAGCACTGGGGTTGGGCTTTGAGGTTTCAGAAGCCCATTCCAGGTCAGTCTCTCTCTCTCTCTTTGTCTGTCTCCCACCTCTCTGTATCTGCCTAAGCATCTCAGCTTCTGCTCTGGTGCTGTGCCTGCCTGCCACCCTGCCACCGTTTAAACGACAGTAACAGTGGTGGAGTCTCCATTGTTATTCATTTCCATCCTGAAATAACCAAAACCCCAACAAAATATATGAAGCAACACCCGGCAGCCAATATTAGTGAGTTCTGAGATATGTACGCAAACAGGGAGATGTCGCATTGAGGGGCGGCTGGAGAGACAGGAACAAGTGAGGCTGAGTTCTAGAGGTGAGCAAGGTCTGAGCATGGGCTCTGAACAGCAACTGAAGGTCATCTTCAAGGCTCCAGCAGAGTCCCTGTCAGTGTGGACATGTAGGAAAACACTTCATGTCTGTAGTCACCATGCACTGGTGAGCAATCTGAACAGGGAAAGATTTTTTTTTTCACATGTCATAGAGCTAAGACTCTCATTGTGCAAGAGGCCTTAGGAAGAGTCCTCAGAAAGGTCTGATTGGGTAGCATGATGCTGTGGCTTAGATATAATTTGACTATATCCTTGTAAGTGTTGAAAAGTGGCCAAGTCTTTAAGGCTGGGCCCTAAAGGGAGGTAACTCAGGCACTGGGGTACTCTTGGGAGAGATTAATGCAGTTCTCACAAGACCAGGTTAGTTATTCTTCGTGAACAGTCTCTTTGACTTGGGGACCAGGGAGACACTCAGTTGATGAAATGCTTACTTTCCAAGCATGAGAACCTGAGTATGCACCCTAGAACCCATGTTTTAAAGAATGAGTTAGGCATGGTGTTACACACTAATCCCAGGTATGTGTGTGCCCACACTCACACACTTGCACACACACATGCCCACACTTGCACACACACATGTACACATCTCAACCCTAACCTCTTGTTTCTTGCCTCCCGTGTGACTGCTTGCTCTCTCTCCCATAATCATCTGCCATGTTTGTGATACAGCCAGAAAGCACTCTACAGAAGCTGCCTGATGTCAGGGTTCCCAGCCTTCAAGAGAGTGATCTAAACACACCCATTTCCATTATAAAGCCCTTAGCTTGAGGCATTTTGTCATAACAGCAGAATTCAGACTAAATTTGGGGGTGAAATTGGACCTGAATGTAATGTCGTTGTGGTTTCACCAAACAAAGTTGAGGAGTATGACATGAAGCATGAAACTGCTTCCAATTAGCTTCATTCCGGGGCAAAGCTCAAGCATGTTAATTGGAATATACAACTATCCAGCAAACCACGATAAATATCACAATGCCTTACTTCCAATGACACAGAAAGGGACTAGTAAAGAAGGAGAAAAACAAAAGTGATAATGAGAAGAAAGTTAGGTTTAACATTAGAAAATAACACGCAGATCAGGAAGCATGAGGGCAACAAGCTTCATTTCACAGATGATGTGATCATCATGGAATCTACTAGAAAGGGGAGGAAGGAACAGAAAGATACAGGATCTGTGAGGGTTTAAAATTCAGTTTGGTTTCTCATAATAGCAACAAACATAAACTAAAATGAAGTTAAAGAAAAGCACCATTAAAACTGGGAAATACTTAGCAATAAATCTGACAAATATCAAATGTTATGTTGAATCCTAACACTAAGTCAAAAGACTTTGTATTGTCAAGATATTCATTCCTTTCCAACTTATCTATATATTCAGCACATCAGTGGACAAATCCCAGTGGGCTTTTTCTGTGTGTGGAACTTGAAAGTAAGTCTTAACTTCTTAGGAACATAGGAAGGATGTGTAAAGCAACTTTGGAAAAGAACAAAGTTGGAGAATTTATTGTTTAAATTTAAGATATATGAAGCTATTATGAAAAAATTGTCTCCCTCTTCCTCCTCCTCTCTCTTTCTCGCTCTTTCTGTGAACTAGAAGAGAGCCCAGAAATAGACTACGACTACATAGTTGCTCCTCAATTTGGTGGGAAAAATATAGTCAAATGGTAGTGGAACAAAAAAAGAATTCTATTTGCCACTTATATAGTACGGGGGAAAAGGACATGGGTTTAGAAGCAAATATAGATCAGGAAGCTGTACAAGTCATCAAAACAACAAAATCTCCGTAGTTTGGACTATGGTTTGACACCTTAACTGTAACACAAGAAAGTATGGTTGATAAAGTGAACATTGATACAGAAACTCAGAGCTTCTGCTTGGGACCGGGAAGATGGCACAGTTGGTAAAGTGCTTGCCATGCAAGCATATGTTCAGATCTCCAGTACACACAGAAACACTGTGGTTTTGGGCTGCACCCTCAGTTCTGGGAAGACAGAGACAGGAGGATTTCTGGAGATTGCTGGCCAGCCAGTGCAGCTGAATTGGTGAAGTCGAGATTCATTGAAAGACCCTGGCTCAAAAACCAAGGTGGGGAGAAAGAGTAAAAGACACCCAACACTGACCTCTGGTTTCTATATGCACATATTCATGTCAACTGTACACACAGGGCAAGAGAAAGAGACAGAGAGAGAGAGAGGAAGAAAAGGAGGGAAGAGAGAGAGAGGAAGGGAGAGAGGAAGGGGGGGGAAGAGAGATTTCTGCTCTTGGAAATGTAACGTTTTAAAGAAAGAGACAGACTATTGAGAGAGGAAAGCAGAAGAGCCATAGAGGAGCTAAAGAGGTGGCTTAGGGGTTAAAAGCACTGGCTGCCTTTGCATAGCTTCAGTTCACAGCCCAAATGGCAGCTAACAAACATCTGTAACTTGTTCCAATGGATTCAATGCCTTCTTCTGGTTTTCAAGGTCATGCACTACACACATGTTTTGCTCATGTGTGCAGCAAGCAAATACTCATCCACATAAAACAAAATATTAAAAAATATTATCCATAGACTGAAAGAATTTACTTGCAAATTAGAAATATGATCTAGGGTAGGGATAATTTAGTATTTATGAACCATTTCTGTAAATAATAAAATAATCCTGTTAATGATGGACAGAAAGTTTGAACAGATGTCCCATCAAAGAATGTACAGTTGACAAATAAGGGCAGGAAATGTGCTTGGGTCATGAGAGAATTGAATAAAAAAAAACATCAGTGAGAACCAGGCATGGTGGTGCATGCCTTTAATCACAGCACTCAGGAGGTAGAGACAAATGGATTTCTGTGAGTTCAAGGTCAGTCTGGTTTACATAACCCATTGCAGGGCAGCCAGAGCTACATAATAGAAAGATCATGTCTCAATACAAACAAACAAACAAACCTGAGTATGATTCTAACACATACCTACTAGTTTTTAAATGTAATATAGGCACCATAGTATCCTTTGTTGAAAGTGTGCACATACTGTTGTTGAAAACATTTAGCTTTTTCCTTAAAAACTTGCCACATTCCCATTACCTGATTCAACAGTTCTGTTTCCAGGTATTTCTCTAGATAAAAAAAAAGAAAGAAAAAACAGTCTATAAGATTTACACTCTAGAAGACTCACAGCAGCATTGGTTTGTCAAAGCCCCAAATTGAAAACAGCCCAAATATGGATAAATTCATTACAGTTTAAATTTTTTTTTTAGTTATTTTGGAGACAGGGTCTTGCTAGGTAGCCTGGTCTCAAACTCATACCAACAGTCTTGGAGTCTCCCTAGGGCTGGGATCTTAGGCCTGTGTCACCATGTTAGGCTGACAAGGTTCAGTATATACATCGAATGCAACACTGTTTAACAGTGGAAAAAGCAAAGGCCTGATGTGGATGGGTGGATCACAGAGGACTGTGCTCAGTAAAAGAGGCTCGATGGAAATGGATGTTGCCTTTGCCTCTATTTATGTAATGTGTGACAAGTGTAAACTAATCCAGGAATAAGGAAGGCTAATGGAATAGCAAATATTATTAAGTATAAAACATGTATGAAAATGTGATAATGGGACCTATTTTGCTTACTAATTTAAAAAACATACAATAATCTATGATTGACCAAAAGCACATCTGTGCTTTCCTAGAAATACAAAGGAGTGGGGGAGGAGAGTGAGGATGGGTTTACAGCATGGGGAAGGTGACAGACAGGGTTCTCTTCTGGACTGCATTCATTGTTGTATGGCTGAATTCACGTGTGAACACTTACCAGGCTGTGAATTTTAACTGTGTGCGAATTTATGCATGTGAATTATATCCAATTCAGTTAAAACTACTGACACTAAAGAATCCTGAGAGCAGGACAAATAGTCTTCTTCAGGGAAGAGCACACCAATTAGCTATCCAATACCAAATGGTCATCCCTGGAAAGATGCTACAAGTAACATTATACAGACCGAACAGGTCATCTTTAGGAATATACATGTATATGCATGGATGGATGTAGTAACAATTAATGAAAAAAGAGGCCATGAATTTGAAAGAGAGAGAGAGAAAAAAAGAGTATATGGGAGGGTTTGGAAGGAGGAATAGGAAGGGTGAAGTGATGGAATTAAATATTATCATTTCAAAAATAAAAGAGATGACTAAAACATTGTAAGTGGTTAAACATAGATCCGTTATTCATGCTATATAGTATTTAAAGACTACATATTGGAAATACCCCATTTGCAAAGGTATCGCTCGATATCGGTCACTAGGTCTTTAGAGACACCCATCCTTATTAGAAAAGGCTAGCTTCAACATTATGTAGACACCATTCCCTGAATATAGCAGGAGCTATGCGTTACATTTTGCCCCTATCTTAACGAAGCAAGCAGATTTCAAGACAGAGATGTTCACCTGGATCTACTCAATAAAGACAGTAACCGTCACAAAATCCAAGAGCCTATACCTTTGTATGTGACAAAGTGGGATTGTCTTGGACCCAGGCCTTCGGGACTTGACCACAGTTTGATTTGTGCATTTTCTGTGAAGCTCCGCAGACCTATTCATTCACATAGATACTGATTCAAATTATTTGAGGGTGTTGCCACATGAAGAACAGCATTATCTGACCTTTTCAGAGGGCAAGATGGAATCACAAATATCAGTTTAAGAGAAATTTTGTCCAATTCCTAACAAAGCCTTTGAAATGATTGAAAACACGAACCCGCCAAAGGACAGAATGTAAGGTTCTGCTTAGCTCTCCCTTTAGATTTTTGCCTCTGGCTTTTCGTCTGGAGCAGATCCAGGTTAAATTCCTGGACGGAAGTTTCTGTGGGAACTGGATTTGACCCATGAAGTGGTCCATGCGGTGATAGCTTCTTCAGCACGAAGCAGCTGACATTAGGGAGCAGAGCCTGGCCCTCCCACTAGATCTGTTTCTCCTGGAAGACATTCTGCTCAGGAAGATGACAAGTGGCTATTGTACTTTAAACAACAAAGTGTACTTGAGAAAAGCCTGCTGGTTTCACATGTGTAATCTCATCTCAGTATTTGAGAGGGGGAAGACAGGAGGACTGACAGTTTGAGATGAACCAAGCCTCATAGTGAGACCCTGCCTATCAAAAAAACAGAAACTAAAACCAAACCAAAACAAAACAATTGTAGACTGACTCACTTTACTACAAATCCACGGATAAGGCTACCTCCAAATGTAGTGATATCCAGAGTGTAGATGACACTTAGACCTGGCTTGCTTCTTTCGACCCTGTCCTCCATACCACTTTTTTTTTTCATTGTGGTCTTGAGTAGTTTAAGATCAGTTCCAGACCTCAGTAGTTCAAAGCCAGGGTAGGAGAGAGTGCCTATTCTACAGGAGGAGAGAGAAGCTAAGGCTAGAGAGAAAGAAGTCCTCTGATGCATTTCATAGGGTCTGGGTCGTGATTTGGAGCATTTCTCTAAAGAATGTTGAGCTGGAGTTTTCTAAAATAACAGGCAGATGTTGGACTGCTTATGAATGAGCAAAAAAAAAGTCTCAGGCAAACTCCACCTTCTGTGTCCTTGCTGGCGAATCTAGTGAGCCGGGGCTTTCCCAAAGTCCTCCATTCCATCACTCATGGAATTATCTGGTAATATAAATGCCAGGACTCTAGTTTTTGGCATAAGAAACAACATAGAGGAGGAAGGCTGGATCCTCGATTTCTTGAGTGTTATGTGCTATGTTGAAGGGCCAAGCCATGAAGAAAAATGGTGTTGAGATGGGCAACAGGGAAACTGGACTAACTCCACTGTTCTCCACATGTATGTAGCATGTATGGGCTGCCGGACAGGTAGCCTGGTCCCTGTAGTGTCTACCATGACACCTCTGGATGGCATATGTCCTTGCTCTCATGCTATGAGGAAGGATATTTATGGAAGCCACATCTGCAAAACCCTTTTCTTGGGCTTTCTGCTACTGTGAATAGTGACATTGATCATGGCAGTACCATGTCACATAGTGAAGAGATGAAAGTTTTATTAGCTTGTAGTGGAATTCCTGCCAGTGAGGATGCTGCCTTAGAGAAGGCACATCAACAAGGTGTCCAGGGTACAGGGTGAAACTCAAAGAACACGGATGTTAACAGTTGCAAGGGTGAAAGAGAAAGCCAAAGAATTTCCCTCCCAGAAGAGTCCTGCTGGGAAGCTGGGAGGTACCCAGAATGGAGTTGCTCCAGTGAGATCCAAGAGCATTTCATCATGAACAAGCCTGGCGTTCTAAAGTCTGTGCTTTGCCTCAAGCCCTCCTACACCATCAATAAAGTCTTCCAAACACCAATATTGTTGTGTCTGAGTACTGTGTATTCATTTTGTTGTTGTTGTTGTGGAAAGCAAGGTTAGGGACCAGATTGTCTGCCTGAGTCTGTGTAGGGAATTATTAGAGAAATAGTGTGTGTCTGGTGAGAAGGAAATACACACTGTACAGGATCTCAGAGGAATTTCCGTTTGTGTTATAGACATTTTGGAATGAGGCTTAGGCCTGTGGGGAATGGAAGCAGAGGTTTAAGCTTTCTTGAAGAGATTTCCAAGGTCAGGGAAATCCAGCTACCAGGTTGATTATAATAGTAACAACTATAGTTTATTGCTTATATAGTACATGCTAGGTGTTTTGTTTGGGCTTTATATATCTTATAAAGGTAAAGCAACATGTTGTCCAATTGAGCCATCTCCCAAGCCTCTCTAAATTCTTATATTGCTGTTCTCTCAGTGTTTCTTAGCATTGCACTCTGTTCAGCAGACAGCGTACATTCCAAGTTGTGCTTCTTAATGTACTTGTTCACTCATGTGCATGCTTTTCAATGACCTCTTAATTTGGTAGCATAGAAAAAAAAAGGTGGTCTGAAACAGTCCTAAGCCAGGTGCTGATGTTTTCGGTCCAGCTCAGCTGGAACTTAGAGGCCGCTCATGATTGAGAGCCCACCTGCCAAGTCTAGTGTTTACAGTTATCCTGTGGAAGCTTACAGTCATCTAACAAAAGCCCAGCTTACCTGGGATGGTTGTGAATATCTGAGGAGACTCAGTGGCTCTGTTTCTTCTTACTCAAAGGCCAAGATAGCTTCATTTAGGTCTTAGAGAAAAGGACGGTGCTAAGAACTGTGGAGTTTCTGAAAGCTGCCCATGTACCTTTCCAAGAGTTCCACATGCAGTGCTCACATGCCAAGCACTGGACAATACCAGCACAGTGGGGGAACCAAACTCATACATCCCGGCAAGGGGAGCCTCAAGATCTGGACTTAGACTGTGACAGGCATGTCCTTGGGACTTTTTGCCCTAAAAGTACATCTCCTTTTCCTTCTTCCTGTTGGTACTCATCCTTGCCTTGAAACCTTCGGTCAACAGGTTCTGACAAGTCCCTTCAGGTGGCCTACTAGGTGTGATGCTCTTTACCAAAGCCAACTCCTGCCATTGACAGTGGGGAAACTGAGGGCCTGATATCTGTAGTTGTCCACAACAGGTTCTTTCCTCTCCAGAAAATGAATTGTCTTTGATTGAAAATATTTCCAACCCCTGTTGAGCACTGAGTCCGTTCTCAGACTGAATCTAAAGACCCCTGAGGCTGGATTGGGCTTTCTTTGATGCTGTCTTGACATGCAACCTCAGATCAGGGAATGGGACATAATGATATGGTCCAGAACAGAGTGAAAAGAGAGAAAAGACCTTCGTGTGTGTGTGTGTGTGTGTGTGTGTGTGTGTGTATAGAGTGGTCCTCATGTTACACCCTGGAGTTTTTCCTGCCATTTCACTGTGTTGAACCAGATAATCTCTCCACTTTTGTTGTGTTTCAGCTTTAAAATGTGAAGAAAAGGATTGGGGAAATTGCTTTGTGGGTAAAGAGCTTGTTGCATGAGCTTGAGGACCTGAATTCACACCCTCAGCATTCATATAAGAATCTTCATGTGGTGGTGCAAACCTGCTATCCAAGACCTGGGAGGCAGAGGCAGGAGAATCTTACAGGAGGCTCTCACTAGCCAGCCTTTATGGCTCACTAGTGAATTTTGGTTCAATGAGAGACCCTGTCTCAAAAAAAAAAAGATGGAGAATGATACAGGAAGACATCCCATCTGACAAACTTCTGTTTTCCACAACTATACTTCTCCAAGGGATATGGCAAGCATCAATGTGTATCATGACTATAATAGTATATCTATTATTTATTATTTATTATGATACACAGGCATCCTCTGAGAACTTTCTGTTGCCATAGGTGACACTTAGTATCATCCCAGGAAGTGGTATTATATTTCATCAGATGTGTGACATGAAGAAAGGTGCTCACCACCACCTGTCTCCTTACGAAGTCAAACCCTAGCAGCAGCAGCACTGTACGCCAATAAAGAAGTGGTTAAATCCACAGGAGATCCTCCTAGGAGTAAGCAACATGCAGCCACTACAAACCATGATTTCTAACACAATAGGAACAGGCTCACAAAAGAAATGTCAAGCAGAAAAATTCATATCACCTGTCTACATGGAAAAAAATTATTAACACCATGATTCTGTGCATGGATATAATTAAGCAGGACCTCTTCTACTCTTTCTCAAAAGATTTGCAAGATATAAATATATCCCTAAAAGTTTAAGTGGTGAAAATATGGATGGCTTATACTTTCTTCTTTATTCTATTTGCGTTTTCTAGATTTCCCACAACGAACGTTTCTGACAATTATAATACAGGGGAAAGCAAACATTATTATTTTAAAAAAATGATGTGGGGTGCTGCTCCTCATCTTTTAAAGAAAGCAACAGCTGCTGGGAACCATTAAGTTTTTGGCTCCATCCATCCAAATTGCACCCGTCTCCTAGCTTAGGAGGTGATGGCATACTGATGGTTTCCAGTCTGCCAGGGTTGCATCACAGATGGGCTCCCCCAGGCTGCGGGAGTGGTCAGGTTGTGGCCCCTCCTTTTCTCTGTTGGCGAGTCCTTTGGTATTTATTCACTCACATGGCCTACAGAGTTAAAAGAGGTTTGTTTCTTTCAGGCTGTTGAGTGCAGCCAGGGTAATTTAGTAGAAAAATGTCATGCTAATGCAATTCAAAGTTCAAATGATCTTTCATTTCGAGGGAGAGAAGAATGTGTGTGCAGTTGGAATGTTAAAACTCACTACTTGCCCTGCAATTCAAATAGAAATATGAGCTGCAGGGGCTACATAAGTCACATGAAGTACTGTGAGTGAAATGCATGAAATGAATAAAAATGATCCGGAAGCCATTTATTAGCATCGCTGGGGGCCAGCGCCAAACAAGAACTGCAGCCCTCGGAAGCTGCAGCTGGGGAGAAGGCATGTTTGCATAAAATTACAATAATCCCGAAATAATAAGGAAGGAAGTGATTAGCCCCGCCCTTCTTAACCACGTCGCCAAGGCCGCCCTCGGCTCCGCAAGAGAGCTGTGCCCTTTTCCCGCCCACATGCCCTTTCCTCCTTCCTTGTTCAGCTCCCGCTTGGTTTGGTTGTACCTGCCAGGTGGGTAGGTGGGGGTGCGTGCCTACAGCGCTGCCTGCTCTGGCACGGTATGGAAGGGTGGGTGGAGAAGTTGTGACTCCCAGGGCTCAGTTCAGAGCACTCCAGAGGGGGACAGAGCGTGGTTGGCACCTTGAGTAGCGAGCAACAGTTGTCCCCTCCCTTCTTGTGCTCATGATGCCATTTTTGTTGAGCCGAGCGTCTTTCTGCCTCACCCCAGGCTTCCAGTCTTGCTATTTTAGGAATAGGTGCGCGTTCCAAGGAATTTCAGTTCTGCCTGTGTCCGTGGTTCTCAACCTTCCCAATACTGCAACTGTTTAAAACATTTCCTCATGTTGTGGTGACCCCCGGCCAGAAAATTATTTTCACTGTTAACTTCATAACTGTAATCTTACTACTGTTGTGAATTGTAATGTAAATATCTGACATGCTGGTGGTCTTAGGTGATTCCTGTGAAAGGGTCTTTGGATCCCCAAAGGGGTCATAATTGAGAACTCCTGGTCTATATAAATTTTCCACCTGGCTTCTGATGAGACACTGACATTTTATTTATTTTTTCTTTCTTATGAGATGAATATGAGGCAGTAGTGTGTGGGCTTTTGACCTAAGTTTCTAGTTTTTTTTTTCTAATTTTAAATTTAAAATACTTGAAAATTTATGCATGAGTATTGTATTAACGTCATTTCTATCCTTTCCTCTCTAACTCTTGTGTCCCCATTATCTTTTTAAGTTCGTGACCTCTTGTTTAATAATTATTATTGTTAACCATGTACGTATGTATATGCCCACATAGTCACAATGCCAGCTGACATGCCAAAGCAGAAGGAGGAGATTTCACAGTGTTGCATTTGTAGGTGAAGAGCTACAGGCATCAGTGGCTGCTAAGAGAGGGAGACCAGTTGTCTCCAGGCATGAGTCTCCTGATAAATGTTAAAATGTGTCTGATAGAAAAAAAGGAGACCATCTTTCCCCGTTATCAACACAAACTGATCTGACATCATTATATTCTCCATTATTATTATAAATGGAACTATGTGTCCCCCAAATTCACATGTTGAAGCTCTAGCTCTCATTGTGTGACTGTTTGTGGAAACAGGGCCTTGAAGGGATGAAATCAGGTTGAGTCAGGAAGGGTGGTGACTTGCTTCATGGGCCACACGGAAAGGGATTCACACAAGCACACGTTAAAAGAGATGTTGCCCATAAGTCAGGAGAAGGAGCCTCAGAAAGAGATCTGTCCTCCTTGCACAACGGCATGGAACTCCTTGTCTCTAGAATGGCAATCAAAGGATGTCTGTGGGCTAAATAATCAAGTCTGTGGAACCATGGAAATCTAATCTTCACTTGTGCAAAAGACTGCAGTACAACAACCCCATGAAATTAAAGAATTAATCCAGAGGGTCTGGAGAGTTGGTTTTGTTGTTTAGAGCATTTGCTGTTCTTGCAAAGGGTCTGGGTTCAGTTCCCAGCACTAATATGGCAGATCACTGTAACTGCAGCTCCATGGGAATCTGACATACTCTTCTGGTCTTTGTGGTACACATACACACAAACACACACACAAACATTCATAACACATTGTGTGTGTATATATATATATATCTTCTTTTTAAAATTTTAATATTTTCATAATTTTAAAATTATAAATCCCAATTGAAGCCCCCTCCCTCAACTCCTCCCAGTCCCACCTTCTCTCCTTCTTCCCTTTATCCCCTTCCTCTAGTCCATTGAAAGAGAGAGTTCACTTTTGCCATCTGCCCATAGCTTGTCAAGTCTCATCAGGACTGGCTGGATCCTCTTCCTCTGTGACCTAGTAAAGCTGCATCACCAGTGGCAAGTGATCAAAGAGCAGGCAACCAAGTTCATGACAGAGGCAGCCTCTGCTCCCCTTACTCGGGATTCCACACGGAGACTGAGCTGCCAATCAGCTACATCTGAGCAGGGGCTCTGGGGGAGGTCCATGCATGGTCCTTGGTTAGTGCATCAGTCTCTGTGTATTTTTTGAAGACATTTTTGTGTTTGGTTTTTTTTTCCTCCTACATGAATGTCTACATGGTATACATTCCTGCAATATCCATAGAGGTCAGAAGAGGGTGTTGGGCACCCTGGATCTGGAATTACACACAGCACTGAGCTGTCATATGGGAATTGAACCTAGATACTCTGATAAGCAGCCATTAATCTTAACCGCTGAACCACCGCTTCAGTCCTAATAAACAAATCTTAAAAAAATAAAATAATAACAAGGAAGCCATATTACCTACAAACCCAGAACTTGGAAGCTGAGGAAGACGAAGGAGAAGCCACGTGACATGATTTAAGGCTAGTCTGAGCTACATAGTGAGGTTTTAAGTGGTGTGTGTATATGTGGAAGGGGTATAGTAGCCAAGTGAATGGATATTTTATCTTTGGGTGGTGTTAATTTTCAATTAGGTTCTATCCAAGTGGGTTGAAAGTTTTCTCTATATTTATTTTAATGTAGCACATAGGAGTGGAATTGTAGGCTTTGTAGTGTGGAAAGGGACAGAAGGTGAGAAAAGATGAATTAAGAGGGGTCTGTTTTCCTTTAACTTTGCTTCTGGCTCCAAGAGCTGAAAGAACTATAATTATTTATCTGCAGGTATCCCAATATATCTGTTATGCATTGTTTCCCAAATTGACTCCCATAGAATGCTAGTTCTGCAAAGGGATATTAATGGAAGGCATTATGTGTTTCTTTGGTCAAGTGAGTTTATGAGCTGCCTTGCAGATTTTTCAAAGCTTGCGCATCACGATTCTCCAAGAGGCAGAAACAGTTTGCAGTAGCTTCCCACAGATGTGTGAGCAGGCTCACATTTTCGCTACTCATTTTGGGAATAAGGCTCTCAGACATGTACTGTAAGAAAGAGCATGGATCAAAAGTCATAAAGTCTGGTTCTAGACCCACTTTCCTGTCCATTTTCTTCATAGTTCTGGGCCAGTCATCTCTCTATACTATGAAATGAACAGTTGCGGTGCATAGTATTTCCTTTAAACATAAAACATTTATTTATTTATCCATCTATTTATTTATTTTGTGTGGGTGCCCATGTGCCACAATGTGCATGTGGACCTTGGAAGAACAACTTGTGAGGATCAATTCTCTCCTGCCACCATTTGGGTCCTGGGGAATAACTTAAAGTCAGTGGCCTTGGTTGCTAGCACCTTTAGCCACTAAACCATTTTGCCAGGTCAGGTTGCATGATCTTGACTCTCCCTGCCTATCCTCAAGCATTCTATGATTCTGAGTCCATAGTTTCATGGCTTTAACCAAGCCACTCTATAGTCTTGGGCAAGGCATCCATTTCTCTGTCTTGTTGTAGGCATGCTTAAGCTACTTACCAGAGATTGTTCATCAAGGTCAGTTAGTTAATGCAGGTGGAAACCTCTAGAAGAAAGGGAACTGAGAAATTCCTGACTTGTAGGGACAGGAGCTATGACTTCTTCATCATTCCAAGCATGGCACAAACTGGTAAAAACACACTATAAGGAAGGATGTACCCTTTGGAACTCACTCAGCTAAATCGACAGAGGACAACCTCGGGGTTGGTCCTTGCCTTTCCACTTGTTTGACACCATCTCTTACTTGTCCCTGAGTGTAACAGGCTGAGCAGGGAGGGGGAAAGGGGAGATGTGAAATTCTGGGGAAATCAGTCTATATCACTTATCAAAGGATTACTGAAGCCACATACATGTGTGACTGCCTCTGGTTTTACATGGGTCCTGGGGATCCGAGCTCAGATTCTAACACTCACGGGGCAATCGCTTTACCCTCTGATGCATCTACCCAGGCGCTGCTCTTTGGGAAGTGTGGAAGGGCAATGGTCAAGGGGTCCATAGGAAATGTAGTACTTGATCTTGATGAAGATCCGGAAACAGAAGTGGGAGGAGAATATCATGAGTAAAGAGAAAGAAGCTAGCATGTAGTGGCGGAAGAAGACACTCAAAATTGTAACCCCAGTATACATGTGGTGAGAGAGCTCAAGAGAAGGTTAGGTCCTCGGGTGTGAGGTGGTGGAACCCAGACCTCACATGAGAGGAAACCAGCAGAAGAGAGATCACTGTTGCTGTTGGACTGTCTGATTTCTCCCTGTGGAACTAGAAAGGTCATAGAACAAAACTGAGTCATTATTCTTTTTCCACTCACTTAGCATTCAGCATAAATCAGTGTTTGCCTTGGGTGAACGGGCAGGTAGTTATTGGCAAAGCTGAATGAAATTATACAGCTGGGTATGAGTGTTGTTGGTAATTCTTTCTCCCTGCAGCTGGCCAGGGTTTCAGTCAGTGGGAGCGCAGCAGGACTGGAGGGTGGCTGGGGGTTGTGTACTCAACAAAGAAGAGAAAAGAGCCCGTCACGTGGCAAGTATTTTCAAATCTGCTGGATTCTGATACCCTGAAAAGTAGGGCTCGTGGACTGTGTGATTTGGGGTGAGGTCTTTAACTCATAGCACTGGGTAGATTGTATCACAGAGCAGGAAGAATTGTTTTTATGAGCAGTCATAAAACAAGAATAAATCATTTCCCTTTATAACTTAGAAACTGGAGACTGCAATGCAGGGCCTTTGGAAAGGCCCCATTGAACATGGTTACCACCCTGCTCTTGATGGCATCAGTTCTGTGCCTTCACTGTGTCCAGTGCCACCAGGTATGGCTTCTGTCCTGGCTGTTCCTGGTTACCAACTTGAACACTCAGCCATTTAAGCATAAATTAACCTTGCTATATATTATTAAATGCCTTTGCCCTTTGCCTTAGCTCTTTCTGCCAGCTTCTCATCCAGGTTTTCATTTGGCTTTAGCGCTTTATAAGGAGTGTTCCCCCAACCCCCATGAGAACGGTGGCACTGTTCCTGGTGTCTGGAGTCTCATAATTTATGGGGTTTCTGTGCTGGGCACTCTGACATTTTTTAATAGTGCCCTGGGTAGAGTTAAATCATTTTACTTAAAACTGGTTTGTTTTTCACAGTCTGTGTTTTACTGAGAGCTTTTCTCCTTTGTCTTTAAAATCAGAGCCATTTCCTAGAATGAATGTTTCGTGATCAAGGAAGAAAGACAAGGAGAAACAGATTTCTAGACCTTACGGACATCAGCAGTGCATTCAGGTGACTGTAGAAGAATCCTTGCTAGTCACCTGTCACTTGTAAGGTGTAATGCTAGGACAGTGGAGGACACTGAATCTGAAAGGAATCTCATGTCCCCAACTCCTCAAGCATGGTAAACTATTCACCCAGTCCAACCAAATATGTCACCTCGTGCCTAAAGCGTCACACAGACAACCTTAGCTGATCACTTTGTATACATAACACATCATGATCCTGACAATATGGTTTTCTTGTGCTCTTGTCCCAGGGTAAATGCCCAGAACTATTTACTCATTTCTATAGGTTAGTTTTGCACATCACATCTTCCATGAAGAATGTCCTGACCTGAGTCCCAGTTGTGTGTGAACGTTGCCCCTTTAAAGGTTGCCAGAAGCCAAAAGAAGAGGCCTCAGTAGTTTCCTTTTCTTTAGAACTGACTTCAACAGACCATGAAGATCAAAGGATGTTTGCTGACTGGCTAATCTCCTTGATTGTTTAGGTTGAAGGATTCTTAGAATCCTTTTGGTTTATAAATCAAAATAGTGGGTGTACCTTGCAAACATGGGGACCTTAGTTCAACCCGTAGGGTCCATCTTAAAAAGCTGGTTGGGGTAATATGCATTTGTGTCCTATTGCTGGGAAATTGAACACAAGTAGATTTCTAGGGCTCACTGGCCAGACAACTCACTTGGTGAACTTCAGGCTGGTAATAGACCCTGTACAGGGGAAAAACAGTGGACAACCTGAGGGACAACATCCAAGGATGTCCTCTTACCTCCACAACTCTATACAAACATATTGATATGCACCAGCCAACACAGAACAGATGCATGAGAGCACTCACACACTCACACGCTTGCGCACACACACATACTCACACTTTACACACACACACACACACACACACCAATTGTGGGAGAAAAGTCATGAGCTCATCTTATATGCCGATTCTGAGCACAAAAACACCATGGGACATTTACCTCAGTTGCACAGAGATAAAACCATACGATTTGAAGATGTCTAAGTCCTGATCCTCACACATGAGCGATAATCTTATAAACAGAATGGAATGTGTTGTGCTGAGATGAGGCTTGCTCCTTTGCAGCAGCCCCCTTTAGCGACCCGTTTCACTGATCCTGTCACTAAGCAAGTTATTAGCAACCAGAAGAGCCAGCCTGGTCCCGAGTTCCTGCTGTGATGCTGTGATGTAATTTTTACTTGGGTGAGTGTAGAAGACACCATGAGGTCCACAGGGCTGAGGTGAGCAACTGAGGAGGGAGTATAAGGCCAACCGTGCTTGTTAGAAATGCACAGACACACACGAAGGGGAAGCAGATGCAAACCAGTCCACGATGAAGAGAAATGAATCACTCAATCAAGAGGGGCTCTCTGAGCTTTGGGGTGGTCTTTGAATGGAGCCTGAGTAGCGGGTGCAGAAATGGTGAGGGATCCAGAGGCGTCTGGGCTCTGCCAGTCAGAGTTCCTTACTCTGCCTTGAGGACAATAAAGCACCTGAAATTGTATCCCATGGTTTTACCTTCATTATTCCATTCTCCCCTCCTTCTCCCCTAACTGAACTTTGCCCCTCAACTCCTTGTATTATGTACATATTGCCAGTGCATTCTACTTCTCCTAGGCAAAAAAGAGAAGGTTTAAATAAAATAAAATGTCCTACTAATTTAGTTCATTTGCTGTCATAAGCCACCTCTGTCTAATCAGTCACCCATTACAACCTTTCACACAGATTGCCTTTGTCTCCAAGTTTAGCCTATCAGCACAAATTCAGGACCTCATGGCTTCTGTGTCTTCAGTATTGTTCATTTATCAATGCCCGCTGAACCCAGTGGCTTCAACTATCCAGTGTTTTAAATATATGCTATGATTGTGTGGTTATGAATTTCAGCTGAGCAATTCTTCTGTCCCACACAGCATCAGCAGAAGACATTCAAGAGTGTTCACTCAAAGATTTGCAGGACTGAAGAGTGCTAGGTGGTGCTACACAGTTTGTCTGTCTGATGTTGAGGATTGACGGAGGCTGAGGTCAGCTGGAACTGCTCACCTGAATGGCCTTTCTGACCCAATGGTCACCAGGTAGCCAGACTACTTGAAGGGGAACTCAGAGCTCCCAAGGGACAGTAAGCAGAGACTGGCACTGGGAAGAACACATCACATCAAGTGCATATTACAGAACTACCACAGACTTACAAAGAGTCAAGAGCAGGAGATGGATGCTTCACCTCTGGGCAGAGCAAGCATCAGAGAGCAAAAATAATTGTGGCCATCTGTAGTCTACCGTAAGTTTGTGCTCTCTGTTTTGACAGTGGAAGATAATAGAAATATTTTGGTGCTAGGTGCAGCAGTCCTGCTATCCTTCTACGTGAGCTTTCTAAATACTTGTGTGTCTCATAGCTTCCTCAGTGATGGGCAGGCTCAATGGTTCTCAAAATGTAGTTTTCAACATCGCATTATCTTGGCTCTATGATATAGAGAAGTCAGGCTGGAACAAAGATGGAAGAGCTTCCTTCTTACTGACTAGTCCTGTAAGGTGCTATACAGGATACAGGGGGAGAAAGAGCCTTAATGTTCTTACTTAGTTGTGAACCCTATGAACAATAAGATCAAAGTGTCAGGCAAAATATGTACAATTGTGAGACAGAGGCACACGTGTTATGGGGGTGCCTTAGCTCCTTTTCTTTTGCTGTGCAGAGACACCAGGACCAAGGCAACTTGTGAAAAAAAGTTTATTTGGGTTTATAGTTCCAAAGGGTGAGTCCATGACCATATGGTGTGGAGTATGATAGCAGGCAGGTGATACTCGAGTATGAAGCAGAAAGAGCTAACTGGGAATAATGTGGGCTCTTGAAACCTCAAAGCCCACCCATGGTGGCCACACCTCCTCCAACATAGCCACAGCTCCTAATTCTTCCTGAGCAGTTCCATCAACTGGGAACCAAGTATTCAAACTCATGTGCTTATGAGGGAGAGGGGGAGGGGGAAAGAGAACAATTATCACTCTAACCACCACAGGAGGTAACCGACTTCTCTATTATTGAATTTGATGTCTACTTCATAGGAGGAAATCTATGCCTGTCAATCTGGTTAAAAATAAACCAAAAGATGCTAGAGGGAGAGATGAGTTTCTAACACCCATATCAGGTGACTTCCAAATGCTTGTAACTTCAACTCCAAAGGATCTGATGCCTTCCCCTGGCCTCTGTGGGCACATGAAATCATGTGCACATACCAACATACATACTCCCACATATACATGTAATTTAAAAAAAAACAAGCATGCTGAGGGAGATCCTAGGACCGGAAGCGGGGTGGTGGGACTGAATGCTGTTGTTGAACTAAATTGGCGTAAATTCAAAATCCCTTCTCCAGAACCACTGCTCAGATGTGGCCCATGATAGCTCCGTGTTCAACTGAAGACCCTAGTAAGGGGAACAGGGACTGTTTCAGTTATGAACTCGATGGTTGGCTCTTTGACCCTCCCCCATACATGCCAGGGTGTAACAGCCTGGCTAGATCCCAGGGGAGGACATTGCAGCCAGCCCTGAGGAGACGAGATGAACTGGGGTCAGATGGAAGGGGAGGAGATCCTCCCCCGGCAGTGGACTTGGAGGGGGCGGGGAGGAGATGAAGGAGGGATGGGGAGAGTGGGAGGGAATGAGGGAGGGGGTTACACCTGGGATGCAAAGTACCTAACCTGTGATTGATATAAAAATAAATAAATTAGGGGAAGACATTGCAGCCAGCCCTGAGAAGTCAGGATAAGCTGGGGTTGGATGGAAGGGAAGGAGGTCCTCCCCTGTTGGTGGACTTGGAGGGGGCGGGGAGGAGGGAGATGAGGGAGGGAGTGGGAAGGTAGGAGGGACTGAGGGAGGGGGCTACACCTGGGATTCAAAGTACCTAATCTGTGATTGAGATAACAATAAATAAATTTAAAAAATGTATGTTTATAATATATAAATAAATAAATAAATAAATTACATTAAAAAAACAAAATCCCTTCTAAATATTTATGTTTATGCCCATGCAAAATGCTATTTTTAGCCTTAATTAGAGAAAATTCTCTCCAGCAAATAGTGGCAAAAACAGAATGCACACAATGCTTAGAACAGGTGGCAGATGAGAGCTCAGTTCCAACCAAGACATTTATACCAGCCCTTCTAAGAATCAAGGAATATAATCAAGGAAGAGGGGCAGAATAAGTGAGAATATAGGGAGAAGGGTTATAAAATGGTAGTTTCTGTGCAAAATACATCCATTGCAAGCATAAACTCATAGATGTTCACACTAGATCAGGACAAGAATGAGCCTGTGAGGCCAGGCATGGCTGGGTGAGGACTCAGAGGGTCCTACTTGGGTGACAGTTAGGGGAACTTTAGTGCTGAGCGCTGTGCTACTGATAGAGCCAAGGGCAGGAAGGGTAATTGCCCTTAGTTGTGTGCCAGCTGGTGATCCTACTCAGTCTCCAATGGATAGTCCCAATCCACTGATCACACCCATGGCCATGGTCAAGCAAAATGGGTCACAGCATATAACCAAAAACTATGAATCTGGGAAAGGGACTGGTAAAGATGAGGATGGGTGGTTGGTAGGGATTTGAGGGAGAAAATAGAGGGTATGGCAGAAAGAAAGATAAGAATATATTTGTCAAGGAATAGATTAATCAACTAAACAATGCGATCTTCCAAACAGTAGCATCAGCTTCGCTTGAAAATAAGTTAGAAAAAAAAAAAAGCAAATTCTTAGGTTCTGTCCTAGAATAACTGACGAGGGACCGTGGCTGAGACCTAGTGATTTGTACTTTGCAAGAGCCCTTCATGTGATTCCCATATGCACAGAGGCTGGAGAACTTCTGGGTGAGGTGATCTCAGAGGTCTTTTTCATCTGGCTTTCTGAGACTCTGACTTCAGAGACTCCTTCTCATCCCACATGATCTGAATGGTTCTATTTTTTAATAAATTAAATTATTAGTTTAATTTCCTTTCAATATTATTAAATAGAGTTAATAATTAAGCATTTTAAATAATTAAAATGATTAATTTATTAAAATAAAGTTAATTAATTGACAAAAAACATCAGTTAATGCTGAGAAATTCTACTGATCTATTTAAGACGTTTCATTTTTATGAAAGGAAGTCAATCTTTTGACATCTGGCCAAGAATTTTTTTGTTGAAGATAATGTGTCCTGGTTGGAATTTTAGACAGGTGATTTGCATAAACTGTACCCTCATGCATGATCTAACATTTCCAGCTTTCTTCAAATTAAAGCAAAGACAAACAAACGAAAGCTTCAAGACTTTCAAAGGAACCCAAAAATTTTATTTTGACTAATTTCTATTGACTATTTCTGATTATCTGAGTTGCTGGTTTATACGACAAAACATCTGTAGTTCTTAAATGATGACAATTCAATAATAAGAATAACTGTAATAAATTAGTTTTAGAATTAACTGGGACGCTAGGAGCAGAAAGCTTAATGCGGAGGGATGGCTGTTTATTTGTCACTGATGAGCATCAATTGTTCTGTTTTGTGGAGAGGTGAGGACTTTTGGCTGGTGTGAGGGTAGGCTGAGTGGCCAGTAAGGGAGCTGCTTCTTTATTTACAACACCTTTTCCCAAATCCTGGCTTCTCCCTTCTCTTGCATTGTATTCTTGGCTCACTTCTAACTTAAATTCATTTTATTCAATCCCCGACTTTTCATAAAAGCACCCTTGCAAGGGTTTGTGCTCTTATATGTCCCTCCTGGAGTCCTCATAAGCACGTGCTTTTAGAAGTCATGGCCCAGTACTCAGCAGAGCTGGGCTGGAAGAACACTCCATGGAAAGGAAGTGCCAGGCTGTATTGTTAATCCACCGTTTCTAGGTATGTGCCATTGAGCAACTCCATTGAATTTTTAAGGCACATTTCCTCCAATAAAGAAAAAAAAAACTAGCCAACATTACATATCTCAGAGGTTAGTGTAGAATCAAATCACTTCGTCCCCCACCAAAGGATTTTAAAATCTGAATAGACCTCTACAACTGTGTTTTTATTTCATTATTAAATGCTATAGTTTGTACTTTAAATATTTCCCCCAAACTTATGTATTAAAGACTTGATCCCCAATGCAGTAATGTGCCAAGGTAGAGCCTATGGGAAGTGATTAGTTCATGAGGCATTTGCTCTCATAAATGGATCCATTTATGCATTCATAACCCAATGGACTTTTGGATGTAAGGTCTAGATAGAGGAACGGTTCATTGTGATCATGTCTTAAAAGGTATACCTTGACCCTGATTCCTGCTTCTCTCTCTCTTTATTTATTCATGACTATGAAAAATTATTTAATGACACTAGTCTTGAAAGGCACACCTCCAAAACATTATTTCCTGGATGCAATGATATGAACAGCTTTGCTCTGTCACCTACTCCATGCCATCATGTTCTGCCTCATGACAAGCATAAAAGCAACAGAACTAGACAACAGATTAAAACCTCTGAAACTGTGAACCAAAACAAATGTCTCTTCTCTTTAAATTGTTTTGTCTGGGTATTTTGTCAACAATGGAAAGATGAGCAACATACTTCGCCATCAAGCTCAATCACCACACTTACATGGTCTTAGCTAATAGTTTCAGTTTTTTCTCAAAGCATCTATGTGTCCTTCCTACCTTAGAAATGTGGCCCTACTCAGGATCCCATGGGTGGATCTATAGTTCCCTGCTTCTCTTTCTTTGACAACTTAGCCTCACTAAATTTCTTTTTCATTTTACTGGCCCATTCAGCTTTGCCCCTGAGCATTCCTTGAACAGAAAACCAGCCTTCACTCTTTGAGTTCATTCTCTTTTTAGGGTAGCTTTTCACTGATTTCTTGGGCCATTACAGAAGACGCAAAGCATGGTTGGAGACCAAGAAAGAAAGAGCAAGCAAACTTCTTACTCCTAAAACCCAATGGAGAAGAAAACAGAAGGTTCCTAATAGAGGGGAAAAGCAAGTTTGTAATTTCTCTTTGCTATGTATAGTGTTTTGGCACACCCTGGAAGCAGAAAAGAGAGTACTTTGTTTTGATATCTCACTAATGGAATTACACCTTTCTTTGTTTTTGTGGAAGAGATTGCACAGTTGTCAGCAGAACTTGGATATGCAGCTGTAACATTATACACCAGATGGGCCCTCATCAAGCAATCTATTCTATCATCTTTTGCTTGGAATTACTCTTATTAAGACAAAGTAGACATTCAGAGGCCAAGCAGCCAGGAACAAACAGAACAGTGTGGTGTGGATATAAAATGGCTCCTGTGTTTGGATGCTTGGTCCCTAGCTCATAGCACTGTTTTGGGAGGTTGTGGAACTGTCAAGAGATGAGGCCTTGCTCATAGAAATAAGCCACTGGGGGAAGATTGTAGTCTTACCCTCTTTCCAATCCAGTCTCTGCTTCCTGACCCAGTAAGATGTGAACAAATTACGTAGAGTCCTGCTACCAGGAGCCATGCTGCCTCAGCCTCCATCCTTTCCCACCATGATGGACCATCTGCTCTGACTCACAAGACAATCCTTTCTCCCTTTAGGTTCTTTTGCCAGGTGTGTTGTCATGGTAAGGAGAAAGGCATGTAACAGAACCAGCAAGTCTCAGATTCTTTTGCAATGGATGGATTGAAGGCTGCTCCTACTTTGTTAAGAATCAGTTTGTTGTCAAAGTGTGGACTTTCTCTTCTGTGTTCCGTTTTGCTGCGCTGGTTTATGGGCTTGTTTTTACTCCAGTACCATGATGCTTTACTTGTGGGGCCTTAGAGCATGTTTTGAAGTCAGCTAGCAATGCTGTCAGCTTCATTCATTTGCTCAAGATTTCTTTTGATTTTCAGGGTCTTTTGTAGTTCTCTCTAAATTCTAAGATAAGTTTTTCTGGTTTTTAGAAGAACATCAGCATTTTGATGGAAATTTCCTCGAATCTGTACATTTCTTTGGGTGGTATGACATTCTAAAAATATTAGTTCTAACTCCTGAATGTGAGATACCTGTTTTCTTTATTTGTGTATTTTTAAGTTTTTTCCTTTTCTTTTTCTTTTTTAAATTTTTAAAATTTTTATTAATTACACTTTATTCACTTTGTATCTCCCCATAAACCCCTCCCTCTCCCCTCCCAATCCCGCATTCCCTCCCCCTTATCCACACATGCCCCTTCCCAAGTCTGCGATATGGGAGGTCTTCCTCTCCTTCCTTCTGATCCTAGTCTATTAGGTCTCATCAGGACTGGCTGCATTGTCTTCCTCTGTGGCCTGGTAAGGCTGCTCCCCCATCAGGGTGAGGTGATCAAAGAGCAGGCCAATCAGTTCATGTCAGAGGCAGTCCCTGTTCCCATTACTGTGGAACCCACTTGGACACTGAACTGCCATGGACTACATCTATGCAGGGGTTCTAGGTTTTCTCCATGATGGTACTTGGTTGGAGTATCAGTCTCAGGAAAGACACCTGTACTCAGATTTTTTGGTTCTGTTGCTCATTAGTGTTTCAGTGTCTTCAGGGTAGAGGCTGGATACTATTCTTGGTTAAATGTGTTACTCCCAATTGTGACAACATGGATGAACACAGAAGATAGTAGAGTAAGTGAAATATGCTAAGGACAGAAAGACAAACCTTGCTAACCTGAGCAATATAGAACATATCCTATCATAGGAATAAAAGGTGGTTATGAGAAGCTGAACAGTGGGATGGGATAGAGAGGTCAAGACTAGGCAAGGAAAGATGTTGGCCAATGTTGGGCAAAGTTAGTTAAGATAACTTACTTCTGGATTTCTATCCCACAATAGGATAAAAACAGTTAATAACATATTATGTCTTTCAAACTAGCTAGAAGGAAGGAGTCAGAATGTTCCTACCACAACAATAATAGGAATTAGCCTGATTTAATTAATACACAAAACAAATACATCACATTGAAATGCATAATATGTACAATTTAAAATATCCAAATAAATACAAAATGAAATTTAAAAAAAATAAAGAATTTCTTTCATTCAACAAAGCAAAACCTTCACGTAACAAACAAAATAAAAAACCAGCCATTCATACTCTTACATTTAAACATGACATGGAGACATTTGCATTCTTTCCAGGTGTAAGCAGCTGAAAACACCACTAAGAGTAGTTTTAAATATAACTCATTTATCAAATGCAACATGTATTTTGGAAATAGGCATTATAGAGGTGCAGCCAAGAAGGCTGGTCAAGAGAGAGGTAATCTCAATTCTTTTCTTCTTTCTCCCTATCACCTTTAGCTTCTGTTTTGTGTGTGTGTGTGTGTGTGTGTGTGTAATATTTGAGGTAGAGTCTCACATATGTATTCCAGGCTGATCTTGAACTTTGAACCCTCCATTATAGCCAGCGGGAGCCACATCCCTAGCTTCTACCTGCCTCTTTTCAGTGAAAAGTGGTCGTGGGTATGCCTTTAGGCAGCAGGCCCTGTTGAAGGTAGGGTGAAAGGAAAGGATAAAGTAGTTAAGAGGGAGAAACTGGACTCATTTGTTTGAAGCCTTTTCTGGAAACAGAGCTATGTTTAACCAGTTGTTTATAACCGGCATCCTTTTAATTGGTGGTGATTTGTTTAAAAACATTGCCCTTGTTTAAAAGTCTTATCCAGTAACTTCTGTTTTATATAATTGTGTGGAGGTGGACTGTGTGACACTCTCATCTGGGAGTCTGAGAAGCTCACTCCCAAACCAACTGGACCACTGTCAAGAGATGCAAGAATCAACTGTGAGCAGGCAGAAAACAGTTTACCATTACACCCAAATTGAAACTTGTGATTCTTTACTGAATTGTACCAGCCAGATTTATATTCAAAGCCTGTATGCTTCAACTGTTTTGGGAACAATTAAGTCATAAAAGAAAGAAAACATCATGTTAAGGTGATATTTATTTTGTTTGTTTTTTGTTGGAAGAAAGCTTCAGGTCATATGTCCCAGTTTAAGTAACACAATCTTTTGCAAAACTTTACTCAGCCTCCATTTTCGTGCCAGTTCTTGCTGCTGACCCCACTCACTTGGCATTGATCTTGGAGGGAAGTCATTTTCCACCCCAACCACCTTGTAATTTCCATGGGGATAGAATATATTTTCTTATTTATTTATTTTTTAATTTTCTATGGCTCCTAAACAGTATTGAAATCACCAGGAGGGCATAGTAGATAATCATTACTTGGACCACAGGAGGGAGACTTGAGCTAGATAGAAACAGGAGACCATGTTTCTGCGTCTCAATCTGGGTGAAGAAACTGCAAGAAACAGAATCAGAAAGGTCATCCTTTCATTTAGTCTCTCTGTGTGTGTATGTGTGTGTGTAAGGGTTGCATATGTTAGTTGGTGTATTTGCACACATATGCAGGTACATGTGGAGGTCAGCGGTTGGTGTTGGGTGTCTCTCATGATTGTTGCCCACTTTATTTTATGAGGCAGAGTCTCACCAATTCAGCTAGGCCAGCTAGTCAGCTTGCCTTGGGAACCCCCATCTCCAATCCTGAGTTGTGCTATTATGGCAGGGCATCACACTTGCTCAGCTTTACCTGGGGCTCTGGGGTCCAAACTCTGATTCTCAAGATTGCATAGCTAGCACCTTACTGACTGAGCAATCTCTTTAGCTCCTACTCTTTATCACTTTTTTTTTGTAGTTGTAGAAGCAAGAAGAGGAGAGAAGAGAGAATGAGGGGGCATGTACTGTTAACAAATTTAGGACACGTGCCAACCTTTCTGTTGCTGGATGCTGCCTTGTTTTAGCTAGAGATAGTTCTGTCTGGCACATAGTCAGGCATCATATAGAAGTGGACCAGCAGAGGTGTTTTCCAGGAGTCCTCAGCTCCCATTTCTAAGCACTTAAACTAAGTAATAGTGTGATTCTAGTGCCCACAGCTCGGCTTATTTGCTTGTGGATGAGCAAGTCATCTGAGTTATTCTTACCTATCTGGTACCTGGATGTGGCCAGAACAGTCACTGATTCTAGCTCTTGGAGAATGTCTGCCTTAGGCCAAGAACTAGCAGGAAAGAAGCGGCCAGGAACACATCACCAAAAAGTCCCTGGCATCATGAACACCGTGTGACAAGAAATGAATTCATCCTGCCAGCTAGTGAGGTTTTGAAGAAATTGTGGACACAGGCCAGGAGGTTCAAGATTTTTGTGCTGTAGGCCATAGGTGGTCAGGAAAGCACAAGCATAGGGAGACGCTAAGGAAGGAGATTGCTGGGGGCCTAGGAGCCGTGTAAGGGCCAGTTCAGAAAGGGAAAGTTGGGTGATACTCATGACAGACTTGCCATATTGCCCTGGCTCTAGTTGATTGTGTTTGAATGAATGCTGGGCTTTAGCCATCTGTTTGTCCCTGGATGTTCCTGGTTCCTCATGCCTGGTGAATCCCTGTGGAGTGGTGTCCAGACCCGACTTGCAGCTTTTAATATCCTTTCTTTGTTTTGTATGTTTAGTGTTTTGATTATTATGTGCCAAAGGTACTTTCTTTTCTGGTCCAGTTTATTTGGTGTTCTGTATGCTTCCAGTACTTTTAGCGGTATCTCCTTCTTTAGGTTAAAAGAAATTCTATGATTTTGTTGAAATATTTTTTTATGTCTTTGACCTGCATTTTCTTCTCTGTCCTGTATTCTTAATAGTTTTAGGTTTGGTCTTCTCACAGTGTGCCAAATTTTCTGGATATTTTGTGGCAGAAGTTTTTAGATTTTGATTTTTCTTTGACCAATTTATCTACTTCTTCTATTGTATCTTTAAAGCCTTCTACCTCTTGTAGTCTGTTGGTGGGGCTTGCCTCTGAGGGTACTTGTTTGCATCAATAAATTTTTCATCTCCAGATTTCCTTCAATTTGGGTTTTCTTTATTGACTCTATTTCTCCATTTCATTTCACTGTTTGTATTTTTATGGATTTCTTTTAAAATTCTTTAATTTTTTTGTTTACAATTTATTCACTTTATATCCTGATTGAAAGCCCTCTCTCATCTCCTTCTGGTCCCTTCCTCCCTCCCTCTTCTCCCCATCCACCTCCTCTATTAAACTGAAAGGGGGATTCCTCCTTTCTTACCATCTGACCCTAGCCTATCAAGTCTCATCAGGACTGCCTGGGTCCTCTTCCTCTGTGGCCTGGCAAAGCTGCCTGCAAGGGGAAAGTGATCAAAGAGCAGACAACAGAGTCAGAGACAGCCCCTGCTCTCCTTACTAGGAAACCCACATGGGGACTGAGCTGCCTGTAGGCTACGTCTGAGTCTGTGCAGGGGCTCTGGTTTTCATGTGTGGTTCTGAAATCTAGGAATAAGAATTAGGGAAGCATTGTCTTCCTCTGTGGCCTGGTAAGGCTGCTCCACCTTTAGGGGGAGGTAATCAAAGAGCAGGCCAATCAGTTCATGTCAGAGACAGTTCCTGATCCCATTACTGTAGAACCCACTTGGACACTGAACTGCCATGGGCTACATCTGTGCAGGGGTTCTAGGTTAACTCCATGAATGGTCCTTGGTTGGAGTGTCAGTCTCAGAAAAGACCCCTGTGCCCAGATTTTTTGGTTCTGTTGCTCTCCTTGTGGAGCTCCTGTCCTCTCCAGGTTTTACTATCTCCTTCTTTCATAAGATTCTCTGAACTCCACCCAAAGTTTGGCTATAAGTCTCAGCATCTGCTCTGATACCCTGCAGGGTACAGCCTTTCAGAGTTCCTCTGTGGTAGACTCCTGTCCTGTTCCCTGTTTTCTCCCTCCTCTGATGTCCATCCTCTTTGCCTTACTGAATGGGGATTGAGTATCTTAGCCACAGTCCTCCTTCTTGAAAAAAAAAGAAGAAGAATTAGGGAAGATGCTTAATTCTCATTCATAAATTTCTTTACAAGAATTTATTCATTTCCTCTTTTAGTATCTCTTTCATATTCATAAAGGCTACCTAATGTCTCTTCTGTGCTTCAACTGTGTTGGAACACTCAAGTCCTGCTGCTGGAGAGTTGCTGGGCTCTCTTGGAGACATTTATTTTAGCTCTTATTGATTGTGTTTTCATGTCAGCATATCTCTATTTTTTGTGGGGTTTGTTGGCAGGTGTTTTGCTTTATTTTGTTTTGTTCTTCATAGTAGTTCAAGGCAAAGCCTCCCATCTTGTTTAATAAAAAATACATGTAGGTGGCACAAAACCATTTTCCTTTATTTTTTAAAACTTTCCTTCCTTCCTTCCTTCATTTCTTTCTTTCTTTCTTTCTTTCTTTCTTTCTTTCTTTCTTTCTTTCTTTCTTTCTTTCTTTCTTTCAATTTGTATCACTCTTTCTTTCACTGTGTATCTTGTATCTCAGCTGTAGCCCCCTCCCTCACCTCCTCCCAGTACCACCTTCCCTCCCTCTTCTTCCATAAATGATGTCACTCCATCTTCAGTCATGATGGAGATGCCAGCCCTATGCCTCTCACCCGTCTCATCATCTGGATCATTTACACCTGTCTACTGTGTCTCCTAAGTACTTCTTGTGTATAAGGACATACATTCAGAATTCAGAGAATAAGTTAGAGGAGTCATTTTTCTCCATCTCCCATGTACCTTCCAGGGGCTGAACTTGGGTTGCGGCAGTGGCGGGTGACTTTGCCTGCTGAAATACCTTGCAGACCTACCATGCTATTTTTAAATTTACAGTTCAGTGACTTTAGACAATTCATTGTTAATAAACCATTTTTACCATTCGTCTTTGGTTTTTCTTTTTCTCCTTTCCATATTCATAGTTCTTCTTGATTAGATACCAACCATTTCATGAACTCCTTCCTGGGCATTCTACCTCATGTCTTTAAACTTGATTTCATATGATGAACCTACACAACATTTGTCCTTCGGTGTCTGGACTATTTCATTCAGTATGATGTCTTGAGGTTTGTCTGCACTATAGCTCTGTCTTGCTGTACTTATTTTTATAGTGTATTGAATAAAGAATCAGATCCCTATGTTCTTTGACACCATGCTGGTCCATGTTGTCATCACTTTGGGTAGGACTTGTGTGAAGCCCTGACCTTCATGCCTGGCTCACCAGGAAGGTCTCAGGGGAGATGTACGCCGAGATCTGGAGGAGAGAGCAGGGAAAACCCCTCAGAGTCGATAGGGTGTGTTTCAGCAAAAGGAATAGAAAACGCCAACCCCCCTGAGCTGTAGGGTGGCATGCGTGGTGTAGAAAGGAAGCTCTTGAGTTGGGGTAGAGCAAGCAGGGCAAAAAGAACAAGTAATGTGGCCACGAGAGAATGGAGGGATAACCTGAGGGTGGAAGTGGGCAGTGGCAGAGCCTGGCTGTGCTGTCCCCGGGAGAGTACTGTTCAGGGCTAGATGTTTGTGTTTGTCTTCTGCTTCCATACTGCCAGTTCTTGGAGACAGGGACCAGGACATCTGTATAATCCCATATTGTGGCCACTGACTCTTCATGAACTGGCAAAGAGAAATAAGGCCTGGAAGAAAAACCATCACTGGACACAGGGGTCCAGTTAAAACCTTACAGTGACCCAGTGGCACCTGTGTGCTGGTTGCTTTGGAATCCCCCCTGTGGGAGAGTGTGAGGGCATTGAATCTAGCTCTGCAACCCTAGGCGATCCTGACTACTGTCCTTCCATTATACTTGACAGAAGAAACTTGCTCTTCTGATAGGAAAAAAATATAGATTCTTCAACAGACACTCCCAAGTTCAATAACCTCAGGTGGGAGTTATTAGTAAAACCACAGACCTTTCCCCTAAGGCCACAGATCCCACCAACATCTCCAAAGCCAGCTTCATTCTCACACTTCATGAGCTAAAAGTCGTGCTTACCAAATAACCGCCCCCCCCAACACACACACACACAACTAGAAGTTAGAGAATGCTGAACAGTGAGGTACTTTGTGTTCTCTCCACTGGGACACACCTTGGGGTTGCCACATTGTCACCTGCTTTACTTAGCTATCCTACTTCTACTGAAAATGACCTAGTGCTGATCCTATGTGGCTTGTTGGAATATGCACTCAAGGGTCGGTGGGATAGCTCAGTGGTTAAAGATGCTTGTCCTGTAAGCCCAAAATCCTAGTTTGATTTCTGAAATTCACACTGTGAGGAGAGGATTGATTCTCCAAAGTTGCTCTCTGACTGCTACCCACGCCTGCACTCACACATATACATGACTCATATGAACACACAGCACATGCACAATAATGAATGAATGAATGAATGAATGAATGAATGAATGGGTGAACCTTCATTCTGCACAATTTCTAACAGAACCAACCCTATGTGTTCAGAAGGTGAAGCAGTACCAGACAAATGATTTGTTCTGCCAGGCTGGTCACACCCGCTGGACCTTCTCAAACGGCAGAGTCGCCAGAACAAAGCTCCAGTCACAAGACCCCTGGCAGACCCCACCTGCATTGTGAGTGCTACTGATCCATATCTGGTGAAAAAAAGACAGAATTAATCAACACAGAGAATGAGAAGAAGCAAACCCATGGCCTGTAATTTTTATTTGCATGTCTCGGTACTTCAGAAATTTAAAATACATGAAGTAGGATGAATGCTGAATCTCCTGCTTGGCTCATGTTTGTGTATGTGTGTGTGTGTGTGTGTGTGTGTGTGTGTGTGGGGGTGCCTATGTGCATCTGTATGCAAATGTGTGTGAGCATGTGTGAGCATGTATGTGCACACACACATATATATATACATACATATGTGTGTATTTTATTGAATAGGAAAACATGTATGTTTTACCTTTTGATTTTATTATTATGATCCATAGTTATATAATACCTTCTTCATGCACGTATATAACACACTTTGAGCATATTTTCTCCTCACGCTCCACTGCCCCTTCCCTTCAGAGCTCTCTCCATCCCTTGAGTTTCCTTTGTTCCATAGATAGTTTCTCTTTTGCTTTAATTAATTAATTAGACACAAGGTCTCACGCTGTATTCCTGACCATCCCGGAACTCATTCTGTAGACCAGTCTGGCCTTGCACTCACAGAGATCTCGTCCCTCTGCCTTTCAAGAGCTGGGATTAAAGGTGTGTATCACAGTGACCACCAGTTTCTCTTTACATATGCCATAAGTACATATACACTTTCATGCATCATTAAAGTCTAAGACCCATGAATTAGATAAAACATGAGGTATTTGAATATCTGAGACTGTTGAAATTTGCTAGATATGATTATCTCTAGTTGTATCCATTTTCCTCTAAGTGACATAACTTATTTCTTCTTTATGGTGGAAAATAAAAACTCCATTATGTACATAAACCACATGGGCCTTATCCATTCCTTTGTCATTTGACATCTACATTGGTTCCATAACTTATCTATGATGACTAGTGCTAGAGTAAGTACCTCTGTGGAACATTAACTTGGAGTGTTTTGGTTTAATACTGAGAAATGGCATATCTGGGTCATATGTTGGATCAGTTCTACTCTCTTGAGAAATTTTCATAGTAGCTGGCCCAGGTTATGTTCTTACCCGAAGTATGTAAGAGATTTTTCTTTTGTTTCATTGCCACCAATATTTGTTGTTACTTGTTTCTCAGTGACTGAGTGGGATGGAATCTCAAGGCAGTCTCTCTCTCCTCTCTTGTTCTCTCTCCCTCCTTTCCTCTCCTGCTCTCTCCCGCTCGCACACACACACACACACAACATATACGTGTGGGTTGACCTGGGCCCTCCTGTCTCCATCTCCCAAGAGCTGGGATTACAAATATACACGCCACAGCCAGCCCACTGACTCAAAATAGGTAGAATCTTTAATTTTGCATGCATCCTGTATGAAGGAAAGGAAGTCAGTTCCATACTCTTCTCTATATATCAGTCCTTTGTCATTCTCACTTAAAATGAATGTCAGAAAGTGCATTTGTGTTTCAATTTGTGTCTTTATGTTGACTTGAGCCTTCCTGAGCCATGGGAGGACACCCATTACTTTGTCTGTCCTGGCTTTAATTTATTCAGCAGATTTTTGTTATATTCTTTCTGACTCCTTCAGTCTAATATCTTTTCAGTTTTAATTTGCATCAGCTTAGAGCCAACCCTTGCCTATCTTTACTCCATCACCCAGGCTTTAAATGCATGGGAAACTAAAACTATTAACAAACCAGGGACTTTACATAATAACACACAGACAGCGCAGCTGCCCGGAATACAGAACAGGAAGTGTCTCCTTTCCCTTCAGAGGTAAAGGACAGCCAGAGCGGCATTTGTTAGCAAGAAAGTCACTGCTCCCAGTGTGGGTCTGAAGCAGCTTGAGTCGGATTAGAGGATGCACATTCAGATGAAATTGGGCTCATTCGGAAACAGAAAGAGCAAGACAGAGAAAGAAAATGGGTCTCATTTTTGCCTTTTCTGTGGCTCCTCCAAGCCCCGTGCTAAAAGTAAGTTAGTGAAAGAATCAGATCCGTCCGCTGAAGGGAGCCAACTCGGAGACCAATTTTGTCTTCTGTGGAAAGGCCAGCCCTGCCAGGATTCCAACATGCATTTTAGCTTTTCACATGAAATTAGGGGGAAGGTAGAAAGAATCTCTGCGAAGAGGGTCAGAGATCAATAAAAGTAGGAGGCAGGATCCCCAGGATGTGATGGAGCTGAGGCTGATCCAGGTAAGGTCTTCCCATGTGGGCACAGCCCTTCCATGTCTGCCCTTGGCCATATGGCTTTATAGTGTCAGAAGAACATGCCTGCCATTGACTCTGAAGAGCTAATTCCTCTGCCGGCCTGCATAACAGGTAGATTCTGGTAAATTTGTACACATGTGTGCTTATGTGTATATAAAGGCATGAGCACATGCCTGCATGGAGGCCAGAGGTTGACTTTGGATAAGTTATTTAGCTTCTTTCTTCTACCTTGAGACAGACACAGAACCTGAATCTTCTTGATTAAGCTAGATGGCCTGGCCAGTTAGCCCCAAGGATCCTTCCGTTTTCCCCTCTGAATTGCTGGGATTGCAAGTGTATGCCACTGTGCCTTGATTTTTAGCATGCATTCAGAGGGATCCAAATCAGTTCTCTATGCTTGCATGGCAAGCACTTTATCAGTTAAACTAGCTCACTAGTCCATTACAATCTTTCCTATGTTCTCTTCTCTGTGCCAGGCAAAATCTAGGTGGAAATACTTTTCCATTTTTTTCCAACACCCCTCCCCCCATTTCAAAATACATCCTGTTTTAGGATTTCTATTGCTGTGAAGAGATTCCATGATGACAGCAACTCTTAAAAAAGAAAATACTTAATTGGGGCTGGTTTACAATTCTGGAGGTGTAGTCCATTATTGTTCTGGTGGTAAGCAAGGCAGTGTGCAGGCAGACATGGTTCTGGAGAAGGAGCTGAGCGTTCTACATCCAGATTGGCAGGCAGCAGGAAGTGAACTGGCTTGAGCTTCTGAGTCCTCAAAGCCCACCCCCTAGTGATACACTTCCTCCAACGAAGTCATATGTCCTCCGACAAGGGCACACTCCCTAATAGTGGCACTCTCTAGAACCAGGAATCCAAACACATGAGTTAATGGGGGCCATTCCTGTTGAAACCACCACAAGCCCCTTCTGCCTGCACAGTAACTAAAGGACTCAGCTCCCAGGATTACATAAGAGTTTTGGCCCCACATTTTTCGTTCAAGCGTGTTTCTCATCTCTTTGTTGCCAACATTACATTCTGTGCCAGACTTTGGCCGGGGCTGGTGTCATCTGAGCCAGTTCCCTCTTTGCAAGACAGATGGCTGTTGATGCTTCAAGACTGTGGCCGGTGACAGCAACTCGCAGTGGGGAGAAAAGGAAGCAGTTGGCAGCTCTTGGCGTGGCCGAGGAAGGTTCAGGACCAGAGAGAGCAAGTCACTGCATTCTAGGTCCTTTGAAGGAGGAACACAGACCAAGAGGCTAGGTCATGGTTTGCTGTTCGTGGTATCATGCCATGGGAAGTTGGGTCCAGAAGTCTTGAGCAGGTTGGAGGAAGGAGGAAGAGTCCTGAGTCCGTGGAGCAGCACTGCACCCCCAGAGCCTGTGGTAACACGCTATGAGGTGGCCTTTACCATAGTGCTAGAGTATTGCAAGGCTGCAAGACTCCTCTGGGACGTGCTCTAGCCCAGGGGTCACAGAGCCCCTTTTTAGGGATGAATTTCCAATGAGGAAGTTGGCCAGGCTGCATTCATATTAGCTGCAATAATTATCCTAACATTTGTACACATAGCGAGGAGGCTCATTTGTACCACAGAAGCCGGGTGAGCCTTGAATGCTCCAATTACAGGACACATTCCCTTATGAACTGACTGCCAGAAAATGCCCTCGTTGTTATTCTGACAACAGGAGCTGACTCGTTATTCTTCCCTTTTAGAGTAAAAAGGAGGAGGAATAAAGTAAAAGGCGATTGCCTCTTTCTGCTAATAACCTGACTTAATTCTTCTTCTAAGACTGAAGATGCCTAATGAGGTAGGTGCTGCGCCTAGAACAGACAAGGGGCATTAAGTCTGGCTTAAGTGGCTGTTCTTGATTTCACAGAGTCTCTATGTAGTCTCACCAGTGTTTCCCTTATTAGCGACACCCTACACAAGCTGATGTTAAGACGTCATGATGAGCCAATATTGATACATTATTATTAAATGTAGCCACCATTATCTACATCACACAAAACATTTTCACAGCTCTTGAGGATGCCCAGCATTCTTCCTGGTTACTCTTCTACCCACGTAATGCTCCCAAACCTTGGCAAGGACTCTATTCTTTTTTGACTCTATTCATTTTTTTTTGTTAACTCTCTCTCTCTCTCTCCCTCTCTGTGCATTTGAAATACTGTATTTACATCAATCCTGCCCCTCCCTTTTCCTCCAACTCCTCCCATGTCCTACCCTTCCTTCCAGATTCAGAATCTCATCTATTTTTATTATTACATGCGTATGTATTGATGTATTATGTATGTATTATGTATATGTAGGTATGTATGCATGCATGTATATGTAAACTACTAAGTGTTTCTTATTGACAGCAAGTACTTTTATGTAGGGGTTAACTCCTTGGGGTTGGAATACCCACCTAGGAACTCATCCCTCGCAGAAACTGATTCACTCCCTCTCTGCAGCCATTGTAGCTCTTCCTCTCAGGATGGGACCATATCTGCATCAGAATGTCAACTGGTGTTGTCATTATGTTGATCTTGTGCAGTCGACCATATTTGTGAGATTTCCTGGGTGATCTCCTGTGTGCTGGCAATTTGACACAAGCTAAAGTCATCAGAGAGGAGGGATTTTCGACTGAGAAAATGCCTGTATAACATTTGGCTATCAGCAAGCCTGTAGGGCATTTTCTTAATTAGTGATTGATGGGGAGGGTTCATCCCATTCTGGGTTGGTGCCATCCCTAGGCTGGTGGTCCTAGGTTTTTTTTTTCTTAATTTATTTATTTTTATCTCAATCACAGGTTAGGTACTTTGAATCCCAGGCGTAGCCCCCTCCCTCAGTCCCTCCTACCCTCCCACTCCCTCCCTCATCTCCCTCCTCCCTGCCCCCTCCAAGTCCACCAACAGGGAAAGACCTCCTTTCCTTCCATCCAAGGTTTTATATGAAAGCAGGCTGAGCAAGCCATGAGGAGCAAGCCAGTAAGCAGCACCCTTCCATGGCCCTTGCACCAGCTCTAACCTCAAGTTTCCTGCCTTACTTGGGTTCCTGTCCTGAAATTTTTTTTAGTGATAAACAGAGATGTGTAAGTGTAAACCAAATAAATCCTTCCTTCCTAACTTGCTCTGGCCTTAGTGTTTCAACACAACAATGGAAAACTTTTCTAAGAAACCCTGCCATGGTTTAGGGGATACTATCTAGCAGCATATGCCCTGGTTCTCTGGCTCTTACAATCTTTATGACCCCTCTTTCAAGATTTTCCCTGAGCCTAGGGATTGCACTGCAGATGTATCAGTTGGAAGTCACTTATTTTCTGCAATAATCCACATCTGTTGCAAGAAGAAGCTTTTTTGGATGAGGGGTTAGACCTATACTTGTGTGTGGGCATAGGATAGATATTTACAATACAGTTAGACATTATAGTGAAAACCACTCTTTCCATTCTCTGCATAGCATTGACTTTGTGTGTGTGTGTGTGAATCATACAGTCCATTTTTCTCTTACAACATTTTTTTTTCAGATTTTCTTATCTTCAACTCTTAGCGATGGAGCAAAGACTCCCCCATCATCTATGGCTACTCCAGCACAGATATGTAATGAGAGACCATGATGTACATGATAAGAAGGTTCTCACTCTGTAAACAGAGTTGATCTGCCATCAGCCCAGAGGGGAAAGAGTGCATCTTGGCAATTCCCCTTTAATCACTAACGCTTTTGATGATGAGCCAGGGATGACTTTCGTCATTTGAGCCAACTCTCATCTGTTTTCATGGCTCTGAAATAGCTGAAATGAGAAGAAAACAGCAATAAGAGCTTTTGAAAAGCCTCTTTGAATCTGCTGGACAAGGACTAAGGATGATCCCCATTCACCTGAAACAATAGTTCCCCTTGGCTGCGGGTGTGCTGTTACTGTGATGGACCAGCGATTGTAAGGGTCCTTGACTCTCTGTCCCAGGGCTCATGTGGCGATGGGGAGGACTCTGGCCTGCTTGTTTCCCAAAAGCACAGCAAGAGGAGGGGACCCTGTGAAGGATGAGCTGGGGAAAGGCAAGCCTGGGTACCATCTTGCTGAGTTACTTGTCAGATTTATGAGCACTGGCGGCACTTATCAAAAGTGACTTTTATTGGGTGTGAAATGTTCTCATTTGTTAGATACCACAAGCTGTTTAGTATTAAAACGACTTTCACATGGCACAATCTTCTCTGTCATTAAAGACCTCCTAGGATTAATTACTGAGATCTATGCCCGGATGCCTAGATGCCTCCCAGAACCATAAACTTATCAATCACACAGGAGCCGGTTGCCAAGACATTTTCCTCAAAGCCACCCATCTTCCTGTGAGAAGGGCGAGGGCAAGACAAAGGAGCAGTCAGTACATATAAGTGCTCCGGGGAGACCTGAGATTGTAGCCTGGATCAAAGCTGTCTTGCTTCCTCACACTTGAAGCTGCCACAGTTAGACCTAGTTGATGGACACTCAGCCGCTCAAAGTGTTTTAGCACAAAGGTCTTTATTAGTTACTTTTCCCACTTGTGTGATGAAATATCTGGCAGAAGAAGCATTTGGAGAAGCATTTGTTCTCATGGTTTCAGAGTTCCAGTCCATCTTGGAGGGGAAGGCATGCTGGAGTTCACAGTGGAGGGATCCTGTGGCTGGGATCTTCTCACATCTCAGCTTTACACACAAAAACCAGAGAGAACAGGAAGTAGGTATAACCTCCAAGGGACTACTCCTACTAACCTCTCCCAGCTAAGGCCCACATCTCAAAGTTTCCATAACATCTCAAGACAAGGGCCATCAGCTGGGGACCAAGCGTACAAGCACTCATTTAAGCACAACAGGTGTTTCCTGGTCACTTATCACTCTATTGCTGTTACATGGAATATCCTGGCACACAGCAGGTCCTTAATAATGGTGAATGACAAGAAACTTCTTGTCTTAGATTACAAAGGAAGATCTAGCATGAGGAACCCAGGCTGCTCTTTCTGAATGCAGCACATCCTACCTTTGAACTTTTTTCTTTAGACCATGTTTCCAAGATGCTGACTCCTGAGGTCATCAGAATAGAGCTTCTCCTACAGGCGTGGCTACCAGCAGATGCCACTATTTTGGAAGGTTACTGAAGAACCAGATGGGGGATTGGTGTGTGTGTGTGTGTGTGTGTGTGTGTGTGTGTGTGTGTGCATGTGTGCGTGTGTGTGTGTGTGTGCATGTGTGCGTGTGTGTGTGTGGTGTATTGTGCTCTTCCCCTTCTCTCTTCCTCTGTTGCTTCCCTACGTAAGATGAATAGCTTCCTCCATCATGCTCACTCATCATCACTACGTCCATTCTCACCTTAGGCTCAGAAACATGGAACTAGTTTACCATGGGCTGAAAATGTGATCCCAGCTCAAATTTTCCTCTTCATAAGCTATTTGTCCTCAGGCGTTTGTCACAGCAAAATAAGTTTGACTAACAAAGGGAGCATAAGAAAACAACAATATCAAATGTAAGACAATTTGTCAGGGCATCAGAAATACTTACAAAGAAGGTAGAGTCTACTTAGGATCTTGCAGTTATCACTAAGAACTCCAGGTTACAAGAAAAATTAATACAAAGTGCTACAAGTTAGATGAAGGTGCACCTGGGAAAGATTTTTTATGGGCAACTCAAATATTGTTGTGCTTCAGGTAATTGCAACCTAGTGCAAGCTGTGTGGTTTCACACAGACCTCATCTCCATCACCACCGTAAACCAAGGCATCTTACCTTTTACTTGCTGAAAAAGTGTTTCCATTGCACCTGTCTGCTCTTTCTGTAGTGCCCAAAGCATTCCATAGCCACCGCTTTAAAAACCTTATTAGCTTGTTGAACTTAAGTACAAGGCAAAATCATCATCTGGACCCAGGAAGCTCTCTAGGATCCAGTCCCTGAGTGTATCCTGACTTCATTCCTTACCAATATCGCCTCACTGTCTTGAGCCACACCGGGCTTCTTCAATAGATTGTCGTTCTATTACTAAAGGGTCTCACACACACTGTTCAGCATTTGTGCGTTGTTCCTCCATCCTTCCACACGACCAGTTCTTTTGCATCCTTCCAAGTCTTCCTGATAGCATCATAAATGTGGTTTCCTTAGAGAAGCCATCCTGACCCCACAACCTTAATCAGGTCCTTCTATTTATTCTTTCTTAGTACTTCTGTTTTCTTCACAGTGCCTATTATTTGTGATTTATATTTTTGTGTTTGTTTATCTCTTACCTTTCATCTTGTACAGGCAGGGAATGTTGTATTTACCGCGTCATCAGTACCTAGCAGCTCAGCGTGGTGCTTGACCTTAGACTAGGCATCTAAGAAGTACCACTTTGCTGCCTGGAAGGAGGAATATGTTAGTGGCTATCAAAAAATATATAAAGAACTTTTTTTAAAAAAAAGATAAGTTCTTTGCTATGTTGGCCAGCATAGCTTAGAATTAATACTCCTCATGCCTCTGCCTCTTAATGCTGGGATTACATACGTATGTAAACACCACAGACCACAATATAATACACTTTAATGTTCCAAAGGAGAGTTTGTCATCCATTTGTGTGTGCATGTGTGTGCTTGTATGCAGCTGTGTGTCTATGTGTGACACTTCAACCCTAAAATCTCAGGGACTTTCAGCTTATTTATTTACATAGCTGTGACAATAATATTTGACTCACAGAGACAGAGGCATTCAAATAAGTAAACGCAAGTATCAGTTGGCTGAATGGCGAGCAGTGGTATCAGGAATTCTAAGACTTTAACATGGAGAACTAACCTAGTGGACAAGGCAGAGTGGTGACCTGAAAGAGGCTTTGAGTTGGAGTTAGCCTTGGTGGGAGGGAATATAGTGAGCTGTCAAGGCAACCAAAGACAGAGGGAATTTGGTTTAACACTGGTCTAAAAGCACATCAGTGTGCTGCAAGGCAAACTGAGCATCATTACACAGGTCTCCCAGCAAGCACTGCCATCCAGGATGGGTGGTGCTCCGTACAAGTTTTTGAACCTCTTCAGTATAAATAATGAAATGGGAGTTTATCTCATATCTGGGCCAGCAGATCAGGACTCTGTTGGTTCCTCCAAGTCTGAGCTAGTTTTTTCCTCCAAATCTGGGGAGATGGGGAATCTTGCATGTCACTGGCATTGACGTATAGTAGGAAACAAAGTGATAAAGAAATGGCCCTACCAACAGACCATGGTGCCTCTGTAGCCTGTGCCTGTTTTTTCCAACATCTTTTATATTCCCAGCCTCAGGATTACTCAGAAAGCCCTACTATGTCTCCTCCTAAATTTCACTTCTCCTCCAGTCATGGAAACACTGAACATAGTTCCATTTGTGTTGCTATAACAGGATGCCTGACACTGGGTGAGGCAGAGAGGAAAAAAAGGTTCTTTGGCTGATGGTAGTAGCATCTAATGCAAGAAACCTGGCTGTGATGAAACATGGCAGAGAAATGGGAGAGGAGACACTGAGTGGAACGGGAGTGTGTATAAGCAAAGAAGCAAGAGAATGAGGAGGGACTAGGCTTGCTCTGAGAGTGCGTTTGCATTTTTGTGTATGTGCAAGTGTGTGGAGGCCAGAAGTCAACTGCATGCTGTCCTTTATGGCTCTCCACCTTATTTTTCAGGTACTGAACCAGTCCTGAAAAACTGTTTTGAGTGTGGTTCCCCATGGCCTACTCACCTTCCATCCATTGTTCTAAGCCCTCAACCCCCCAACCCTCCCCCAGACTCACTATTCCTTAAGATCCCTGCATTGGAGACCACATGCGACCTTTTCAGGAGCCCCTATCCGAACCACAGAAACTTCTATTTAATAGGAATCTAAGGGCTTTTTCTTCTGCTGAAAAAATATTGATTAAAGGCCGACTGCCAGCTGGGTTGGGCATTAAGCTCTGGGGATATAATGAATAAGGAATAGGCACATTCTTTGCCCTCAAAAGGTTATAGTTTAGTGTAAGACTCAGATATTAAATTTAAATGCATGGGTAAATACAGAACCCAAGTTGTGACATCTGCTAGGTAGGAGAGTGAGAACCCTGATAATGTTTGGTTGGCAGTCCCTCAGCACTCTCCTAGGTGACATTTGGAGGAGGTTTTGCTACCAGGGCAAGAGACTGGGCAGAGTGGGAAAGAGGTCTCCAGGTGTAGGTGAGGGAAGAACCCGAAGTGCTGTGTGCTGTGGTGGGGGTCAGAAGCAGGGGCGAGCAAGGAAGGACACAGATGCTTAGGTATGGTTAGAGTCTTAGCGCTCTACCAGGTTAAACATCCTGAACCCCAGCCTCCCTTCATCTTGGAGGCCCCCTGCAGAGCTTTAAGTGAGAAATTCCATCTTGTGATTTGAATTTTTACAAGCCCCTTCCAGCACAGTTATGTAGAGAACAAATTTGGAAGATGCTAATGAGGATGGGATTGGTGTAGATTAGGTGAGAAATAATAGTAGTTTGCACCTGGGTATGGGAGCTGGAGGGGAGCAGAGGCAGGAGAGTGGCAGGGTTGGAGACTTGCCCAGGGTTTGGGGGGGAAAGGAAAGGAAGTATCAAGAAAGCCTTTCGCTTTAGTCTGTTTGGCTCTTGCAATGGGTTTGGGAGGAGGCAGCCGGGGAGTTTTGTCCCTGGTTAAGAGAAGCCAAGAGCTTTATATCTCTTTGAGGTCTTCATGTGAAACGTTGGGATGGTTGCCCAAAGCCAAGACCAGATATCTGCTTCTCAGCCTCTGAGCATCGAGGGGCAGCATTAGGGCTCTGTGGACGCCAGTGTTTCCTGTCCAGACACTCCTTGCTTTCTGACAGGCTGCCTCTCCTCTGGTTCCGCCATGCCCATCCTCTGTGCCTTTCTCTGTCAGCTCCAGGCTGTCTTTGACTTAATGACTCTCACTTCCCAGCAAGTTCCTTCCCAGCATCACAGTGGGCGACATTACGCACTCCTCATGTCTGGTGATAACTTTTTATGAGGTTTTTATTCTTTTACAATATATTAAAGCCATATTTTTGCCAGGTTTTCACTTCGGTTTATTTCTTGCCCTTGACTCACTCTTCTCTTCCCCGCCCCCATCCTGAGACTCCCGTTCCTCTTGCTACTCCCTCTACCTGAGCAGGTTTGCTCTAGAGATGTTTAATTCTCCTTTAATCCCAATTCCCCGAGGTACATGAAAGCAGCTTTACGAGCCCATAAATCCACAAAGATAAAGTGCATTTTTATTAGTTGTGTTGACATCAAAGGGAAAAAAAATAGAATCTAATGTGGAATAGTCAATAACGAATTTGCTTAATAGCCCACCTCATCACCTTAACAGTCTCAGGAGGTGGTGGCCTCCAGGGTAGGGCTCAGGGGCTGGCAGCCTTGTACCAGAGACAGGCAGGGTACTGCCCTGGTAGATGCTGTTTCCTCCAAGGAGAAAATATTTTTTTGCAATGGAGCCTGGAGGCTTGTAGGCAGAATGTGGAAGACAGAGAGCCAGGGATAGAGGGGTCAAGGGAAGAGGTAGGTGGATTGGGAGTTAAGCCATTGGTTGTTCCGAGGCTGCTGGGGTTCCCAGCTGTCAGCTGTCAACATGGGTGAAAGTTCGGACCAGCCAGAGCTGCTTAGGTGACTGGAAAATGCAGGAAGGAATCGGGAGATATGATTTGCCATCTCAGGGAGCAGGAGACTGTAGAGGGGGTAGCATCTCTGTGAAGAGAATGGAATTTCATGGGTCAAGCTAGGGCCAAGATCAGCGTTAGTGCATCTGCGTTATCTTCAAGGCCCAGCCTTAACTTCCTCTCCCTTGGGCCACATGCTCCAATTCCTTAACTCAGGTCCTGCAGGACTTCCTTTGCTCTGGGACATAGGAATCCTTTCCACCTTTTTTTATCAGCCCAGGCTTTCTGCATCCCTTTGTGCCTACAGGTCTAGGCTTTGCAAGATTCCCTGGCCTCTATATCTCCCCATTTTCCTTGTTTTCCTTCTCTCCCTGCTGTTGCCTCTCACTCCTAAGCTCTTCAATTTGCTTAGCAGAAAGTCTTTTACCCAGGCTGTTACGGAGAGTGACATTCTGTCCGGGTCTTGTCTATGCACTCAAGACAGTTTCGGAGAATAATGAAGCTTTCTGCCATCGTCCACTTATACTTTGTTTATTTGTCTGTTTGTTTTGTTTTTCAAGACAGGATTTTTCTGTGTAGCCCTGGCTGTCCCGAATCTTACTTTGTAGATCAGGTTTCGAACTCAGAGATCCTCCTGCCTCTGCCTCCACAGCGCTGGGATTAGAGGCTACACCACTGTACCCACACAAGAGGGCATTTATGAGGCTGGTGGGGGGGGGGGAGAGGAAAGGCTGTAGAGAAGGCTCAGAAGTTTAAAGCATTTATTGTTCTTGCAGAGGACTTGGGTTTGAGACCCAGTCCACATATGGTGGCTCAGAACTATCAGTAACTCCAGATTCATAAAATCCGATTCCCCATTTTAACTTCTGAGATTCAGGCACATATGTGCTGTATTGTATGTATGGCAGGCAAAAAAACACATACATTAAAAAAAAAAAAAAAAGGCAGGGAGGAGAGTTGAACTATTCCTAATGACCACTAGATGGCAATCGTCTAACATAGAAAACAGTAAGTCTGTGAGAGGGCAGGTTGGGATAAGGTGTTGAGGAAGAGGTCTGTAATGAAAATGTAGGTGTGGTCTGATACAGGTGTTTGTCTTGGCACATGGGGTAGATCATGGTGGTGGCAATGTCACCTCTTGTAGAAACAGAAGGGCTGGTGAATACATTGTTGCCCTCCCTCCTGTCAAGATAGCAAGGTGCTTGACTCCTTTTCACCCCCTGGCCAGGTGAGGTCAGAGCCTCAGACATGAACACACCTGGTTACTACTGTGTCCAGGTGTGGCCTTCAGGGAGAAGGAACGGCCTCCAGTTTCTTCAGTAGGCTCCAGGATGGTTCTGTAGTTTAGCTTCATGTCAGGGATTGTCTTCGGTCACTAAGTGCTGAAATGGGCATAAACAGTCGAAAGGCTTTGCATGTCTGCTGGGAAATGCCCACATCAGCAATGGCTTGCCAGTGACTCATCCACAGAAACGGACAACACAGGTGCTTGTGGAATTGAGTTCAAATGGTCGCTCTTCTTCAGGACCCTGTGTGTGTCTTCAGGAAAGAAAGCGCTTGTGTGGCTCATGGGACTTGAACTGAACTTCTTCCTGAGGATTTAAATTAAAAAGTCACAGTTTACCTGGCTAAGATAGGAGGGGCTTGAGCTGGCATGAAGAAGACATTTTATCTGCAAAGATGGAGAGATCTGGGGTCCTGGTCAGGGATATCAGGATGAGTGGTCAGTGATACCAATGCAGTGGAGAGCTATGAACAGGTGGCTGGGCAGGAACGTGATCTTCTGCTGAATAAGGGAACTCTCCTCTATGGCTGTGGGACCGGTCGGTGATTGGCAGCAGAGATGGTGTTTCCTTTGCATAGTGCATGGCCTTGGTGTTCAGTAAATGCTGAACAGACATGTAGCAGGAGCCTTAAGGACACCGGGGCCAGCAGGGGACCCCTCCAGGGGAGGGCAGCCTCACTAGTGAGTCTGTGCAGCGGTCTGCTCTGCCTGAAGGCTGGCTGAGTGCCGCTTTTCCAAAGGCTGCTTTGTTCAGTAGCTCAGCAGAGCATGGGTGATGTGATCACTAGCTGGGAATTGCACAGACAGTCTTTGCTCTCTGCCATTTCCAGTTTTACTGACATGCTTATTTGACAATGCCTGAGGAACTCCTGTATCATCGTTTCTCCTAATACAGGGCTGTAGCCAGGCTCCAGCATTGCTCCAGTTAAATTCCATGCCTGCTGGAGAGACTCCCTCTAGGTGGGCCCAGCCATGTATACAAGGAGGAATATACAAAGGATCTAAGTTGTCATGTAAATGGAGGCAGTAAGGCCAGGTGCCCAGGTAAGAAAAGAGACACACTTACAGAATAAGGGACACAAATGCAATCTCAGAACTGAGTTCTACCTTATTTGACTCAAGGGGTGGGCTAGTAAAAGCCTGGTCCTGGGGTTTTCTGGAGTCAGCTCAAGCAGAATGTAGAGAACACTTAGGTCTCTGGCAAAAGAATATGCCAGCTGTCAGAGGGAAAGCATTTGCTGAACTCCAACTAGGCAGAGCATGAGTAAGACATGCTTCAAGACCTTGTGGGTATAGAAACAAAGAAACCAGCTGTTATAGTCACAGTGATAGACAATTGTGTCTCTGTTGGGCTGATAGGATTTTGGGGGTTAAATTAATTTGGGGTCACATGACTGATACGGATCAAGCAGGACCAAGCAGCTGGCTACAAACAACAGAGTTTTCCAAGTGCCAACCAGGCCTGGGGGTGCCGAAGCTCAGCAGAGAGGCCCCTTCCCATTCAACCCACCATAGCAGTCAGAGGACAATTTTCTGTTTTCTGTAACCAGATGAGAACCTCAAATCCTGAGCATTTTTGGGGGCGGGGTGTTGACATGATATTGAAATTTTTTTTTTTTTTTAGATTTTGGAACATTTCAGACTTCATGCTTTGGGATTATGGATGTGTAGCTGGTGAAGTCTATACAAATATTCTCAAAAAAAAAAAAAAAACCTTCAATCAGCTCCTTAGCTGATCTTCTTGGTGGGACCGATGTTTCTGGGCTACATTTCCTGGCCCCCCTGTAGTGTAAAGTGGCGTAGTGATTGTGTGTTTGTCTGTAAGATGTGATGGTGAGCCAAGCGTGTATTGTTGTAGGCCTGGCTTAAAGCCGTCTCCCATCCATAAGCCCCTGCTTTTTGTCCTTCTTCTTTGGCAACCCTCCATATGACAGAGCCGCAGGTGGCAGGAACCCGTGCCCCTGGACCGTCACTGTGAGAAAGTAAACGTCTTGTGTGACATCCCTTGGGATTTGGTTTTTTTTTTTTTTTTTTGTCCCTTAGGATACCTTTTATGACTTTGGCTTATCACCAGGCTTCTCATGTTGAGAAACAGAGGCTGGTGGGTGGTATGATATGGGAAGTCTCTTGCAAGTGTAGCATCTCCCATCCCTTCGACTCTGTAAAAAGAGAACAGCAAACTCCAGGAGAATGAAAGTGAACATGAGCCATAATGTACCATGAACTCCTCCTCAGCGCCTGAGCTTGGGGAGTTTCATTGAAGGCTAACTGCTCAGACCTTTCTTTGCTGGCACAGAGGACTCAACATGATCTTCATTTCCTCTTTGGATTGTGTACGATAAGGGCCTGTCTCTCTGACCTTTCTAGTAGTAGTGAATATGACAAAAATAATCATTGGTAGAGACAGCTTTTGCATGCATTCAGTGCTATATTAGGCATTATTATTAATGATAATAATTGGGACTCGGAGTCAACAAACACCAGGAGCTAATAAGCGATCATTTTAAGTGTGACATTTACTCTCAGTGACATAATATTAGCTCAAATGATGGCATAATCTATTTTATGTAAATCTAGTAGATAGAGATTAAACTTTTTATGCACAGACAAATTAGAGAATAATTATTTTCAAGGCTGAGATCTTTAACTACCAGGTTCCTTTTCTTATACTGATTAATACTGAAAGAGAGGGACCACTTTAGACCCAGAGACTGTCAAGTAAGGATTGATTAGAACTATGGAGTAACCTCGGGATGGAGGAAGAATAGAGTCATAGTAAGCAATTTAAATATGATTTGTAAAAAGTAGTACAGAAGGAACTCGGGATATTAAGACAGTTGAGACACCCTTACATAGTGTTTTTGTGTGCCACGTGTGGGTATCCTTTCACTGGACCAAGAACACAGGGTTTCTGTTCTCACAGAAAGACAGACAGTGGCCCTGCAGTCGATGTCAGCTATGAGATCACTGCATCTTTCCTTGTTCTTTCCTAAGTAGTTCATAGCTGTTAACTCATGTAAGCTGTGCTCAGATAAATACTGTTCCTCTTCATCCTACAGATGGGGAAATTGATGCAAAGAAATGGATGCTCCTCCTGATAGCCAAAGCCAGGGATCCAGATATCTCATATTAGTGCTAGGGACTAGAAAGGGCAAGATCAGAGAAAATGCAATGGAAGACATACAGCTAAGTAAGGGATGACATTGAACCAAATACAAGTGAAGAGAGGAATTCAGGGTGAGGACAAAGGAGCAGTGGTGTTCTTGGACAAGGGAAGTAGAGACGCCAAGGTCTTGGATGGGGAAGGGGTAGCCGGTTTGAGGAACATCAAGAAGAAGAAGAAGGCTGGATTGGAGAGAGTGGGTAAGCAAGGGGAAATTGACAGAAGATGCACTAGAAAGATGCTGCAGTCTTGATGAGCCTTGGCATCCATTTAATTAATTAATTAATTGGCTTTCACTTGACACATCATAGGGAACTGCTGAAGTATTTGAGCAAGAACAATGATGAGATTGAGTTAAATGTTTAAAAGAACGGACAATTTTGGGTAATCAGTGGCAAAAGTGATTGGTGGTGAGAGCAGGAACAGGAAGGGACAGAATGGAGATGACTGCAGCAGTCCAGGCAGAAGATAGCACCAGACCGGATGAAAAGAGAATGCGGCTGGACCTGAGAGGGCCTGGACGTGGCATATATGATACAAAGAAGAAAATGATGGTGGTATTGGCGCTACTTACTGAAATGAGGACGAGCAGGAATGAAGAAGGAATGCAATCATGAGAGACAGACAGTTTTGGGCACTGGTTTGGAGATGCAAACTAAGATTGCTGAGTAAGAAATTAAACACCCAAGGCTGAAGCTCAGGAGAGAAGAGATTGCATAAAAGTTTTAGGTTTTGAAATCTTAGCCTCAAATTGATTGGCTTACCTATGTAAACATGGTAGATAAGAGGTATGCTTTAGGACCTTGATATTTATACTTAAAAGATAAGGCTGATGGACAGGCAGTAAAATGAGAGAAGAATCAGACAAAAGTGGGGTTTCTAGATAGCAAGATATGTTTCTATGCAGGATGATATAGTCAGTGGCATTAAATGCTACCTATAGTTTGAATGTGGACTGTTCCCTGCAGGCTCTTGTGTTTGAATACTTAGTTTTCAAAGGATGGCACTGTTTTGGAAGACTGTAGACCTTTAAAAATCTTGAGGTTTTGCAGTGTAGCCCCACTTCCTGTCCTGTCGATTCTCTGCTTCCTGGCTCTGGGTGGTATATGTGTGGAAGTATTCAATAAGAACAGCCACTTCACACCCTTGCTACTGTGTCTTCTCATCATGATTGACTATACCCTTAAGCTGTGGGTCAAAAACAAAAAATTCTGCCTTCCTTTAGTTGCTTTTGTCAGATATCTTGACACAACAACGGGCCAGTCACCAAAATAACATCTCCGTAAGGAAAGAGGATTGAGAACTGACCAGTGGATTTGAATATGGCTTCCACAAGAGAAGTTTCTCATAGAATGATAGGGACAGAAACTTGTTCCAAAAGTCAGTATTTGTTTGGTAAGGTTGCACTAACAATCAACTCCCACGTCTCCAAAGCTTGCAGAGTAACAGTGCCTGTTTGTTGCTGGTGTTACCTGCTGGTGGATATGAGCTAAGTGATGTTCCACTTCATATAGCTTCTCACTTTGAGAGCCAGGCTAAAGCTGTAGTTTAATCTGTAAAGTCTTGTGGCCAGGGTGAGGAGCAAAGCTGCCAGCGGGAACTTGGTACCCTTTTACACCTTCTTCTCACACATGGCTCACAGCATGTCTCTTCTGTTGCTATGGACAATGCTATTTATGTGGCAAAGCCTGAGGGGTTGGGAAGTCCAGCTTCTTGTTGACATTCAGTGCAGATCATATAGTGTATTAATTTTTTTCACGACTGTGATGAAAGTCTTGTTAGAAACAATTTAAGGGTGGAAGGTTTTATTCTGACTCGAGGTTTTAGGGGATGCAATCTTGTTGGCAGGGGGAGGGTCCTTGCAGCTGAATACTGTGTCCATGATAGAAGGAGTTTGCAGTGCAGCCCATTCACATTTTACCTGACCAGAAAGCAGAGCGTCTGGACTAGAACCAGTGCTACCGTCACCTTTAAGGTCTATACCCCACTAGTTTTTGTTTACTGGCTAGTACCCATATTAAAAAGGTTCTACAACCTTCTCAAACTGTACTGTCAGATGGTGACCAGATGTTCAAGCACACGGGCTTAGGGAAACACTTTCAATTCAAACCACAACCCACAGCACACAGGGACACATGAGCTTTTTACAAAAGAAGGAAGAGTCAATAGTTGACAACAGTAATAGAATCTTCAACAGAGCAGTCCTGGGGAAAACGGAAGGTGAATTAAGAGCTAAACATTACATAAAAGTCCAGGAATTTGACTGTACAAAGAAACAGGGTGCTAGCTGGAAAGTGAACTAGGGCCAAGTCAGAACTTTATTTTTTTGTTAACATAGGGTTAGTTGAGCAGGCTTGTGTGTGATGTGCTGATCTGGAGGAAGAAAGAAATTGCAGCAGGAGAGTGATCAAATAGCTATAAGGAAAGTATTGCCTAGGTGAGTGACAACAGGTTTCTCTGGACAATAGGAAGGCTAACCTTTGCTAACGTCAGCAAACGTTTGTTTTCTGTGAAAGAAGGACACAGCTTGTTGGCACAGAGAGGCTGTAGGAAGAGACAGTCTCTGTCGGCATCTATATCCTGCATGAAACAGAACAAAGAGGTAGAAATGGCTCTAGTGATTAGAGTAGTGACACATAGTGAGGCAATTGTGACAGACAGAACAGGACAACTCCATAGGAATGTTAACTCGCTGGAGCAGTGATACTCAGCCTGTGGGTCACGACCTCTTTAGGGTCAACCACCCTTTCTACAGGGGTCACCTAAGACCCTTGGAAAACACAGATGTTTACATTACAATTCATACCTGCAGCAAAGGTACAATTATGAAGTAGCAATGAAAACAAATTTACAATTGGGGACACCACAACATGGGGAACTGTATTAAAGGGTCTCAGCATTAGGATGATTGAGAAGTGCTTCTCTGAAGGGCTATGATCATGGGTGTAGGATGAGAGTCAGAGGTGCATGTTTTTAAGTTTTTGTGCAGCTGGATGTAAGTATGATGTAGATAGGAAGCTGAGATTAATCACGGATTTGAGGCTTCCAAGGAGGCTCTCAGAATAGAGACAGACAGAGGATAAGGAATCCCCCAAGTCCATGGAAACTTGGATGTGTTTGTGGGTACCTGTAATGCCACAGTTCTCAGGAGATAAAGCAACACTTCACAAGCTCATGGGCCAACTATCCTGGTGTATGCAGCACGGAATGACAGGAGACCTGTGTCAAACCAGGTGGAACACAAATACTGACACACAAAGTTGTCCTCTGACGTTCATGTATATGTCATGACAAGCATGTGCACACACACACAGTATTTAAAAGACATGTTTAAAAACGTCAGGGCTTAATACAATTTATTCACTTAAATAAAAAATTATATTAAAAAAAAACATCAGGGCTTATAGATAGCAGAAATGGTCTGGTAGCAGGTCTCACTGGGATCTCACTGTGTGCTGCTGAAAGTACTCACCTGCTTTTCTGCTGAGCAGTGCTGAGGATTGTGTGTCCTGGGAGGCTTAGACAGAGGTGTTGGTCATTCATCACCCGGTAGTGTAGTCTGGCACCAGGAGAATGCGATAGGCCCCCGGGTCCCAGGCTTTATAGTTTTATTCTACTTCTAGCTACGAGGGAACAGAGGTCTCATGTGTGGCTGGTATCCATAAAAACAGAATGGGACTTCAATGTCAAGTAGACAGTAACAGGGGACAACAGAGGCTTCAGACTTGGGAATGAAGTGGTATGGCCACATCACAGCAGTGACTCAGAGTAGAGACCAATGTGCTTAGAGAGGAGAGGAAGGAGAACGCAAGTGAAGGGCACACCTTCTAGAGCCCCGTGTGTCAACCATTGAAGCCTCCAAGAGGCCTGCCTTCCCATTGCTATCCTCAACTTGGGAGTTTTTAATTCAACGAGGAAGAGATCAAAGGTTCAAGCACTTAAACATTCTATTGTGAGACCTTTGAACACAGGCCATTGCTGTGGACATTGCTCAACAACATCATTTTTAGTCAATTCTAGATTGGTGATCTGTATAAAAGAGCTGGAGTTGATCTATCACACCTGGGCATTTGGTTCAACAGAATAACTGTTTAGACCACGGGTTCTGAAAAATAAAGTATTTTTCTCAGGCTTATTATAAGGTTTACACGTCCAAGGTTTGTTTTTTGAAGTTGCCTTTCTGTTTTTTTGTTTTGTTTTGTTTTTTTCTCCCCTTCAGTCCCTACAAAGTTGCAGCTGGCTGCCTCTTTGGTCATGGCTATCTCTCTCTCTTTCTCCTTGTCTCTGTCTCTCTGTCTCTCTCTTTGTCACTTCACAAGGGTTGTACTTATCACAGACTTCTATAGCACTGTCTTCAGGTTCTCTCCAGGAGATCATGAGTACAAGTGCTCCCACTCTGAAGATCCACAGTACAGAGTTTGAACCTCAGCTCTTCTTGTTCACTGTTCTTTAACTTTTTCTGGTCATCAGTTTGTTTGTTTTATACTCTTGACATTTGTATATGTGTACCTGTGTGTGAATGTGTTCATTTCAGCATGTGTGTGTGTTCATATATGCACAAGTGGATATGTGTTCATACATGTGTATGCAGTTGCTTTGCTTGTGTCATGCATGTGCCTGTGTATGTGGGAACCAGAGAATCCCTTCAAGTCTCAGGTCTCAAGCATTATCCACCTTCAGTTTTGAGATGAGGTCTACCACTGGTTTGGAACTCAACAAGTAGAGTAACCTAGCTGACCAGTGAGGCCCATGGACCTTTGTCTTTGCCTTCCCAGAGTGGAGCTTATGAGTACTCACCACTGGGCCCAGTTTCTTTCTTTCCAGGAGGGTTCTGAGGATTTAACTCATGTATGTATTTCTCCAGCTTATCCACACTGTAAAGATGGCCCGCTGAGTAGACTTCTCAGCTACAAAACTGGATCTGGGAATAATATAATGCTTATGTTCAGGTGACCTTCACGTTCGCAATAGTATTCCAAAGTAAGTGTAAAATAATAGTGCTGCTAGTGATTTGGGTCACCAAAAAAGAGCCATAGTGTTAATCTTAATTGACAGTGTGAACATTTATTGTAGACTTACAGGAAATTACACAGTCTGTACAGAGGATCTGTACTACCAGTTCCAATTCCACTGGAGATCCTGGGATGTATCTCTCAGAGATAAGAGAGAATAACTGTGTGTGAGCTGTAGGTAACAGCACTATTCCCTTGAACTGATATTTGAAGGTTATATGATTTAATAGGTAGACTTAATACAGGCCAATTGTTATTATACTCTTAATTATCATCATTGTATTATTCCATTTACTTTCCAAAATCTGGGTACTACACTCTCTTTAACATAGCTGTGCTGTCACAGTCCACTGCAAGGGGCCAAGGGAGTGACCACTGATAATCTTCCTTCACAAATGCTCCTGAGTTTCCCTTCTCACCCAGCGAAAAGTGCTACCTGTGCTGCCTTATGAGATAGAAATGGAGACTAGTAAGACATGACATGAGAACCACAAAGTCAGGAGCTTACCCTTAGCAATATCATTTGAGAAAAAGCTCAGAAAGGTTAAGCACCTTCTCCATGTTTTCCAATCCCTAACTAGAGGCAGGATTTACACCAGGACAGTGAAGCTCAAGGCAGGGACTCTTTCCACATTTCTCTCTTGTGGGTCCCCCTCAAGACTGGCTTTTCGAGCCTCTGTAACTAAGCTGCAGCCTGCCCTACCTCTCCTGTTTCAGAATGCAGGTGCTTTCTCATTCAGGACTCTTTGCCTTTCTCCAGCTCCTGCCTTTCTTCTCTTTACCCACCTGTCACTTCAGTCCTAAATCCTGCTTCTTTCCTCCCCACCCTCTGCCCAGTAGACTCCCACGTTCACTGATCTGCTCCTCTGTCTACCCTTGCCATGGTCATCAGGATGGCCTTTTGGTAATTAGTTGTATCATCTCTCTCTGGGTCCACCTGTCCCTCTAGGACTTATACAATGCTGGAAATCTGGAAGATCAGATTTTATGTACAAATGATCCTAGGATGAGATTTAAGTAGCAGATGTCATGGCTCATGCCTGAAATCCTAACAGTTGGAAGGCTGAGTCAAGGAAGATTACAAGCTCTAGGCTGGTATTGTACATAGTGAGACCCTGTGATGCTGAAGGTGATGATGATGATGACGATGATAACAATAGTTCTATCTGTGATGAAGATCTGTTGGCATTGCAGGAATTACCGAAGATACTAGCACACTATCCAGAGCTTGGTTGAGGGGAGCCTGAGACTTTCAAGGTTGGCAGAACAACACAATTGCAGCTTTCCCATAAATGCCGTCAATGGCTGCAAACAATATAGTCCCTGTTGTGGTTCGAATGCAAAATGTCTCCATTAAGCCCCAGCTGGTGGCAATAGTTTGCAAGGCTGTGGAGCCTCCCTGGAAGAAGTGGGTCACTAGGGGTGGGCCTTGAGATTTTGTAGTCTGTGTCCACTTCCTAGAAACTCTCAGGTTCCTGACTGTGAACTCAATGTGATCAGCTTCTTCACTTTCTGTTACCATACCTTCCCTACCACTATGGATTAACAACCTTAAACTGAGAGAGAAAGCCAACCCTTCTTCCATTAAATTGCTTCTCATTAAGTATTCAGTTGCAGCAATTAGAAAAGTAATCATTAAGGTCAGTGATGTCTAATAGATCACGGCAGTGCCAACCAGAGAGCTCACTCTGAGATATGCTTTAACTTCTTTTCTATAATGTTCTTTTCTGGACTCCCAAAGAGCCAGGATCCCATTGTTTCCCATTGTTTCCTGAGCATCATGGGGGTAAAGCAAGGATGCAAGAGGATGTTCACAGCAGCCTACATTCCTGGTAGGTATTAAGAACCATGGAGTGTGGCGGTATTTCAGTGGTGACTTTGCCTTTTCTAGGAGCGACTGGGGGCTTTTGTATGCCCAGCGGGCTATTAGAAACCTTGGCTGGATTCATTTCTTTTGAGTTCAGAATGAGGATATTGGCATAAAATGCAGAAGTAGGCACAGAGGAAAGGCTTTTCCCAGTTTCCACTTGATGCAACAAAGCATCTGTTCAGCCTGATATTCATTCTCTGTGTTGATCCTGCATTCCCTAATGCTGAGATGAAATAGCATCCGACAATGCACAACAATGAGGACCACTTACAAACCCCTCCACTAGCTGCTTCTTCTACAGGAACCCAAGCATATACTCCTTAAAGCACCAAGATGTTTTTAAATGTCCACCTTTCCCAGAATTGGTAAATTATGAATATAATTTTGTAGGAAGAAATATAATTTTGTGTACAAGATATGGATCCTGACTCTCTCTGTAGGCCTAGGGTTTCCTGGTCACCTGACCATGCCCTAATTTCAGCCTAGATCCCTTGACCTTTAATTCTTACCCCACATCACATCCATGTCCTTCTACAGAGCATCTTTTCCTAGCTTTGGACTGGTTGTGACTGTCTTCCTCATGACTTCCTTCTGTAATTATTCTAAGGTCATCGACATCTCTTTAATAGCTTGCAAACTCGCAGCCTTCCTATCTTGCTGCTCTCTCTAAAGGCCTCGATTCTTTCTAATGACCCTGTCCTCCCAAGAGTCCTACCATGAGACTTCTCCTACCCTCTCCCTGTTAATTATCTTACTTCTCCCTGAATCACCAAGGAGCTTGCTTGGGCTGGGTGGACGATCCCTGTCATCTTGGTTTCCTTGCATCTCAGTTGCTTTTTCTGTTCTCCAGCAAGAACTGGAGAGAGAGAGAAAAAAAAGAGAGAAGAGAGAGGGAGAGAGAGCAAGGGAAAGAGAGAGAATTTATGGCTGTGTGGACTCTAAAAAGGAAGAAGAGAATTTTGATGTAGGATGAAGGAGATCTAGTGCCAAATTCTTGATATTCACATATTTATGCATTTATCAGGCTTTTGAGTATTACTACATTCAAGCATCCAGTGGTCATTAGGAAGTGTCAAGATGGACAAAATACAGTGCGGCACTGAACTTGCTGATTTTTCTCTGGGAGGCAGGCACAGCAGCCAATAAGAGCAAGGCAAGAACATGGAGAAACTGCAGCACAAACATGGAGGTGCTCTGAAAAGGAGATCTTTTACAGCCTGCGGTGCTTTAAGAAAGCTGAGAAGGGACAGTTGCTTTGAGTCATCAGATTCAGCCAAGGGAAAAAACCAAAAGCAGGACATGCAGGGGGAAAGATGCTTTACAAAAGGCCTGCATTTTGAAGCTGTGGTATGTGATGGATCTGGCTGCTCTGGGGGGGAGTCATCTTTCAGGGTTCTTGCTACAGTGCTCTGGTTCAGGAAGTGTTTAGAGATGACTTAAATCATGAAACACATCACAGGTTTGACAGGAAGGCTGGGAGATTTACCCTATAAGGGGCTAGATACCATTTAAAGTTATCAAAAAGATTCAGTAAATTATCATTTGTATTGTCAGCATCAGTCATGGAGGGAAACATTTGATTGAGGCAACAGATAAAGTTCGGACCTATAGCCGAAATCTTTCAGGTAAGAAATGGAGGCTGGGAGCTCACTGGAGGAGTGTTCAGAAAGTAAAAGTAATAGGAACTATAGACAAGCTCTCTAGACATGCAGAAGAAGGAAATGATGTACAGATGGGGAGAAAGCTTCAAAGAGGACAGGGGATGGAGGGGTGGGATGGCAATGCCATCTAACAGGGAGGGGAGGGAGAGGTACAGCCAGGCAGGGAGACCTGTAGCTGTTTAGCATTCAGTGAAGGTTCCCATCTGGGAGGGTGTGGCTATGTGTCTACAGGAGTAGCCCAAGTCTAGCAAGGGAATGGAAAACAACCACAGTCTACAGATGGAACTAAAAAGAGGGGAAGACACCAGGGTAGTAAGTTCTCAGAGTCAAGGACAGGAAATAGTTACCCTAATATTTATGGGCCATATGTTTGTGTCCTCCTTTTCCAGTTCATACTCTGAAGCCCCATTCTCCAACAGGAGTCCTGGAGAGCAGAGGCTATTGAGAAGTACAAAAGTGAGAACCTAATGATGATATTAGTGTCCTTGAAATGTGATGCCAGTACACCAAGTTCAAATGCAAATATTACTTTAAAAGGTTTTATTTTCATTTTTAGTTATGTGTGCATCTGCATGTGGGTGTGTATACACGATTACAGGTGTCCAAAGGGACCAGAAGATAATACTGGATTCTCTGGAGATGGAATTGCAGATGGTTATGCCCATTGCGGGAACAGAATCTGTGTCCTCTGCAAGGGCAGTACATGTTCTTAGCCACCGGGTTGGCTCTCTGCCCTGCAAATCATCTTTTCACTGAATTGCTTCAACATCGTCTATGCAGTGGCTACTATCTAATAATGTCTTAATTCAATTTCCATAAGCCTCCTCTAATGAATTCTGTTTAGCATCCTACACTAGGATGTGGCTACTTCTGAACAGGATCTCCCTCTTTCCTCCACAGGACGGTAACAGCTTGCATTTCCCTTTTTCCTTGGCCCACTAGGAAACCTAGAGGCCAATTTCAGACAAATCATAGCAAAGAGAGTCTTTGTGGTCATCAGCGCAAGAATCCTCTCCTTTGCCTGGAGGATGTCTGATTTCTTTTTCATCTTTATTTTCTATTCCTGTGTATAGAACTAGTGATGTTTTTTTTTTAATGTTCAATATAAGTTTATTGAGCAAATAAAACCTGCAAATGGCGATTTTCTCCATAAATTGGAGTACTTAAATTGTCAAAACATGCGTTTTGCATGTTGTTTTGACCAAACGCTGAGATGTTTCTACGGCAAAACATTGAATGCTGCCATTATGTAAATATTTTATTTTAAGCCATATAAAATCCTTTCAGAGTCTGGAGAAGTACGAATTTCCCGAAAACAGGAAAGGCTTAACCTCTCTGGATCTCTGGATCTCTGCTGTGAAATGGTGGTAAGAACTGTGTCTGCTCATTCAGGAGAGAATGGAGACTGAAACCACCTGAGGGTAAATGTCCTTCACACAGAAAATAACGCCCATAGCAAGGCTTGTTTTCCTTCTGTCTTACTCATGTGTACAGCCTAAGCCCATGGAGCAGGTATGGTCTTAATTACCTATGGCCTTTTCAACTCAAAGATCCCACAAGCCAGAGGCTTATTCTTGGACTAAGCTGGGATTTGTCACGGTCAGCCAAACTCTGTATTTACAGGGCATAATGCTTGTTCTCAATTGTCAGTGTGATGAAATCTACAATAATCTGGGAAAAGGGCCTCTGGGTATGCCTGTCAGTGGCATTATCTTGGTGGGGTTAATTGATGTGGGAAGACCACTGTGAGTGGCACCATTTTCTAGGCAGGGATCTTGGCCTACAAAGAAAAGAGAGAGGGAAAAGAACACAAGCATCCATTGCTCTCCTCTTCCCGACAGAAGACTTGCTGAGACAAGCCTCTTCAGATTCCTGCTGCCTTAACTCCTCCACAAGGACAGACTGCGTTTGAAGTGCCAAAATAAACCCTTCTATGATGAAGTTACTTTTGTCAGAAAAGAAAGAATCCTTACGACAGCTCCAGGAAAGGTTGGGCATAGCACAATCAAATTTGGGTACCTGGCAAGAAGTTCATTGCAGACCTACAGGGCACGGTCTCTGCTTGCTCTGCAGTCCCTGTGGTTGTAGAGGGAAAGGATGAGTAATGAGAACCAGGCCTCCTCCCTGCGTGGTTTGCTGGCCCATCACTTACAGCCCCCGACGAACTACCACCTTTCACAAAGGCACTGTTTCCGGGTGGTTTATAGATGAGGGGCCCACAAAACTATTTTTTTTCTAATTACATTTTTGAGCTTGAGATACAGTTGCCCATGGGATTGCCTGGCTCTGGAGGAGGAAATAGAGACGAAAAGTTAGAGGAGACTATGGGAGGTTTGATCCCACCGTGCTGCCGGAGACTATTTAAAGAGTTAAGAATGAGCTCTGTTTTTTACCCGTGTCTGTGGTTAAACTGGCTAAGATTTGACAATCATTTTGAGATTAGGTCACCTAGTCATTCAACAAACACTTTCCGAAAGACTGTGATCCTTAAGACCCGGTGTGCATGTAGTTCTCTGGACAGAGCTTGTCACATTTCGTAATGTCTATTACTCTGTCTAGGGATCTTGTTAAAACTGAGAGTCAGTCTCCACAGTTTCCCAGTGAAGCCTGAGTGTTTGGCTTCCTGACAGGTGCACCCATCCTCGCCCCCACCCCCAGGGCTGCCCCTGTTACACAGACCCTGCCCTGTGGAGGAAGGTTCAGTACAGCCTTATAACACATGGCTTTGGCTCTCAAGGGGCTTTCATTCCAATGAGGCAAACAGACTGTCAGCAAGTCTTTCAGCTAAGGCGGAAGAGGAAACCCAAGCAGGGAGACAGGAAGACACAGGAGCTGAAGAAAAGGGTCCATTCCGTGTTAGAGGATCAAGGGAAGCTTTTGGTCTGGGAAAGATTAAATTACATCTTGACGGACTGGGGAGACCCAAGTTTGGGTTCTCAGTGCCCACAAAAAGCTGGGTGTACTAGGCAGGGTGAGACAAGAGGGTCCCTCAGGTTTGCTGTCCAGCCAGCCTGGCCAATCAGAACTTTAGGTTTGGTGAGTAAATCTGCTAAAAAAAAAAGGTAGATTGGTGTCCCCCTTCCTCCACTGGAAGTCACCCCTGGCTACAGGAGGTGGCCACTTCAGGCTCTGTATCTCCCACTGCTAGGAGTCTCAGCTAGGATCACCCCCATCGACTCCCAGGTTTTTTGGCTAGTTCCAAAGATGTCCCCCCACCACGCCACTGTTTTGAGTTATTTCTCCCAGCCCTCCTCCGTTTCCCCCCATCGGATCCCAACTCCTTTCCCCCTCCCCAGCCCCTCTCCCACTCCGTTTCCTCCCTCCATCAACTTCAGATGTCGTGTTATTTACCCTTCCGAGTGATATTCAAGCATCTGCCCTTGGGCCCTCCTTGTTACTTAGCTTCTTTGGGTCTGTAGATTGTAGTGTAGTTATAATGTGCTTTGTGAATAACCTCTGCTTGTAAGTGAGTACATATAGGTGAGCATGTCTCTCTGGCTCTGGGTTACCTCACTCAGCATGATATTTTCTGCTTCCATCCATTTGCCTGCAAGTTTCCTGGCGACCCTGTTTTTAAGAGTTGATTAGTATGCCATTTTGTAAATGAGCCACATTTTCTTTATCTATTCTTCAGGAGAGGGACATCTAGGTTGTTTCCAGTTTCTGGCTATTGCAAATAAAGCTGCTAGAAACATAGTTGAGCAAGTGTCCTTATGGTATGAGTATCTTTGGGGTGTATGCCCAGAAATGGTATAGTTATGTCTTAAGGTAGTGCTATTCCCAATTTTCTGAGAAAGCACCAAAGTGTTGTATTGCTGCTCAAAGAGAGGGGGTCCAAGTGTCTTTAGGGTACATGGATGGCCAGGGTCTCAAGCATTAGATATGTTATATGCCAGATAAGTCAGGCACCATTGGTTTTTCAAATACCAGAGACACCCCTCAAATTACTCACTGGTTGAAATCAGAACAATGCTATGCATTCCTACAGACAGTTCAGGCTCTGCAGTTCAGTTCAATAAACACCAATGGTTTCCCACCCTATAAAGGAGGTTTCAGCCTCTTAGTTATTCAAGGAAGGACTCCAAGGCTAAGAGAACAGAGGCTGCCAGTTCAGGACCGATGAGGTTACTTTGAACTGAGTTCCATGCACAGCAAGCAGCCTGGCTGAGTAGGTTTCTTGTGCACGTGTCCCCTGTGGCTGCTGCTGCAGACAGCTGGAGATGCATGCACACAGAGAGACAATTAACACCCGCATTTAATCCAAAGCTCAAAGGCTGTGAGAGAAAATGTTTACAGTCAGCAGCAGCAGCTGTTTGGGGAAAGCTGGAAGAGGAGAGCCTGGGTCATCTCTGCTCACAGGGCATTGCCATTGCTGCTGCTGCTTCTAGAACAGGAAGCCCCAGGCTTCTGCTTCTTCTTCCTCCCATAAGCTCAGTGTGCTCAACATGTGATAAAGACAGCTAGGAGATCATTCATGAGAAGCCTTTGAAAATCGACAGAGGGTGGTGCATGGGAGAGGCGCCTCCTAGACTAACCTGAAAATACTGACGAATAGTGAATAAACGTGATGTAGTGGTCCAGAAAGAGGTGTGGCACGCTTGCTCCTGGACTAAAATCTCACTGATCAAGGCTCTGCGAATGCACAGATTGTAGCTTCACCAACCAAAACTCTTACAAGTGAACCAACCATAGACTCAGCAAGTACATCGATTATGTATGTCACATAGGCAGTTTCCTTTCTGTCAATCACAAGCCTTTTGCTGAGTCAGCAGGGAGTGTGTGTGTGTGTGTGTGTGTGTGTGTGTGTGTGTTTTCCCCCTCTTTCTGGACTTTAAGACTGCTAATTTAGGGAGTATGGTTACAGGCATGCATCACCAGAGTATAAGCACAATGGGTTCTTGGTTACAGACCTGAGTCTCCCACAGTACATGTTTTATGAGTCCTGGCTTATAGGCATAAGCATCCCATAGTAAACACACCATGAGTACTGGCTTACTGCTTTTAGTCTCATACAATAGATTCACGTGTACTGGGTAACAGACACATGAGCCTGTCTCAGTATGTGCACCATGCGTGCTAGAATGATAGGTATCTTCCTCCCAGAGTACACGCACCATGAATGTTGGCTTAAGCTATGGGCCCACCATAGAGTATGCTCCATGAATACTGGGGTTTGAGGAATATACCAGAGTATATGCACTATTAGACCTGACTCACTGTTCCCAGTTTTTCATAGTACAGTCACAAGGAGTGCTGGGTGATAGTCACGAGCCTCCTACAGGAACGCACCAAGGGTACTATGCTATGATTGTGTCTCCAAAGTAGATGCACAATGAGTGGTGGATTGCAGGCTTGAGACTCAGACTGTACATCCTCCATCGATGCTTACTTAAGCCACGAGATCACCATAGAACATGCACCATGGATCTTGGGTTTTAGGCATAAGACTCCCTCAGTGCATCTACCACTAATGCCAGCTTGCTCTTTTGAGCTCTGTACAATACACTCAAAATGAGTGCTGGGTTACAGATGAGCACCACACACTATATGCCAAATGAGTACTGATTTACTGTTTTGAGACTGTCAAAGTACATTCACAGTGCTGGATTATAGGCATGAACCCCCAACAGAACATATACCATGAACGCCGGTGTCCTGGCTAGTTTTATTTCAACTTGACACAAGTTAGAACCAGCCAAAATGCCTCTATAAGATCTGGATGTAGTGTATGTTCTTAATAAGTGATTGATAAGGGAGAGCTCAGCCCACTGTGGATGGTATCATCCCTGGGATGGTGGTACTGAGTTCTATAAGAGTGCAGGCTAAGCTAGTCATGGGAAGCAAGCCAGTAAGCAGCACCCCCCATAGCCTCTGCATCAACTTCTGCTTCCAAGTTCCTGCTCTGTTTGAGTTCCTGTCCTGACCTCCCCTCTGGCTCTTAGAGTCTTTTTCACTTCTCATCCACAGGGATTGACTAAGATCTGCCTAATGTTTGACTGTGGGTCTCTGCATCTGTTTCCATCAGTTGCTGCAAATGTAGTGCAATGGAAACTCCTAGGAAGCTATCAGGGTGACCCCAGCTAAGAATCCGAGCAGGGAGGAATATGGAGTCTAAACCAGGCATCTACGGTAACCAGGTAACACATTCAGTAGTGGGACTGGGACACCAATCAGGCACAAAACCTTCGACCTACAATTTGTCCAGCCTGCAAGATGTGCTAGGTAAAGTTACCCTTGTGGAAATGGCCAATCAGTGACTGGTCTAGTTTGAGATCCGTGCTGTGAGAGGAAGCCCACCCCCCGACACTACCAGGAGAGTCAGGACCAGAGGCTGCATAGCCAAGAAACCTAGGCTAGAAAAGGTTCCCTAATGATGTTCTGCTTTGTTCATAGATTGGTGCTTAGCCCAATCGTTAGCCAAGAGGTTTTTTTTTTCTTTTTTAGTTAAAAATTATATAGGCCTCGATTAGTTGACTCTGTTGGTCTTCTTGTGGCATTGTTTTCCCTTCACTCCCCGAGCTCCACCTAATGTTTGGCTGTGGGTCTCTGCACCCATCAAGAATTTAGATTTTTAAAAAGATTGAATTTTAAAGTTGTTGCATTTGTGAAGACTGTGGGACTTTTTAGGTTTGTAACAGGTTTTATATTGTGATGTTAATGTGTGATCTTGGGGAACAGCCAAGAAAGGAGGTCATGACTCAACAGTGATGTTTGTATGTCAGGTTGACAAGGGGTCAATTGGTCTGGCTAGTCTTATGTCAACTTGACCCAAGCTAGAGCCATCTGAAAGAAGGGAACGTCAATTAAGAAAATGCCTCCATAAACCTTAGCTGTAGGGCATTTTCTTAACGATTGATATGGAGGGCCCAGTTCATTGTGGGCGGTGCTGTCCCAGGGCTGGTGGTTTGAGCTTCTATAAGAAGCCAATGGCTGCTGGATAGTAGGCATGAGCCTACCACAGTACATGCACCATGAGTGCTGGCTTACAGCCATGAGCCTACCATAACCTATGCATTATTAATCCTGGATTATAAGCACAAGCTTCCCACATGTACCATAAGCGCTGTCCTACTGTGGAGTCCTGCACTGAACATTCATCATGAGGTTTACAGGCACAGGCCTCCTGCAGTACATGTACCATGAGTGCTTTGTTACTGTTTCCAGTCACATGGTGCATTCCCAGTGAGTGCAGGGTTATGGGCTTCAGCCTGCCACAGTATATGCACCACTTGTACTGGCTGTTTTGTTTTGTTTTGTTTTGTTTTGTTTTTGTTTTGTTTTGGATCACACAATATGTTCGCAGTGAGAGCTAGCTTATATGCATGGGCCTTCCAAAGTATATGCACCATAATTCCTAGTTTATAGACATCAACCTCCCACTGTACAGAGCCACTCTGTAAGTTCTGCTCCCCCAGAGAACCCCAACTAGTACAATGCACCGTGAGTTCTGGGTTATAGGATTGATCCTCTACATGACATGCAGCATAAGTTCTGAGTTACTGGCTTGAGCTTCACACAGTTCAGTCACAATGAGTGTTGGGTTATAGGCATGCACCTCACCTAGCACATGCTCCATGGGTGGTGTGTTAATGGTTGAGTCCCATGAGTGTTGGGTTTCAGGTCTGATTCTTCCTGAGTATATGCAGCCTGTGTCCTGGGATACAAGTGTCAGGCTTCCATAGTGTATGTGCCATGAATGCTGGGTTATAGGCACACGCTTTCCACAGCACATCCACCATGATCTCCATGTTACTGCCTAGGGTCTCACACTCGGGCACGAGCTTCCCACGGAATATTCATCATCAGTTCAGCATTACTGCTTGAAGTCTCACCAGGTACATTCACAATGACTGCTCGGTTACAGGCAGGAGCCTTCCCCCTCCCACCCCCCTCCACTCATGCGCCATGAATTGTGGGATATAGGGGGTTAGCCTCCAAGAGGACATGCACCAGGAGTATTGTTGGGTTACAACTGTGGGCCCACAATAGTACACGATTGCTGGGTTATGGGCAAAAGCCTCCCACAGTGTGCGTTCCATGAGTTTTGTGTCACTGCTTAGAGTCTCAGAGTATATTCATAGCAGATGCTTGATGCATGAACCACCCACATGTGCTGTGGGTTAGTGCTGTGCATCTCCAAAAGTACACAAACCGTGAGTACTAGGGTACTGGCCTGAACCTCCCAGAGTAAATGCAACATGAGTGCTGGGTTACTGGGTTGAGCCTTGAATAGAACATTCACAACGAAAGCTTCCGCAGCATATACCTGATGCTATGTTACAGGCATGCTCCTCCGACAGTGAAGACTCATTCTGTAGGTTCTGTTATCCTAGAGAACATGATGCTTCCTGAGTGCTGGGTTATAATCATAAGCCTCCTGCTGTATATGCACCATGAGTGATGGGTTAGAGGGATGAGTTTTCACGTTACATGAACCATCAATTTCTGCTTTGAGTCTGGTAAAGCGCCTTCACAATGAGTGCTGGGGTTTTCAGGCACGGGCCTCCTGCGCTCTGGGTACTGGGTTAGTGGTGCTGCATTTACAACACTGCCTTAACCTTGCGTGTTGTGTTATAAGTCTGCACCTCTCAGAACACATGCAGCATAAGTGCTGGATTACCGGTACCAGTCTCCATAATACATGCTACACGATTGCTCTGATACAGGTGTCTGCCTCCCACTGGGCATGCACCATGGGTGCTGTATTACAGCTATGGGCCCACCACAGTTATTTACTAGGTACTGTGAGTGCTAGTTTAAAGGAGGCCATGCACCGTGAGTGCTTGGTTACTGATTTGAGTCTCTCATAGTACATTCGTGATGAGTGTTGGGTTGTAGGCACAAGCTCCCCACAGCACATGGACCGTGAGTTCTGGGTTAATAGTGTGAGAGAGCCAAATTGCCCTCAGGAGGATAAGGTCTCCCCACACACTCCCCAGCTTACCCTCTCTGTTGTCATTTCTCCCATCTGAAAACAGAGGCTGGATAGGATCACTCACTTCACATGTGGGGAAGTAGAACTGAGGGAATCCACGAGAAGCACGGAGCACAATTTCTGGTCTGTGTTAGGAGGGGCATAGGGGGAGAAGAGGGAGGGAGGCTGGGATTGGGAGGGGCAAGAGAGGGGGCCACAGCCAGGATACAAATTGAATAAATTATAATAAATGCTAGTAAAAAGTCCCCAGTACTTTGCAGCCTGGATTTCACTCTTGCTGCCGAGATGCTTTGCTTAATCTGGTCTTGTTACCTGTGTGTCCTTGAGGAGACTTCTCCATCAGTTTCTGTCCTAGGGAGGTAATGTATGATAACATCCAGCCTGCTTATCACATGCCTGCCATCACGATCAACAGTTATAGACTGTTTTTCTTGCCATATTCCCTAAACAACAAACCCACCAACCATATTTAATTTATACCATATCAAGCATTATACCTTCTAGACATGGTTTGAAGTATACAGGTAGATGGGCACAGTCTAAATGCAAACACTAAGCTCTTTTATATGAGAGACATGGGAATCTATGGATGTCGGTATTTAGCATGGTCCTAAAACAAATCCCCCATGGACACAGAGGGGTGGATGTACAGCCCCTGTGTGCTGAACACTGACTGTGTTGCCACCGTTTTCAAGATTGTGCTAAGACTGTGGAATACAGGGAATACCTAGAAAATATAATCTGCCCGAGAAGGATGCTCCACAGCCATTTTCTACTGTTATTTTTTGCTCCAGTGGTATAGGGGTGGAGACAAGTGAAAATCATGTCAGAGGTAAAAGATGATGGTCTGGGGTGCCTAATCCTTATGCTCTTGGCTCGTGGCTTCTCTCTTCTGTACTCTCATTACTTGCAGGGTATTTGAAGGAGCAGCCAGGGTCTGTAAATTGCTCAGGGTCCAGGGGCTGATGTTAGATCCTTACTCTAAGTACCATACTGTTGTTTAACTGTCAGGGCAAAGAGAATGGTTCCCCATCTCAGAATTTTCCCTTTCTCCTGGGTTACAGCTCACCGCTTCTCTGCTGGTTCCCCAAACACTTGGCCCTCTACCTTCTTCTCTTCTTCCACTGGCACAGTCTTTCTGGGATTTTGTTGCTTTCTTGCTCATATCCTTCAGTGGCTCACTACTTCCCCTGTAGTTAGTCTGAATTTTTCCTAGACAGGTCTGCTCTGGTCAACATCCATCAAGTCACCCTGGCTCCAGATACAACAAACACTCAGGGTAATCTGAAGCCCCGTGTGGCCTCTCGCCTGTCGGCAAACTCTTTCTCACTGCCTCAAGTGTCTTCTCACTGCTCAAATAGCACAACTTTCTATCTTATGACAGGCATATAGAAAGAAGCAACTTGCTGAAGTCAGAGAGGAAAGCAAGTCAGAAGGCGTTTGGTCCTTTAGAGTCTATATTATAGTAGGTAGAGACATACATTAGAAAGAGAATATGTAAATAAAATATAGGCACACTTTGTCTTCCTAGATTTGCATACTTGGGTATGTGTGTGTGAGTGAATAAACAGCATCATGCCGTGGTCCATAAGGTCAGGAATAGTGAGTGGGGATCACTAACTCATTGAACTAATCCTTGCTTTTTTACACCCAGGCTAGGTGTTCCAAGCCTTCCTGGAAGCTTCAGGTGGGGTGTCGTTCATCTGTGCTCCCAAGGCACCTTGCCAAGACCAGGGTATTCTTTAAGTGCTACACCTGACTCCAGGTGTCAGTAGCATCTGTCCTTGGAGACTGTTATCCTTCTGAGGCAAGTGGCTGTGCCATTCAGTGCACAATGGCTTCCCTAAGTAGAGTCAAATTGATGACTATGACAGAGTCCCCAGAAGGAGGGGGCCTAGGATCAGGAAACAGAGAGACCAAGGCAGCTAAGCCTGGGCAGGCTTTTCTCTCCCTTATTTAAAAGAGTGCACTTGAAAATGGAATTGTGGAACTGAGTTGGGCATTTGTTTATAAATGACAAAGGCAGCCAGGAGCTTTTGAGGAGACCCTCATTCATCCTGCCCCATCACCTCTCTGTCATTTTCCAGTTATTTAGAACCAGCCGGCCAGATAGCCCTTAACCAAGCAATATACATGTTAATGTGGAGAGCAGGGACTGAGATTGAAGTAGCAGCAAAAACACATTATTCAAGAGGGAAGACGAGGAGGAAAAGAGAAATGGACAAGGTAGGGGGAGGCTTGGGGCAGCTCTAGCTTTCAGTGAAAGTCACAGGCAGCCATGCCTTCAAGGGCCTGGTGGCCACCTGCCTCCATTCCATAGACCCTCCCTTGAACCTCTCCCCCCAGTCTAAAAATGCCCTTCGTTTAGTTTATTTTTAACCATCTCCATAAGGCCCCTGGCAGTCTCATTTTAATTAGATTTGTGCCCAAAGAGGCTGTAGCTATTGACGGAATGATTTCTTTCCTTCTCTCCTTATTGGCATTGCGTAGGGGGCAGCCAAAAATTCTTTCAGAGAAGTGGAAAGTTTAGCATTTAATTATTTATTCTTGGCTATCTGGTTCCGGGTCTAGAACACTGGAGCTGGCAAGGGGAGGTAGCTCTTGCTTTTGCCTCCTTTAGTGACACACTGTTGGTTTTTTAGTATGGCAGCTTCCATATTTTATCCTTGGACAGGCCTTATTAATTACCTTTGCCTTCAATTTATTCCCCTTGCTCTCAGAAATGATGGACCCTAGTGAAAAAAGAAATAGGTGGAGAAAGGATTCAAATACAAGACTTATCAGGACTCTGAGTTCATCAGGAGAGACAGCTACCCTTCCTAGATCCTGACTGGCCCCTGTATGCCCTAGTCACAGTGTAGTTGAGAACACTGGGAGACACTGTAGTTCACCTCCAGTTCAAATCAATGACTTACAGCTGCTCAAACATGGCCTTGATGGACTTCTTTCCATCCCACTTCCTCTTTGTCACTTTGTTCTTGCTAAACTGGGTATTTATCAATTGATGTTTGGTTTATCAAACACACCACACTTATGCCTTCTTCAGGTTCTCTCTACCTGGTTTCCTTTGTCTTTCTTATCCTTAACCTAGTTTTCTCTGCACGTCTCAAGACAGTCTCTTCATCATATAGAGAATCTATTTTTATATACCTTGGAGGGTCATCTCATCATGATCTTTCCATGCTCAAAAATTATTTTAGATTTTATTTGACTGTGTACACAGTTTGCCATCTTAGCTAAAATGTAGGCCCTCTGAGGGCAGGGACTTAACCTTGCTTTTCTCAATGCCACTGACTCACCACTTAGGACAGTGGTTGGCAAACCCTCTCAGGGACTGTGATGATTAAACTGATGCTAATGACAGAACCTCTGCTCTCATTTCTTCCACTGTACTCCTCCATCACCGCATTCTCATTTCATGTCCATAATCCTTCTTTTTCTTCAAGGTTACCTTGAAGGCCACCCCCTTTGTGGGACTTTCCACATACACCAGTTTCTCCATTGTACTTTAATAGATACAGAATTGACAAAGAACGCTCCAAACTCATCCTGTATCTTTTGCCTTTGTTATGCATCATGATCTCATAGCAACTCAGGGGTTAGGAATTTGGAGGTGAAAGACTTGGGTTGATCTGGTGGCTCTTGAGAAATATCTTGATGCCTAGCAATCACATGTCTTGTCTCAAGTCCACCACTCTTATTTTGGTAATGTCTTGGCTGTACAAAAGCTAAACTATGACCTGTTTACATCTGGAGGAGCTCCTGGTATACCAAGTTATCTCCTGATGTGCCTGAATATCAGAGAGGAGGTCTAACCTTGTGTTACAGGAGCTCCCATGGAGGATTAACCTGAGCATCTGGCCAGCAGAAAGGGGATTATGATGGGTTTCAGAAGATATTCTGTTTGGTTTGTATAGGTCTGGTATAACCAGAACTCAGCATACACAGTTTAGGAGAGATAGATAGATAGAGAGTGAGAGAGAGAGACAGACAGACAGACAAACAGAGACAGTGATAGAGGCAGAGAGAGACAGAGACACAGAGAGGGACTCAGAAACTTTGCAAATAGTGCAAGCAGAGTCACAACTAGAATTCCCAAGCCTTGAATCTCTAGTCTCGAGTTCATTGCTTCTGTCCTTTGAGCCATGTTCTCTCTCCTCCATAGCTCAATTAAAAACAAAACAAAGCGAGAGGCAATGTTGCCTGAACAGAACAGCACAAAGCCAATTAGGACAAAAGTTGATTAGCTGCTTCTGGGTTGTTTTTGTTTTTCCCCTGCTTCAGGTGGCTTAAAAGCTTTCAGAAATAGTTTTAAAATAGAGCTAGAAATAAGATAAAAACAGTTTTTCAATAACAGTGATTAAAAAAAAAACAAGTCAAAAATCTCCCAGCCAAGGCTATGAGGCTTCCTATTTTCTAACTTGCCTTGTAGTTTGCAGAGACAGAACATGGGAGGTCAGAAAAGTGTGGTGTTCTGAGGTTGAGAATAGGAGACAGATGGGGCCTCTTGCAGAGGGTGGCAAGCTGTTCCCCAGTCTCATAACTATTTTCTTGAGGGAGCACAGCAAGGCTGGAATAGTTTACAAGAGTGAGACTGCGAGTTGGCTGACATGTGTCAGGAGGCAATGACTCCTATTTCGATAGAGATGAATTTCCCATCCTCCTCCCTCCAACCAGAACCAGAGAGCGACTCCCACATTCCCCTGATTCTGTCCTCTGGATCCAGAGTCTCTTCTTGACACCATTTGTATTATTGGTTGTTTTCTTGTTGCTGTGATAAAATGCTCTGATAAGGAGAAAAGGGTTACTTTGGCTGACAGTTTGAGGATATGGTCCCTCACAGTGGAGAAGGCATGGCAGCGGGTGCTTGAGTTGGCTCCTTACCCTGCATCCATTGTCATGAAGCAGAAGGCAATGGATGCTACTTTGCAGCTTTCTCCTTTTAACTCAGTTGAAGACCCCAGCCCATGGAATGATGCCTCCCACAGTAAAGTAGGTTTTCCCACTATTTGGACAACTGAATCTAGATAATCTCTCTCTCTTTCTCTCTTATCCAGGAGCTAATCTAATTTCGACTATTCCTTATAGGTATATCTTCTAGGTCTGATCAAGATGACAACTGACAAATTATCACAACATTCTCCAGTGACAGAGTTGCTTCTCTCTCAGATAAGTGAAGGACGGTCAGTTCTAGAGGAGCAGGAGTCTTGGGCTATCATTTGGCTCAGTGGTGAATGCTACAATTAAAGTTTTGGTCACCAAATAAACTTTCCTTAGTGGATAGATTTAGTTTTCTGAAAAAGTTAGGAACCATGAGGTGGACAATCTTTAACGATACTTCTAGAACCAAAAATAAATGCCTTGTCAGATGCAGGTGTCTGACCTTGAGATTATGACAAGGTAAGACAAGCACTATGATTCTCAACGGAAAGGGCTTGGCTTTCAGGATGTGCAAGCAAAAGGCACAAAGAAGCATTTTTCCCCCAGTTTGCAGTCTTGGCACCTGAGGTGGTAGAAAAGAAGTTGTATTTGTTGACTGGATTCTTTGGAGCTCCGTGGTTGCTGAAATCACCTTGGCTAGATAGGAATAACATGTGGGAAGAAGAGGAATGAGTGGAATGATACATTCTTTTCCGAACCATAGGAAGAAGAGGGAGTGTAGGTGTAATGGGGGCCTGTGGTGTTTCCTTCCAGCGCATTTGAGAGCTGATAGGGGAAGAATGGTCTGGAACATAGAGAAATGAGTGTGGATTTCAGTATCAGGGAGACCTGGATATGACCTTGCTCTTATGAGCCCTAAGTTTTCTCATTTACAAAATAAGACTCTTTCATGGAGGATGAAGATTGGCTACCTTGGCTACAAAGATCCTCCATATTCCCATGGCAGTGTGTAGGTTGAAGCTATCTAGGGGTAAGGAGTCCTTGGGTTCAACTCCCTGGTGCTCTTCTGCTGTCTGTGATGTGATGCTGACCCAGGGCACCCTGTGCTGGTGTTCTGTATCAAATGACACCATCAGTGACCCGTAGACATCTCTACCATCTCCATATCCCTCTTTTATTGTTTTAAAATGGGGTCTCAATATACATCGTTGGGCCTTGCTATAATAGCAAAGTGGTCTTGAACCTGAAGCAGTCTTCATAATGCATCATAATAATGGTCAACACCATCATTAATAGGCCCAGTAGGAAAAGGCTCCTGTGTGATACACCTATTTTGAGTATATTGAGTTTGAAGAGAATTTGTCAATAATACTCCAGAGCAGTATTTGTACACGGAAAGGAAGACAGCTTTAGATGCTCAGAAAACTGTTCCTCTCAGGAAGAGGAGACTGTGGGGTTGCTAAAGATGCCCTGAAGCAAAAACACCTAAGTTCTGATTCTGATCCAACCCTCACCAGCTGTGTGTAGGCAGCTTCTCAGCCTTTCTGAGTTTCTCTGTCTTTATTTCTACCATAAAGGAAAAGTCTTTCTCCTGGGGCTCCCAGGAGAGGCAGGCATGATGAAGGTGTTTGAACGCAGTTGGCATATAGAAGGCTACCACTACATTTTATTATTAGACCTACTGGGAAGGAAGGAAATTGCGTCCTCTTCCTTTTCTTAATCACCATCAATACCTAGTCCCCGCTGTGTCTTCTTTTCTCCAGCATCCTCAAAAGTTGTGTATCAATTGAATTTTTTTTTTCTAAATTGAATCTCATTTCCAATGCACCAAGGGAGCTGGGGATTTTAAAGAATTCTCCAGTTTGTCTTTTTGTAAAGCTAATAACCACCCCTTGATGTCTTTGGTACAAATCGGATTTTTCATTTATAGGCTCTGTTGAAAGTGAGGTTCCCGTGTATTCATTAAGAAGCCATGCACACCACTTTGAATTGAGACACAGATTGAACAAGCCAGCTAAACAGACCTGGTCTCCCTCATGAATGTGTGTTGGGGTGGCAGGGTGATGAAGGGTGTCAGAGAGCAGCACACTCAGCCCCAGAAATACTGGAGAAGGCTGATCCATTGACACCTTGAGGACTCACCAAAAGCAGAAAAACATGGAGGGCTATTGCCCTTTCTTATCGCCAGGTGCTTTTTGCAAGATTCCACTAGGGGGTTATGAGATTTCCACTTGTTTCGGGTAAATGCTTGATGCTATATTCTGTCTCTTTATAGAAGTTGTTATGTCTTTACCCCTCACCTCATCTCATTTCTTTTAAAGAGTTTGCTGGTGTAGGTCACCCAGTGTTCTGTCCCGCAGATCCCTGAACACAAGTCCAAGGTCTCAGACTTGACTTCAGCATCGACACAAATTCATTTGTCTAGTCTTTAAATCTCATTTGGTTTGTCTGTTTTCCCTAATAAGAAAAATAGAATTAGTTAGCTCTCTCAACTCAGCAGGGCTCCAGTATGGAATTTACGTAAATTATCTCCTTAATAAAATTACTAAATATAGCATCAACATGGTTACAAGGGGGGAAAGAATAAAACTCTTAGGTTGTAAGTGTTTTTAAAAAACAAAGCTATGCTCTACTATCAAGGGAAATAAAATTTAGCTTTTTTAACCAGTGGGAACAAGGTGTGGGAGGGAGGGTAGATGAGATTCTAGGAAGGACTGGAGTCAAAGTCTGAGAGTGGATGGGAGAAATCTCTAAGCCAGACACACAGATAGCCCTTAATTAATTGCTCTCCAGAGATTTTGCTGGGTGTTTGGAATCAGGTCAAGAATATAAACAGTCCTTGCCTTCCTGAAAATGATACTTTGATTATCTCCTTCTGTGTCAAAGAAATTGTTCCAGTAAAATAATTAAATATACTAGACAGGACAGAGATCAGAGATGCGTTTATGTGTGTCTGTGCCTGTCTGTATGTATACTTGCTCACATCCACAGGTGCACTGTGCACATGCTAGACAAACCTGGGGGAATGGGGAGGAGAGAATAATATCATAGACTGCAGGAGACATTGGAAATATTTGCAGAAGAGGCACATGTTTCTCACTCACGGGAGAAACACAAAGGACAGAGTGCACAGCCTGGCTTCCTGCTTTTCTCTTAAGTTTTATATGTAAACTGTCTGTTTTCCACCTCCCTGGAGTCTCTTTTTTATTGGCATCCTCTGTCACCACCTTTGTTTAGTCTCCCCCTGTTGTGATGCTCTCCAAGATGCCCCCTCCCTCCTCTCTCATCTTTGTAGGGCTGCAAAGACATCTTTTAAAAATGTCCTCAGATGAACACATTGGGGTGACAATAAATAAAGCTCTCTCACACCATACTCTCTAGTCTGATATCCAAGGCCCTCTCCTTCATGTTCTGTTCCCTTACCTCCAAACAAGCTCCCTGCCTGGGATCCCTCTTTTAGTGTACCTCCAGCCCACCTCAATGATAGGAGGCCAGAATGCTGCGTTTTAATATAACCTTTGCAGCTGACAGGCTGTCAGCTCTTCATGTATGCATCCCCTGCAAATAGATGTCGGCCCAGCCCGTGTGCAGATCTTTCATCTCTCTTAGCTCCTAGCCCATGAGCTGCCCTTCACTCCATTTCCACAGAGCTCCAGCTTACTTTCAACTCTGCGTGGCCATTCAGTGGAGCCAAGTGATGCTGTTACCTCTGAATGTAATGCAAATCCATGTGGGGACGGAAAGGACCTCTGAGGTCAGCCACGATGGTTCTCATTCCATATCCATTACCTACCGACTGTGTGACTTGAGGCAGGCTCCTTCATCTCTCTGGAAACTGTACACCCCACCTGTAAAACAAAGACATCAAACTCTACCCCACCGAGCCATTAAAGAAATCCAATTGCATAAACCTGGCACAGGCTTTGATACACACAAAGCAAGTGTCAGCCGAGTACATAGACATCATTATCATCTGTGCCTTCCCCTGGAGGAGAACTTAGACAAAGTGCAGTGTCTTCTTCAGGTGTATATTTTAGTGCCAGCCCCACAGGAGGCTCTACAAGCTTCTAGACTGAATGAAGAGCCCAAAGTGAGAGACCCCATAACTACTCCATTTACTACTGGCTACTCCTCAGTTTAGGCCAAGTTCTGTGATTTTAAGGATGTTGCAAAAGAAGGGAGATGTTGTATGTGGTCTACCATATACATGGTTTTGAATACTCCTTCCATTTTCAGTGAACTCTGTCTCTGCTTACAATCCCTACAGCAGTATGACCTAGGTGACTGGCTTAGAAAAGACAGCTCTGCTCCTCTCTCAGCCATGAGCACCACAAGTTCACTGGCAGCTCCTCCATGAACTCGTGAGTCTGAGTTCTTCTTCTGCTGCCTCAGTTCATATAACAGAAAGCCTGAGGATGGATACTGTTTAAGGAAGATAAACTTACTCAGTTCATGACCCCAGAGGTTCAAAATCCAAGATCGGTCTGAATTTGGTGAGGGCTTCTCTTCATATCTTGATGTTACGGGAAAGCATAATGGTGAGTAGGAATATGTGGAAACGACAAAAATGGGGTGCCCTGCCTCCTTGCCTTTATGAAGAACCCACTCTTTCAAGAAACCTATATATATATATAGGTTTCTTCTGTATAGCCTTGGCTTTCCTGAACTCACTTTGTAGACCAGTCTGGCCTTGAACTCATAACAATCTTCCTGCCTCTGCCTCTGTGAGTGTTGGAAGTAAAGACATGTACCACCATTTCTGGCTTATTAATCCTTCTTAATGGCATAGTCACCCTTTAAAAGCCCCGCCTTCCAACAGTACCACAGGACAATGTAATACCAGAGTGAGTGTTAGAGGGGAAAAAGCATATTCAGCCCACAGCAGGAAATCAGAATTTTATTTTTGCACTGATGTGAGCTCAGAGATGGTCTGTGCTATGCTCTAGGGAAGCAACCTGTCTTGCCTGACCAAAGCCAGTTGCAAGTCAGCATGGAGGTCTAATGTCCTGGGGCTGCTCAGCAAAGAACAAAACAGGTTGCTTAACTAACAGAGCCTTTGTTGTATGCTTTCTGGAGACTGAAGGTACAAGGTTAAGGTTTCAGAAGGGTTGCTTCCTCCGAGAGCCCAGAGAAGGATTCTGCCTCTCCCGAAGCCACCATGGCTGGCAACCTTGATGTTCACTATATTATAGACGCAGCATTTCCATACCCATCTTCACCTTTATATGATGTTCTTCTTTTTTATATATCTATGCAGCTACCTCAGCCCCTTAGAAGGACTCTAGCCCACTCTAATGGCCTCATCCTAACCCGAAAATCTAAATTCAAATTGGATTGCATTCTGGGGTACAGAGCACCAGATGAATTTGGGAGAAAGGTTGAGTCAAGTCGTAGAAAGAGAGGAGGAGACATTATGAATAGCCAAAGGGAGGCAGGGATAAGGAGGGAAATGAAAATAGCCATGTAGAGAGAGAGAGAGACAAGTATAAGGATCTTTGATGCCTGGGACAAAGGAAGGCAGGAAGGAAAGAGAGAGGGAGAAAGGAAAGGACAGGAAAGGTCTTATCTTGATCTTATTCTTCAGTGTTAGGCTCATTTCTGTAACCCTAGCGTCACCTGAGCTCCAAGCAGTCTCCCTTCCAGAGACTTCCAGGTCATCTTTATTGGAGCTTTATTCAGATAGCACTCAGTATGTACGATATGAAGTTATTTGTCAAACTTTTAAATGTGCCTAGGTCTTGTTTACCCAAGGAGACTGTGAGTTCTATAAAGTTATGGATGCTCTCTGGGCCTTTTTTTTTATGATGCTCAGTAAACATTAATGGAATAGCAAAATGATCACATCCCCCCTTTAATAAAAAATAACAAGTAATTTAGCTAATGCTAAATTCAAAGGCTGACAGAGATACCTAGTACAAATTTTCCCTCCCACCCCTGTTTCTCTGATGCAGATTGGTTTCCCTGGAGGCGCCTCATGTTTCATTTTATTGTATATCCTTCAAGAGATCTTTCATGCATCTGTCGGCAAGTGCATAGAACTATTCTTTCCCTCTTATTACATATGTAGTAGCCTGCCAGCCAAACTGCTCTGCTTTTTATTTCTTTCTTTTTGTTTTATTTATTCAGATTTTTTTCTTAGCAAACTTGGAAAAGTGCTTTTAAAGATATACCTGCAAAGATCTTGACACGTCTCCCCTCAAGAGGTGGGCATAAGTGCCCTTCTCTTTGACTGTGGGCTGGAATGAATGACTTGACCTTAGCAAACACAGCATAGCTGAACTGATAAACTGTCATTCTGGGATTATATGACAAGAAACCTCCACATTCCATCTTAGATGTTTACATAGCCTGGGCAGAAGCCCACGTGGTCAGAGGCTGAGGCTTGCTCCTAACTGACTATGTATATATAAGATGATCTTCTGGGACCTGCCCACAGGGTTACAAGAAACAGAAAGCAGGAGCCTTCCTTGCTAGGTGAGAAGAGATACAGGCTATGCATCTCTTCACTCTACCCTTTTGGGAGATCCTGAAGAAGATCCATCCGGTAAAGTTATCTCCTCCTTCTTACCTCTTGGAAACAGTGGGACAGAAAATGCTTGCTGTTTCAAGCCGCCATCGTGATTACATACCAAGCGACAAGACCTTGATGGTCCTTCATGTGAGTGCACAGAGAGTGTGAACACCCCTTTCCACTGATATTTTATGTTCCATCTGCTTGATATCGCATGGTTTATTTTTATGACTCTCCTATTGATAGACATTCAGACTATTTCCAAGCTCTTCAAACAATGACGCTGCAATGACATGTAAGAGGAAATATATCATTTTACCTGTGTAAATGTGTTTGTATGATAAATTCTTGGACAGCGTGTTTTAGGGGTTTTGGTTGTGTATGTGTGCGTGTACGTGTGTGTGTATGAGTGTGCATGCACTTGTGTTAATGTGTGCGTGTGAATGTGTATTTCATTGAATCCTGGTTCATACCAATTTACACTCCCATCAGCAATAGAGGAGAGAGTGGGTTTCTTCACAACCTCAATGCTGTCTTTCATTCTTAGAGAACTGGGTGTTGAGTACAGGATTCCTATGCTTCAGAAACAAACGAGTTTGACATCTCAGCTGGAATAATTGAAACAACCTCTGGCAGATGGGAGAGAGAGACTCTTCTCACAGTTAAGAGACACACACTCTCTTCCTCTCTTCTGTGAGGAGTAACGGCCATAAAGCAGTAATGTGAGATAGCAGTGGCCAGTGGCGCAGCGGCAGCGGAGGGGGCAGCGACAGCAACAGCAGCAGCAGCATTTGTGTGTTGGAAATAAACCTGAAAATAAACCAGACCAAGCTAGGTTTTCTTTTATCTCCTGCTCAGAGTGAGAAGACAAAGCCTCAGGGTCTGACAGGCCTTTGCCACAGAGGTGCGAAGGCAGGGGGTGAATAGTTCACAGGTGTCTGTGATCTGTGGTCCCGTGGGGCAGGGCAGGGCAGGGCACTGCTGACTCTCTCTGAACCTGCCTGGGAAGCTGGGCCTTCAGATGAGCCCTACTAGCTCCTGCCTCTAAATGGAGCCCAGGCAGCAAGAGGAGCTCTGTCCTGGTGGCAGGAGAGAAGATCGCCTATAAGGCCAGCTCCAAGTGAAGTAGCAGGGGCTGACTCCTGCCGGCTGGTTCTGGATGCTTTCGCCCTTTTGCCCTTGGAAAGGAGAGTGTCTCCTCCACAGAACATAGGCTTTGTCCTTTTAGTCCAGAGAACGGAGGAGGAGGGAAGCAGAATGTGATGACTAATCTTCGTTGTCTTCACTGACAGCTAGATTGACTGTGGAACCACCTTGAAAGCAAATCTATCGGTTTGTCCATGAAGACATTTCTAGAGAGGGTGAGTCCCACACAATATAATAAACAAATTGAGCTAAGCACCAGCATTCATCTCTCTCTGTTTCTTGACTGAAGATGCAATGGGACCATCTGCCTCATGGCCTGCCACCATGCCTTGCATGCTCTCCATGCGTGATGGCACGGGGGTCAAAATAAGCCCTTCCCATGTTGACTTGATTATTTTAGTTTGCTATAACGACAAGAAGGTGAACTATTATGGGGAGGAAAGGGAGTTAGAGGTTTTGGTAGTGGAATGTCTTCCAAAGTCTGGAGATGAAAATTAGAGGTACAGTTGCTAAGGAAAGTGAGATTCCTTGCCTGCTTGATTTTTATATCCAACTAGAGAAGAAAGACCTGAGCAAGGCTGCAGGCACCCATCCTCCCACTGTTCGCTGAGTGCCCGTATTAGTGCTTTTGCTGGGGGTAAATCTCTAGTTTCCTTCATCAGAATCCCTTGAAGGGTCACAGCTACTGTTCTAGTGTGGCAGATTCTGGCACGAGTCTGCAAATGTAAAGAATCTAAGAAGTATGGGATCTTGGTCTGCAGATCTCAAAGGGAGGCTTAAGAGATGTGGCAACTTGCGACAGGGTGAGGATCGTGTAGTGTAGGCAGCCTGACAATGTGTGGTTGAAGCCGAAGACACAAGGGACGTTAGAGATGCTCAGAATATGGAACATGTCCTAGGAAAAGCATCTGGCAGTGAGCAGACACAACCCACCCACCCCCCAACAAAAAAGGGGACTGTGAGGGTAACAGTTGGGAAAAACATAGGGGCAGAGTTGCCCAAGCTCTTATATTTATGGTTGTGAGCCTAGCCTTTAACGGCTGAGCCATCTCACCAGCCCACCCAAGCTCTTTACATCTCCTCACAATAGCCACTGTTGTCCACTGAGCTATGGGACTAACGGTTCTTTCTGGTCTAGAGCCTACTTTCTTCCCACTTCTCCTTCCTAGGCCACTATTTTTCATTTCGGATAAGTATATGCACTGTGTGCCATTATATCTCCTGAAGACTCATGATTTTCATGATATGGTAGGTTGAGCCTCTGAAGAGACTTTAAGTGAGACATTTTGAACAATGTTGGAGTTGTGAAGAATATGTGAACTCTTAAAGGTGGATTGAATCTTTTGCACTATGGAATGGATGTGATCTTTTGGGGACCAGGGATGGAATGTTATAATTTGGAGATAAAATGCTTCTCCCAAATGTTCATACACTTGGTTGCTAAACTCAAATTAGGGAGGAACCTTCAAGAGGGAGGCCTAGCTAGAGCTCAGTCACTGAGTGGGGTGTCCTTAGAGACATCTTGTCCATGGTCTCTGTTGCCTAAGTCCTGTGCTACTATGGGGTGAAAAATCTGTCACCATGATATTTTGCCCAGGATCATGCAGAGAAGCAACCAAGAATAAAAACCTGTGAAATTGTGAGCCCAAAAATCTAAAATTCTAAAACTCCCAAATGCTTCCCAAATATAGGATATTTGATTGCCTATATGAAAACACAATTGAAATTCCAAACCATGAAACTTAGTTTCATATGCAAAGATTATTAACAATGTTATATTATAATTGTCTCCTGCTACGTAGATAAGGTCTATATAAATTATCACTAAATTTTGGGTACTATACTCAATGAAAATATTTCAAAGCTCAGAAAGACCTAAGAACTAAAACACCACAGTTCCAAGCACTGTCATGAAAAAGACACTCAATCTGCTTAACAGAATTCCTGAGTCCCAATAATTTACAAAACCAAACCAAAACAAAACAAAACAAAAAACAAAAAACAAAAACAAAACCCCAAAGTTTTCTTTTGGCTCATGAGTTTGGATGTTGGAAAGATTGACCTTCCTTAGCTGATCAGTTTCTGATGGGCATCTCTTAGCCTAATTATAGCAAAGGGGTGAAAAAAAGTACCTTTGATAGCTGAGCTAGTCTCCAGAGGAAACAGCCCGCCCATGCAGGCAGAGTCCTCTTGAGAAAACCACTTCTAAAACCCCACCAAATCTCAGCAGCAGCACAGAGGGGATCACACTATGGCATTAATTTCCACGGACACAAATTATGTTCAACCTTTAGCAGGCTGGGAGCTTTTCATGGGTTAAATTGTGTTTTGAAAGCAGTATGTTGAAGACCAGACTTCTGGTATCTGTGAATGAGGCCTTATTTGGTAACAGAGCCTTGATAAAAGTAGGCGGGTTCACATGAGGTCACACTGGATTATAGTGGACCCTAAGCTCAGAGACTGGCTTTCTTGCAGAGTGAGAGAGTTCTGGGGATAGAGACATACAAATGGTAGGCGTTCATATGAAGACAGGAATGAGAATGACATAACTCTGAGCCAAAAAGTGATAAAAATTTCTGGGTCCTTGGGTGGTGAGGAAGAAACAAGGAAGGCTCCTTGTGTTGGAAGACCAAACCTAAGAAAGTTTTCCCTCAGAGGAGTCTGTGCTCCCAAACTAAGGGAGTACATTTCAGTGTTTCCAAGCCACCCTGCTTGTGGTAGTTTGTTACAGTCGTCACAGGAGACTTATAGAGAACCCCAATCCCATGGCTTCTCATAGCCCAGCATTCTTCAGGGCTGAATGAATGAAGAGGCCACAGCTATTTCTATCTCCTGTGCCTGGTGTGTGGCTACAGAGCCCCTGTGTTCAGCCAGAGACTTTCTTGTTTTATCCATGTTGGAAATTCTTCTTACATTTCTCAGGAAAATGTATGTTTCTTAATTCCAAATATTAAGAAATATGAGTTCAAACTATAGGCAACAATCTTGTGAGATTCAAAGCTAATGGTATAGATCCAGATCTTGTAGATTTGAAAGAATCTACTCAAAAACCAGGACAGAGAACACACAGTAAAAGAGGCCAGGGTCATGGGGCCTGAGTAGGAGAAGATGGAGAGGCAGATGCAATTAGTCAGTTAGTCTCATTGTCATGGCTACAATGAAGTTTATGCCTGTAGTCTGACAGTTGTTATGCATGGTCAGTCCATGATACAATTAACAAAAATCATACCAAGATTATGGCCCCTTTTAATGGTCTTCCAAGAAATGCCAACTTTAGAAGCAAAAGAAATCTGTCATGTGGCAATATGTCACAGTTCTGAGGTGTTGCATATCTTGTTAGGGAACCCAGATGTCAGGACCTTAGGGACACTATCATGACTCATTATGAACAGCTCCTGGAACATAGTTTAATCCAAATGCTCTAATGCTTGTTTCCTTTTTTGGCTCTAAATGAGGGACTATGCAGAGATCACACACCACCTTGTCTAACCTGGAGCCCAGTTCTGTCCCCAGTCTGTTAGGTGAAAACTTGCCCTCCCTAGTTGCTTCCTATCCCCAAACCCTGTCTGGTTTCACCCCACTTCCCATTCAATATCGTAATAGCTCTGCCCTAGGTCACATTTCTCAGTGTAAACTCTCTGTGACTGATTTCATCTTTTTTGTTGTTGTTCCCTTTAAAAAACTGACACATAATTTTTCATATTCATGGGATGCAGTGTGTTGCCTGATACATGCATGCATTTTATAACCACCTCATAGGGATAACTAGCATGTCTGCTCTTACATTTTTCACTCCCTCAGTGGGCTGTTGGGGCTGTTTCCTTTGTATTCAGGGAGTTCAACACTTAGAGAGGGCTTTGCTTGTTGGAGTGTAGACTAATTTCCTGAGTTCATTACTTTGCTTAATCCTCATCATGACTCAGTGAGGAATGTCTTATTATCCTAATTCGCACAAGAGAAAGCCAAAGCCCAGAGAAACGTGTATGGTAAGAAAGGACCACAAATCAAGGCTTCAGCACCAAGAGAGGAAACATGGCATGAATAACAGGTTGTGGGGGTTGGGGGTGGTTCACACTACACAGCAGAACTGCATGTTTTTGTGTGCCTTGTCCTGCTTTAAAGAGGTGACTAAGATGTGGACCCTTCCTATAAAACCACATAGCATGAAGGGAGATGCCACTGAGCAGACCATCTTGAGCACTGATGGGTATAGTCAGAGCGGCTGATGGATCCATGGAATCACTAAGGAAGGAGTGGTTCTGGAATGCTGATTCCTTTCTGCTTTGTGTTTCCAAGTTATATGATGGAAATAAGACCATGTTCACACTCCCACGTAGAAAGAATCCTTAATGCTGCCAATTGGAATTTGCAGCAGATGGCCCTGGTACTTAAATTACAGTGAACTCTTCATTTGTCCAGAGGGGATCTTTCTGGAAGAAAGCTTCTTCCTGTTATGGGCTAAAACATGTCCCTTGGCATGTCCCTCATCTCCCATCTCATCCGCCAACTCGTATGTGGAAGCTAAACTCTTGATATGACTGTCTGGAAACAACTTTTGGATGGTTAAGGTCAAATGAGGTCATTGATGGGGCCCTAAAATAATTTGCATTTTGAGAAGAGAAAGAGAAAGGCACTGTACACATACACACACACACGCTTACACTTACACACGGAGACCACGTATGACAAAGGGAATGGGGATCGCTTCCCAGACCTTGATCCTGCCAATAGTTGAATCCTAGATTTGTAGCCTCCAGAAACATGAGATCACACATCTCTGCCAGATAAATCATTAGGTCCGTGCCTTTTTGAATGTATGACAACCCTAGCTAAATAATGCAGCCTCCGTGGCCCAAAAGCATATAAATATGCTTTGAATTAACAATTGTTATAATATGGAGCAATCAGTGTGCTTAGGTATGTATGATCCTTTCAGAAGATGCCTAACAAGACATGGTATGTGCCCTGCAATGTTGACAAAACCCTGGCTATTTCTGAGACTGCTTACAGGTTGCTGCCCAGCTCTGCTCACACTGGAGAACATCTTTTAACACATCTTTTGTATTCATAGCCTGTGTGTGTAGATATGTGCTTCAATGTGCAAGAGAATATCTATGAATAATAGAAGTATGCCTGTTTGTATGCATGTGTGCATATGAATTTAGGAATGTATAGGCTTTTATGAGCATTCATATACAGGCATGTAGATATGTGGGTATATGTATGTATATGTAGATCTGTGCATGTTTGCAGAGGTATGTACATATGTATGTAGAAATATATGTACATATAAATATGTATTCAGGTGTGTATATGTGTAGATGTGTATATGTGCACAGGAAATGTATATGCCTATATAGATGTGTTGATGTATGTGTATAATTATGTACAATTATTGTATATTGCATAGTGTATCTGTGTACAAGTATATTTAATATATATATATATTTAGGTTTGCATATGTATGTAATGTGTGTAGGGGGATGTATTGCATTTGTGTCTATATCCTGGTGCTTTAGATAAACACACAGAGCCACCCCATCACAAAGTCTGAGACCCTCTCCAAGGGTGACAAACCCCACCTCTGTGGAGGGAGCCCCCTAAGAGAAGCCCTCTAAGATCCTGCTCAGTCTGTGTTCTGGTCCTCCCTGTTCTGCTCACTCACCCTGAGGTGGACAGGTCATAGAGGAGACCAGCTTTATCTTCTGTCTCCTAGCAACTGTTCTTGGCAGGTGAGAAGCAAGGCACAGAGATCGGATAGGTCAGGTGGGAAGGCAAATCCTCAGGGCTAGTTAGATCCTTCGTCTGTATGTGTAACATTGGGGGTGGGGGCAGCTCTCATTATTTAGCTGTGTAATTTGTGTTGACAGACTGGACGGGGATGTTTCATCAAGCAATTACACAAAGGAGTCTGACTTGTTCCAAAACACAAAGGCGACAGGCGGCATAAATTAATGTGTCCATGTGCTCCTGCACCAAGCCCTTGCTGACCAAACACAGCGCAAGAGAGTCTGGGGCATCGCTTTCTCTTTCTGAAATGTGAGGCGCTCTCACCGAGAATGGAAAGGCAGGAAGTCTTATTTCCTGGCAGAGCAGAAGTAGCTCAAGCAAGAAGCAACCACCCCGCTAAGAATCCCTTGGGGTCTTGGCCTTGTCTCTCATACAATTGGGACACTCTTATTTCAGCCATCCTGACAAGTCATCTCTGCCTCTCTGCTGCCTTTGATGTTCATTGTAAGTAGATGTCACCTAGGTGAAGATCAAAGGTGGCCCTGGAGGAAAAGCAATGTCATGAAAGGCTGCTCTCCCATCTAAGACCAGGAGAGACAGGTGGGGAATGAAAGGGGCTGTCCTCTGTCTGCTTTGTCAAAGTGGAAGGAGAAACCTTTGCTTTATGTCTTCCTGCCCTCTAATCCCCTCTCCTGCTTGCCCTGCCCTTACCTCTTCTCCTATTTGCTTTCTGGGGAGGTTGGGTGAACGCATGCAGAAGTCTAGCTTTAGCAGATACAAATACAAGTCAGGAATTCTATGGAGCCAATATATAAATTCCAACCTGAAGGGACTCTGGACCACAAGGTCTAGGCAGTTGTGATGAACCACTACCAGGCAAACTTAAAGCTGTCTGTTGTTAGAATAACATAGACCCATGTCCCTCCCGTTCTCCCTTCCTTCTTTCATTTCTTTCTAAGTTAAGCATGACAGTAAGTTTGCTCTTTATTGGGAAGAAACAGGAAAACAGAGGATCCTTTAGGAAAAAAAATAATATTTTTTTATATTTAGAAATATATTTAGTGTTTCACCAAAGAATAAATAAGATTTTACACATGTGCTGAAACAGCCTGTTCAGTTGTCTTACTGCTTCTTGTTCCGTGGATGCTGCAGAAAATGTGAAATCTGTCACACCTACGAAGTCCTAGACCTGGAGGCCATGCTTTTTTTCCGCAAGGCATGTTGGGTACACAGCCAAACAGAATGATGGTTTTCCTCTGAGTGTTCCCATGTTAGGAAAAGGTCCCTGGAAAAGTAACTATGACATAGCATGGCATGTGCTAACATTAAGCAATGTACTCATCATCATGGGTTTTGGAGGGGAAGAAATCATCAATTGAGAAAATGTGAATATCTGGTCAATTTAATACCATTGAGAAAGAACATCTTACTTATTAGTCTATATTCCCAGACACAAGAGACTCATCCCCATTTTGAGAGGCTGGCAAGGATGTTTGTGGGTGGATTTGTAGAGTGGGGACTCCTACTTTCAGCTGCTTGAGGCAAAGATGTAGGCGGAAGTATCTTATTTTCTCCCTGCAGAAGTCTTGTTTTGCTTGCCCTCTGTCTCTTAAAACTATAGTCTCCCATCTGCTTGGGTGGGAGTTAGTATGTCTGGCAGTACCGGGGTAGAACATTTTTAGTACAATAGGAGTCTGACATCTTTGTGATCCCACAGATTGTTCTTAAAACCTCCATAAGTCTTTGTGTGGGTCCAGCTCAATGCCAACTCTGGAGGAGGGCTATGGACTGGCTGGGGGTGTAGTTTCATATTGTAGCATAAAACACATTTGAGGTAAACTTTAAGACAATGGAATGATAGGTACGTATTGAATGAATAGAAATGACTACAAGAAGAGAATTACAAGTGAAATGGTTCTTAAAGACTACTTTTTTTTGTTTGTTTTTTGAGACAGGATTTCTCTGTGTAGGCTTAGCCATCCTATACTTGCTTTGCAGACCAGGCTGGCCTCATAGAGATCTGCCTGCCTCTGCCTCCCGAGTGCTAGGATTACAGGCGTGCGCCACCACGCCTGGCAGAACTACTCTTAAGAAAAGGAGGAGGAATGAATTAGATAATAGAAGAAACCAATCCATAATGCAAAGCCTCAGCCCCGGGTAGGCGATATACCTGCAGAGTCCCAAAATGACATAAGAATACAGTGGCTGTGTCCTTGTTTCAGCCAGTCAGTGATTATAAGAGACCTTCTAGAAGAGTGAGTGACCTTTGATAAATCAGTTCTCTGAAGCCAAGGGTGGTTCTTAATGATGGTGCAATGAACAGCAATGCTCCCAGTATCAGAGGGACAGATGGAGAGAAGAAAAAGACTCGAGAAATGGCCCAGCAGGTAAAGGTACTGAACTTTCCATCACGTCTGACCTGAGCTTGGTTACTGAGTCTCATGTAGTAGAAGAGAACAGACTCCTGTAGACATTCACAAGTTCACTGTGGCATGTACCTGTCCACATCTCTCCTCTCATACCAAATCAATACATGCAAAAACAACCAACCAACCAACGACAATAATAACAATAAAAGATATAGAGCATCAAGGCTGCCAGTGGCAGAATCTACCACAGTCTCCCTTTGTGTGTGCCATTTGCATCCCTCACCTGGAAACAAGTCCTCCGGGATTCAGTTTGCACTGGTTTTCTAAGGAACTTACAGACAAAGGGCAGACCACAGCTCCTGTTCTACAGTTAATCTTTAAGCCATAACTGATGCTTTTCATCCCTGTACTTTCTCACCTGTTCTAGTTTCCTATTGTCTTGGGTAGACTATAGAAGTTGTATTAGTTACCTTGTTGTTTGGAGGTCAGATTTTGATCCCCATGGCACTCAACTAGCATCCTGTACTTTGGATGTGCGTTTACTATTAGAACAGAGCATGTGAGTACCAAGCAGTGCTGTAGAGAATTGCTGTGTTTCTAGGAACACTCTCCCCTGTCCTGCTGTCCAGCAGAAACTGATCTGTCATATATTGGGATGATTCCTTCCCCATTATTCTGGCATTCCTCAAGTAGCCAAGCCTGTCCTTCTACGTACAGCAGCTTGATTTTCAACATATTCTCAATTAGACACAATGTAGAATTTCTTCCCTTCTGAGACACAGAGTATAAAGAAATATAGAGCCTAAGGCTGTAGTCTCAGTGGCAGGTTTGGTTATAGTTACTTGGTATAGTTTCCTTACTTAGTACTTTCAGTCTCCAGGGGACATGGGACCATATAATGCTCACTCTTTTAGAATCTGTCCTGTGTAAAGAAGATAGTGACATCTTCAAATTGTATTTATTTAAATTATTTTTTTGAGGCAGGATTTTACTGTGCAACCCTGGCTGACCTTGAACTCACAGAGTTAGGCTTGTCTCTGTCTCTCAAGTGAGACAATTAAAGTTATATACGACCATGCCCTGCTTCTTCAGGAGGCTATCTATTCCTCTGAAGGGCTGTGATTCCTAAAGACATGGCAGGTGATAGGACCAATGGATTCTATTACAAGTACATCACTTTCCCCTCTATTATTTGGGTCTTTTGGTCTAATACAATGTTTGTTATGATTTAATTTAAGCTGATGAAATCTTCCTGAAGCCTATAGACAATTGCATTGACCAAAACCCTAAGGATAGAAAAGGCAAGCTTATACTTGCCATGTGTGTTGATATTTGTCAAATAGAATCATTGCACATTTCAGAGTGAAAGGTGTCCAGAACTTGTTACCAAGTGCTTAGGTCATATCTGCAAAGGCCAAATATGGAACTCATCCTCTCTTGGAGGCTTAATCTCTGTTGCTGGCCAGGTGGACATTCAACTGCAGCTGTACCAAGATGGGCCTCAGTCAGTGGAAACCCACCCTACTGGACCCACATGTAGCTTCCATTTCCTCTATGCTGCTACCCCTTTTCATGTCCTTTGTAGCAACACTACATTGGTTAATAACAAATATTGGCTGGTAACAAAGTGAGAAACTCGTTCCACCTATCTGATTGCCTTAGAGTTGTCACTCAGTGGCCATACTATGTTACAGGAAGATTACCACACTCCACATCCATCCTCATAGGCCATTCTGCAAAGTCTTTCTCAGCAGAAACCTATATTTAAATCTTTCTGTTTTTAAGGCTCAGTTAGCCCCATTTAAATTTAAACACAGGAATGGTTGTACTTTAGGGTACTTCTCCCTCCGTGGTAGAATACCTGATTCATCAGACTAGTCCTGCCAGTTGGGATGATACATCATTGCCGTCTTTCAGGTATTTCCAATAGGGAGCAGGAGTGAAACACCAAGCCAGTCTTAGTTCATGACAGCACACCAAAGTCACCAATCCACATACCAAGCTCAGACTTTTCTTTCATTAGCTTGGCATTAAGGAACAACAGGTGTGACCATAAGAGGAGACAGAGGAACAATGATGCTAGGCAACATGGGAGTGAGACAACCCAGGAGACGGTCCATGTAATTTCCCTGGACCTCTGGTCCTATTCATGCCCAGTCCCAGACTCGCCACATCCACTTTACAACGAACACATGCTGGTTCAGCCTAGTTTTGTGGCTTGGTGGGGGATGAGAGAATTCAGCTGATGCTGGGCATCTCTGGCTGTCACTTGTTGCCTTGTTCAGATGGTCCATATTTACTAGAACCTAGTGTCCAACCAAGCCCTGCCTTTGAAATGGAACACACTCCTGCACCAGATGGCATGGCCTTGCTCCAAAGCTCTAATGGCTTGCATTGTGACTATGTGTCAACTGTACTTGATGGCTTTTCCCAACCCAGAAACCTCTAATACCATAAGGTCTGCCAGGCAGTGTGGCCAAGTAGCGTGCCTGTTTTGTTTCGGTTCAAACTTTCTGTAGAGCTCTTTCGTAGGAAGTTGGCAGCCTTTCTTGTCACCTGGTAAATGAGTCAGAGAACTTATTCCAAGCATGGAATGTGGCACTTCCAGAACCTAGAGGTTTTGAGGGAACTATGATTCTTTTCCTTGTGGGGGCAGTTGTGAAATGTGTTGGTTTGTCATCTATTTGGTGGGGAGAGAGATGCCCTGTTATGGTCAGATCACTGGATCCTAAAAATCTCACAGATATGGCAAGCCCTTGAATTTTTCCAGGAGCATCCTACCCTTCAAAATGCTTGTGGTTATAGTTTATCATTGGTTCTTGCCTGTGTGGTCGAATTATCATGACATCACTAATATAGTAGCTAATACAATCACTTGTAGAATACGCTAGTTTTAGGTCTCTCCCCTGCTGCCTTTAAAAAATTGTTTTACACTTTTGTACATTTATATATGGAATTTACTAATTTCCACCCCACCCGTTTTTCTCCCTTATTTTTCCCTCTAACACTGGAATTCTTCTCATCAAGTAGGTACCTACTTTCGTGTCTCGTTTTTTTTCATGGAGTTTAATTAGAGTTGCATGCTCATATATGGGTAGAAAGTTACTCATGGAAACAAGGGCCACTCACTTCTTGCTATCTATATCTATATCTATATCTATATCTATATCTATATCTATATCTATATCTATCTATCTATGATTGAAGAAAGTGCTCCCCCCCAGCAACAAATATTAGTTGCTAAAAGTTCATTTGTGATGATATGTTAATAGGCCGAATCCTGTGTAAGTCTTGTATAGATAACCAAGGCAACAGTGAGATCATGAAAGCAATGGCCATCCGTGATGGTTTGTAATAAGATGGCCCCCATAGGCTCATAGGGATTTGCACTATTAGGAGGTGTGGCCGTGTTGGAATAAATATGGTGTTGTTGGAGGAAGTGTGTCACTGTGGAAGGGCACTGAGGTCTTAGATGTTCAAGTCTGGCCCAATGTGCCTGCCGATCAGGATGTAGAACTCTCAGCTATCTTCCCAACACCATGTCTGCCTGCATCCCACCATGCTTCCTGCCATGACAATAATGCACTAAACCTCTGAACTGTAAGCCAGTCTCGGTGAAATTCTTCTCTTTATAAGAGTTGTAGTGGTCATGGCATCTCTTCACAGCAATAGAAACCCTAACTCAGACATCATGCCATGCCCAGAATACAACTTTTTACTGCTATCTCCTTATCTTCTGCTCTTAAATTCTTTTAGCTTCTTTTTTCTACAATGCTTTCCTCCTGAGTCTTGGAGGAGGTATGATAGCTTTTCCATCTGGGGGCAAGCACTTCATCTCTTATTCCTGGCATTTTGGCCAGCTTTTGGTTTCTGCATTATTTATTGTCTGCCTCAGTAAGAAGAATTTCTGATGAAGACCGGATGCAGCACTAACCTATGATTATAAATATTCATAAGGTAGTTTAACAACATGACTATTTTCCAGAGCATCAGCAGTAAGTTCCTCTCTAGGGCCTACAGCCTCCTCAGCAAACACCTATGGCCAGACCATAGACCCCAGTATAAGTTCCTTCCTATGATGCGAACCATCACTGGTTGCACTCACAACAATTGTGCCACTATTACAGTAGTGCCTGGTAGGTCATCATTGTAGCTCACGAGGTTCACAGCTGAGTCACACTGCTGGCGACTTTGCTTCCCAGCCTCCTGCATTCTGAGACAGTGAAAGGTAACTTGTACAGCGGAAGCTTCCATCTCAGTTCCCTAGAATATGCGATGAAAGTATGTGGTGTACTGAGCAGTAGGGTCTTACCATGATTTTCTGGTGGGAAACCAAAAGTAATGGCACTTTTCCGTCTTTTTAGGGGGAGTCTATAAAATCTTCCTGTCCAACAACTCATAAGGAGGCGTCTCACACCTGGCACTGGGAGTTTTGGAACCAGCCTGGATTTTCATCAACTGATGAATAGAAAATGGAAATGTGGATCAAAGAAAAACTCTGTATGTTCCCCCTTATATAAATATCCTAGATATTCATTTTTTACAATATGTGACTAATATTGTGTGATTCTAAAAAGCCAAAGTGATAGAAAGGAGGCGCTGGAGGGAGGGGGAATAGTAGAACACACCAGTCATAAAACTGGAGAAGGGAAATAATGGAGTCAGAAATGTCTAAACAAGAGTACAGGTAGAATGGTGATGAGGGAGGATGAAGAAAGGACCAGAACCAATGCTCTATAACAAGCCGTATGAAAATCTACCGTTTTATAAACTTTGAAAAAATACAATATATAAAAAAGTATTTGAGTGGAGGTACTCTTCAAGGATGGATAATGCTCCTCTCAGAAGCCATGGATTGTTAAAGCTCTCTTTGAACTGTATATGACAGAGGGAAGGTGAATTGACCGTGCTTTGGGAAAGGCTGTAAATACAAAGTGTTATTTGTGATGTGGGGCCCATGCGCCATTTTTGATCCTCCTGAGACAAAGGCAAAAACAATATACTTGCTGGAGTGCTCATACATATCACGTGCCAGAGTCTGTGCAATTTGTGCTAACAAAGACACCACATCTAGCACAATTGTTTGCGGTGGACAGTGCTTTGAGGTGAATGGGCACTCATCCATCTCTCGTCCACTACCGTCTCTCTGCCTCAGCACATCCTAGCATTTCCATTTCTATAAGGGACACTTGTTTTTATAACAGCATCTCTTGTGTCTGGTTCCAGCTTAAAATGACAGATACCGCTGAGGATCTTAATGACGATCTCCTGCTCATCAGTGCATTTCTTCTCTCTTCAGGAAATGGAGCATCTTCCTAGCCTTTCCAAAAGCCATAAGATAGGGTTTCTGCCTGTATTTATTCTATTATGCCTGTTTTCTCAGGCCTTTGAGCTTTCCTTCCACCATCTGCCAAGTAAGTTCTGGGGTATCCATTTAATGTAAGTCATTGCTTTTGCCACGCATCCAAGATACAATCTGGTAGTTTATCAGCCATGTCTCCCAGGATCTTTGCCAAGGTTTTTGAAGATTTTAAGACATCACATGTTGACACATCTTCTGTTACACAACTTAATTTCACTCATTTGATCCATTGTCTTAAGGATCTAAAACAGCTCACATACTCCGAGTGCCTCCTAACTTTCTCCTGCTTTGCTTTCTCTTCTCTTGGTTGAACTTATTGGTGTGTCCACATTTGACATCCATCACTGGTCTAATTAACATAATGGGACAATGGGGTAGAGCTCCTTAAAAAAATAACAAGTTCTCATAAGGCATCGGACTTCCATGTGGCCTCTATATGTGTCTTAGTTAGGGTTTCCATTGCCGTGAAAAGACATGACCATAGCAACTCATATAAAAGAAGGCATAATAGTTGCTGGCTTACAGTTCAGAGGTTTAGTCTATTATCTTCATTGTGGGAAGCATGGCAGCACACAGGCAAACATAGTGCTGGAGAAGGAAATAAGAGTTCTACACTCAGATTGTCAGGCAGCAGGGATAGAACAATGAGTCACTAAGCCTTGCTTGAGCTTTGGGGACCTCAAAGCCTGCCTCCTCCAGTGACATACTTCTTCCAACAAGGCCATACTTACTGAAACAAGGCCACATGTTTTATTAGTGCCATTCCCTATGAGCCTATGGCAGCCATTTTTATTCAAACCACCAAATTCTACTCTCTGATCCTCATAAGCTTGTAGCCTTATCATGATGTAAAATGCATTTAATCCAACTTCAAAGTCCACATAGTTTATAACAGTCTCAAATTTGTTTCAATGTCCAAAGTTCAAAGTCTCTTCTGAGATTCATGCAATCTCTTAACTGAATTTCCCTGTAAAAACAGAATTAAACAGTAGATCAACACTTAACTCTGGCAGGGTGGCCTTGGCCAAGCCACAGAGGAAGAGGATCCAGGCAGTCCTGATGAGACTTGATAGTCCCTTTCTGTGGACTAGAGAAGGGGGATAAGGGAAAAGAGGGAGGGAGGGTGGGAACAGGAGGAGAAAAGGGAGGGGGTTACTAAAGGAATATAAGTAAATAATTATATATTATATTATTATATATTATATACATTATATATATAATGTATATATATCTGATCAAATACTTCCAATATACCATGGCACAGGATATACATTACAGTTTCAAAAGGGACCATGGTGAGGAAATAGTGGACCAAAGCAAGACTGAAAAACAGCTGGGGAAATTCTAAACTTGGCATCTCCAGTCTGATGTCAAAATAATTTTCAGACCTCCAACTTTGTTCAGCTTTGTTGACTTCAACACACTTCTTTCTCTTGGGCTGTTTCCACTCCCTGTTAGCAGCTTTCTTCAATAGGTGTCCCACAGCTCTGGCATCTCCAACTGTATGGTACTGGCCTAGAAATAGACTGGTTGATCAATGAAATCGAATAAAAGACCCAGAAATAAACCCACATACCTACAGAAACTTGATTTTTGACAAAGGAACCAAAACCATACAATGGAAAAAAGACAGCATCTTCAACAAAGGGTGCTGGTCTAACTTGAGGTCTACATGTAGGAAAATGCAAATAGTCCCATACTTATCTCCCTGCACAAAACTCAAATCCAAGTGGATCAAAACCTCAATATAACACCAGATACACTAAATCTATTAGAAGAGAACGTGGGGGAAAGCCTCAAATTCATTGGAACAGGATTCAGCTTCCTGAACAGAGCAGCAACAGCTCAGGCTCTAATATCAACAATAAATAAATGGGACCTCTTGGGATTGAAACATTTCTGTAAGGTAAAGGACACTGTCAATAGAATGAAACAGCATTCTACAGATTGGGAAAAGATCTTCATTGACAAAAGGGTAACCAAAATATGTAATAAACTCAAGAAATCAAACACCAATAACCCAATAACAGAACTAAACAGAGAATTTTCATCAGAAGAATCTGAATGGCCAAGAAGCACTTAAATGCTCAGTTTCTTCAATCATTGGAAATGCAAATCAAAATGAGTGAGAGTCTATCTCTCAGTGGTTAGAATGGCTAAAATCAACATCTCAAGAGATAGCCCATGCTGGCAAGGGTGTGGAGAAAGGGGAACACTCCTCCATTGCTGGTATGAGTTTAAACTTCTACAACTACTTTGGAAATAAATCTGGAACTTTCTCAGAAAATTGGGAATAGTTTTACCTCAAGATCCACCTAGATATATACCCCAAAGATTCTGTACCATACAACAAGAACATTTGCCCAACTATGTTCATGGAAACTTTATTTGTAATAGCCAGAATATGGAAACAACCTAGATGTCCCTCAAGAAAAGATACAAGAAAAAATAAAGAAACTGTGGAACATTTACTCAATGGCATACAACTCGGCTATTAAAAACAAAGAATAAATTTGCAGGCAAATGGATGAAACTGGAAAAGATCATCCTGAGTGAAGTAACTTGTAGTAGAAATTTCTGGTTTTCTTGAAGACTGAGTTTTGTCATGTGATGTTTTGCTGCAAGCTCAGCATGTGATGTTTTGCTAAGGCTGGCTTAGGAGAGGGCATGTGATGTTTTGCTGTAAGCTCTCACATATGAGGAGCATGGCTTTGGCTACCTGAGAACATCCATGGGTGGACTCTTAGGAGAGGATGTATATAGAGGCCCATGCACGAAGTGCTGCACTTATCTTCATGCCTCAACATGGCTTTGCAGAGAGAAATGTTCTAGAGAGCTTCTCTAGGCAATCCAACTGAATCTTTTGGCTTTCACTGCTTCCTGTTGGCCTGTGGACTGGGCTGCTGGTACCCTGAAGACTGAGTCTGGTAATCCCCTAATGACCCATTGACCCTAATCAACAGGAAGTAGATATAAGAGGACTATGGTCCTTTTCCCTACTAATCTCCTACATAAGGTTGCAGGGGGTAGATAAAGGTGCTTAAAAACCCCAAATAAAGTAAGTTTGGTGAAAAATCTAAGCCTATAGTAACCCAGACCCAGATACACATGATAAGTACTCACTTATAGGTGATTTTAGCCATATAGTTTAGGATAAGCATACTATCAGTCATAGACCCAAAGATGATAAATAACAAGGAGGATTCAAGGGCAAAAACGAAAACATGTCACTTGTAAGGGGAAATAGAATAGACAGAGATAGTGGCTAAAGAGAAGGGACAAGGTAGGAGAAGGAGCACAGACAGCTAAGAGGGTGGAGATCAGACCTGGGGAGAAGGAAGGTGATAGGATAAAAGGCCGATAGAGAAAAGATAAATGGAGGGTGGGGTTATCTCTGTGACAAGCTGGAGGCCTAAGTCAAGGTAGTCCAGAGGCCACAGAGACTGAAGAAGACTTCCTCTAACTAGATTAGCCTCCTAGTAGGGGTAGGGGTGCTCCAACCCACCTACATAAACTTCAACCACAAGTTTTCCCTGCTTACAAGATTTTCAGGGATAAAAACAGAGCAGATAGAGCAGAGATTAAGGGAATACACAACCAATGCTTGTCCCAACCAAAGACCTACCCTATGGGAGAGTGCTAACCCCTACCACTGTGAATGACCCTCTGCTAAGCTTGCAGACAGGAGCCTGACAGAGTTGTCCTCTAAGAGACTCTATCCAGCATCACCTCAAAACAGATGCCAAACACAGGGTGACACTTAGAGCATCTTGTTGAAAAGTGGGAGGAGAGAGAAAAGGACCTGGAGATGAACGGAGCTCCCTAAGAAGACCAACATGGCCAACTAACCAGGGTCCAGAGGGACTTGATGAGACTGAAGCATCAACAAGGACTGGACCTAGGTCCCCTACAAAGATGTAGCAACATAGGCTTCATGTGGGACTGTATCTGACACAGACCCATTTGCCATCTTTTTGATCACTTCCTCCAGTGGGACTGCCTTATCATGCCACAGGCAAATAAGACATGCTCAGTCCTGATGCCACTTGATGAGCTAGGGTGGATGGAAAGTGAGCTCCCCTTTTCTGAGGAAGCAGAGAGAGGGAGAAGAAAGGGAGAAGGGTAGGATTGGAAAGGGAGGAGAGATAGGGCTAGAACCAGGATGTCAAGCGAATAACAAACAAATTTTTTAAAAAAGGAAAAAAAAAACAAAGGAGACAGAATTGCAAATGAAGATAAAGAGGAAGAGGAGGGAGAAAGAAAAAAAGGAGGAAGCTAACTGAAAATGTGTTTTCCTCTATAGCTCTAACTGGTTGTTTGGGAAGCATGAAGCTAGGATAGTCTTTGAGAGCTGTTTCCACTTGAAGTTCTGTATTCCATCAGCCCATCACTGTCTATTCCTACTCTTCAGGTAGGGATAATATCTAACAAGGGAAAAATTCTTTGTGATTTGGGCCACACATCTAGGGTCATATGAATTGTTAATAGACAATACAGGTAGAAGCTGGATCTTGAACAAACTAGTCCTGTTCTCATTGGACACCCAAGTGTCCACCATAGGTGTCACTATTCACACCCCAAGCTCAGGTTTTCTACAGAGGCACAAGGAAAGAACCATAGAAAAAGTTAAGGAGCAAAGACAATGCATTTGTAGTAACTGTCATTTTCACTCCTGCCAGCCATTCTTAAACATTATTTTGTTTAATATTATGTAAAGTTTTCTTCTTCATTTATGCATATATTTCTTCACTTACGTAATGAAATCACTAATTACAAATGGCATTGGAAAGGTGCCTAGCATATTGTACATATCTTAAAATGTTGTTGGCATTCGGATGAGCATTGTTATTAGTACATTTTTCAATGATTCAGACTTTCTTCCTGTTGATGCTTCCCTTCCCACCATGCTCTAACCTAGCCCTTGGATACTTCTTCCTCTCAAAACAAAACTTCTTCTTTATCTTGTTAATTTCCTAACTTGTTCCTCAAAAGTACCACGTACCCTGCATCCACCATCTTCTTATTGAATCTGTCCTCACTGATCACTTACAAAGCCACCCACAATCATGACCTTTGAAAGAGAGAAGCACACTTTGGATTCAAGAGGTTCGTCAGACTTCCCATCTATATAAGCTGTGCTACCTTGGGTAAGCCTTTGAATGTACTAAGATCGATTCCCCCATTTATAAATTAGAGACAATAGCATCTAGTTCACTAGCTTGTCATGAGGGTTAATTGTGATGACTAGGCAAAACTCCCATCACAGCCACACATACTTTAGTTTGCTCAATAAATAGTAGTTATTGGATTTTGTAGCAGTTCTATTAAGATCCAACCAGATGGTCATTCTGTGTACAGTTAGAATAACATTCTAAGAGCCGACAACGGAAAGAGCCTGTGAGGAATAGGGAAATGAAAGATTTAAGTCCCCTCCCCATTGTAACAGACCTCTAATAATTTCCCCCAACAGATCCTCTATACCCTTTGTCCCCTCACTCCTTCCTGCCCAGGCCCTTGTGTTGTCAGGATGCTAATATTGGTATTGACATCTTACCCATCAGTCTATCTTTTATGCTTCTCCTAACAGATTACAAGGCACTTGAGAGGAGAAACTCTCATATCCTCTCACAACATCCTCTCACAACAGATATCTGTGTGAGCCACATCATCAGTTTTGAGAGATATGACAAAAAGTGCATCTAATAAGCATGTGTGCTGTTGGCTGGTAATTGGTTTCAGTTTTAGTGTGTGTGCTCTGTGTGTTTGTATGTGTGCATGCATATACACATATATGTGTGCTTGTTCATGTATGAGAGTGGATGGATGTGTGCCACACTTAACCTTGGCTGCAAGTCCTCCCTTTCTATCTTCTTAGAGATAGGGTCTCTTCTATATTGTGCAAGCCAGGCTAGCTGGCCAGTGAATTTCTCTCTAGAAATTGTCTGGGAAATTCATCTCTGCATCCCATTTCCTACAAGGATTACAGATGCTGGGCCTATGGTGTCTGGCTTTTACAAGGACTCTGAATTCAAGTTCTCAGACTCTTGTGGCCTTTTAGCTGTTGAGCCATCTTCCTAGCCTTGATTTCCATTTGGAATGCATAATAGGGATAACATTATAGTTTCAAAGTATATTTCTTATTGAACTATATTAATTATATAGAGTAATAGGGTTCACAGGGAACGACAGCAGCAAGATGTGCATGACAGTACTCCTAGCATGGATGACTGGGAGCTTGCGGGGCAGCAGCAGGCTTTGGAAAAACTCTCCTGAGGTTGGTGGGAATTAAAGCAGACAAATAGTCAAGGGAAAACTCCCAGGATCCTGAGCATTGCTTATTGTCTGGGCAATGAGTAAGCCCTGAAAGTGTGTCTATAAACCCCAAGTGCCTGTCCTCTGGAGAGAAAGACAAAGAAGGTAATTCCTTCCAATTGCTTGAGACCTCTCTCCTGGGACCCTTGCTTTTCTCCAGAGCCTTAGACTGTAGCAGAAACACCACAGCCTTCTTCCCCTTCCAGTTATTAACTGATTTTTTGACCTTTGGAGATTTGGTGCTAATTCACTAAATGCCAAATTTGCACACAATTGTGGAGGAGACCTTAGAACAAAAACCCTTATAACAGACACCAAACTTTGGTCCATGAACCTTCCTGATTTATGGGAGATGGGAAGTTGGATTCAAAGTGTCTTAAAGCCTTTCAGAGCAGAAACCCCCTGTGTGTGGGCACTGTAGCCTTGTGCCCAGCAGCTCACCTGCACACCTGCAGTGATGCAGTTTGCCCTCTGGCACTATTCTGGACCACTCTCCACACTGTCCTTCCTGGATTCTAAGCCTGATGCCTCACTGCTGCTATTTTTGCTCTGAAAGGTACATTAATTGGGAAGGCAAAATACAATATTAAATGCTCTTTTTGTGGTCTGTGAAAGGCCTCGAAAGCTTAGCTTAACTCCAAGAGCTTAAATCAATAGCTCTAGCCCATTTTCTAATCACAGAGAATTTAATAATGATCAGGAAAGCCATTGTCAGTCTGATCTGTGGTACCATTAGGACTTTAACTCTTGGAAAAACAGCTTCCTGTCAAATTCACACACTGTTATCATATAAAATGTCACTCAGAAAGGTATTAAAACCCTTCCTGAGGAGCTAGCATTGCAGGGGTTCTATCAGAATTACTATATATGTTGATGAGCTGGCTGCTCAGGGACAGCTAAGGAGTCAGGAAGGAAGAGTTTTCTTACTACGATCCATTCAAGCCAGGAAGGGAGGTTTCTTGGTGGCTGGGTCTCTGATTCCAGAAGTCTATTCAGAAACCTCAGCCCAGACAAGCTTGCTTTCATCTTCCGAAGTGGCAAGTCTGAGGGAGAAACTGTTTCTTTTTTTGTCTGGAAGCTGGCACTATACAGATCCTTAAAAAGAAAGCATCTTTGAACCATTTTACATGACAGCAGTGCACCATGATGCAAGCATTTGGCTTATCATTTCCTGGTATTGACTTTCCATTGGAAGCACTGACTTTCCCGTAGATGAAATCCACTGCTGTAGCTTAGGATTATCCAAGTCAGTTTGTTATGTCGACTTGACACTTGTCAGAATCATCTGTGGGGGTCTTAACTGTGGGAACACCCAAATCAGATTGTGGCCATGTTTGAGAGGAATTGTCTTGCTTCATGATTGATGTTGGCCCAGCCCACTGTGGGCAGCACAATCCCTAGGCAGGTAAGCCTGATGTTTAAGGAAACTAGTTGAGCCAAAGACAATGAGAAAGTCAGTAAACTGTTTCTTCAAGGCTTCTGCTTGAGTTCTTGTTCCAACTTGCCTCAGTGATGGATTGTGACCTAGAAGTGCAAGCAGAAACAAATCCTTTTGTTCCCTCGGCTTGCTTTTGTCATAGTATTCATCACAGAAACAGAAATCGAAGGAGGACCAGGACTGATCATTCAGAAACTAAATAATGAATGCAACAAGGAAATGGCTGACCTTGAAGGAAACCATAAATGAAATGAGACCTTGTGTGTTCTTGTTGGGCCAGGATAGCCATTTACAGGGCTCTTTCAACAGCTTGTGGGGAGGAGAAATGAGTGAATGGTGCTTTGGAGGGCTCTTTACTTCTGTGTGTGGGCTCACATCAAATGGCCTTCTCTCAACAAAGTCCTAGCATCCAGAGTCATTCTGAGACCTTGCTGGACAGTGTTACCCTAGTACAGCAAACTGTACGAAACTAACACTGGGGGCAGAGTGTCCACTCAGCATGAAGGTCATCATCCTCATCCATTCAATGGTTTTAGAGTCTGAAGCTTTTTTTTTTTTTTTTTTTTTTTTTTTGAGATGGATTCTCATGGCATAGCCTATGCACTCACTGTAGAGCTGAAAAGGACCTGGAATATCTCACCTTTCTGCCTGTATCTCTTTATGCACTGGTTCTGTGTGGCCTTTTTTTTTTTGTATGCCAAACAATACTATCTACTGGGCTAGATTTCCAGCATAGTCTAAAATATTTAAAGTCATAGGCTTTAATAAATCATGGTTTCTTTTACAAGGGGTGAGCCTCTGATAAACACATGGGGAAAGGAGAAGCCAGAACACTGACTGCACATATGTAGGAACATGGATAAGCCAAAGCAGGTACCATCACCCAGAATGCTGACCCAGGACCTACTGTAGCCTCTGTATTTTCTGTGTACCCTACCCTGTATTCTTGCACAAGCTAAAAGCTCTGGCAAGGAGTCTTAATGTATGCTTTGTCACTCACAAACTACAATCCCTCTGGGTATTTGTCCTTTTGTGAAATGAGGATAATAACATCTAATTTTAGGCTTAAATGTATACACTGTTTCTAGTATGAGCTCTTTCACTTACAGTTCACTAAGTGGAACTGTAACTACTATGCTTCTTGAAAGACAGCAAGATAAAAGGATCATAAAGGGAAATTAGCATGTCATGGACCTGCGTGTTTCCTCCTCACCCCATTCATATGTCAGAGTCCTAATTTCTGATATGATAACCTAAAGAGATGAGGTCCTAAGGGTCATTAGGTAATGAAAAGGAAACACTAGTGATGGGTCAGGACCTTTGTAAGAAGAGGCAAGATTGATTAATCAATTAATTAATTAATTAATTAATTCTTTTGTTCATTCATTCATTCTCTCTCCTCTCTGTGAGTCCATTCATCTGTCTGTCTTTCTGTCTGTCTGACATGTGAGAATACAGTTAGGAAGCAGCCATCCCCCTTGTCCTTAACCCTGAGACATGAAATCATCTAGGACCTTATTCTGTTTTGCCATCTCAATTAGCCATGCAAATGGGAAGCAAGCATGTTGATATGTTACCGAGGCTACCTTGTGACCACTCATCTCCTCCAATGAATATAATTGACAGGTATTTTCTCCTTCCTGGACCCAGGACTATTTACTACCTGTCTGATAATAATTACACACTGGAAGGGGTTTCATTGGATGAATGTTGAGTGCCAATGTATAAAAGGCCAAAATTATAATTTCAACAAGTTAGAAGCATGTGCCAGAATGAACAATGCTTGATTGCTTTACCTTTGATTCTCACAGAATCGTCACCCAGCAGCTGTGTCCCTGTCCTTCCTCTGTGATAACTTTGCATCTTTGCAAGCCGTAACCATGTTTAGACAAAGCAGGACATCATCTACTGCCAGGCAAGGCTGGGAAACCTTCGTTCCAGAAAAATCCTCTGTCTTCAGAGTTAAGACAATAGGGTGAAGAGGTTTCCTGCAATGTGTGTGCAGGGGTTCTCAGTTGTTACTAGTCCTCACAACCGTGTAAAACACGGAAAAGTCAGAGGCAACCCCAACTTCCTCAGAATCATCCATGAATTGAGAGTACTAGCAGTCTTTCCAGGACCACTGTAATTGAAATTAATTGGATTTGGGAGATAATAACATTTATGCTAATATGTGTATTGAGAGGAGACAATAGTGGGAGATAAGCGCCTAGGAGAGGCGGGGCGGGGGAGGTGCAGTCCTGGCAGGAGAGATTAGGAGTCTGGGGAGGAGACAGGGAGGGGTGAGGGAAGAGGAGTCTTCAAGAAACTGGAGGGTTTTTGACAGACAGGACAGAAGAGCAAATGAGGGGAGATGCTATATCATACTTACAGAAAAATTATATCTATAGAAAACTATAGACAATAATAGCAATGATATTAATATCAACTTCACTGGTGCCTTTCTATGCCCCATGAACTGTGCATTTATGATGTCATTTTTGTCCTCAGAGTAAGCTTGCGAGTTTTAATCTGCTCTTACTGTGTGTGTTGTGCATACTTATGCCTGTAAGTGGCACATCCTGCCTTTGGAGGTCAGAAGACAGACTACAGTATTGGTTTTCACCTTCCGCTTTGTTTGAGACAAGGTCTCTCGTTCATTGCTGCATAAGCCAGGCTAGATGGCCTATGACCATCTGGATATTCTCCTGCCTCCACCGTTCTCTCAGTGTGGGAGTGCTAGGATTAGAGTTGTTGCCGTGTCTGGCGTGGTGTGTTCTCTGGAGTCAGAATCGTCACCTCTCATACTTTTTCCATACCAGCTTAAGCCAACATTGAATCTCTGGGCTCTCGGATGGACATAGCTGTCATTATCAACCCATTTGGTCCCTCTTTATTTAAATGCCTTTTTAGTTAGTTATGTTTAAAAATGCCTAATGTGTACCTTTAATCTTTCTCACAAACTTCCACTTCCATCTTTCTTTGATGATATATGGATGCTTTATTCAGTATAATTTTGTGCTATGGCAACATTCAATTTTGTGTGTGTGTTCAGAGCTACTATGGAGGTCAAATCATGGGACTGTTGCGTAGTTGAGGGAAATGACTAAATTGGAACGGTAATGAAGTTACCTACTATTATCTTCGTTTAATAGAGATAATATCAATTTGAAAGATGTTTAAACTGATTCCAAGGTCATGGTATGTGTGAATTTCATGCAGTCTTCTTGGCTTGCTTTTCAAATCATTAGGAAAATCTCTCACCTTCTGACAAATTAGTCTCTGAAGCTCAGAAATCCCAGCACAGCTGCCCACTCTCTCCCCTCCACCCCAGCCCATAGTGTTGACCTACTGGCTTATTCCCCCCCCCCTTTCTTCCTGCCTGTGGAAAGCCTTACAGGGCCCTTCCAGGTTTCATCTGACCTTCCCAAGGCATAAACATAGCACTATAACAACAGTCAATTAAATAAAAAGGCTGTCTGTTCTGACATTGCAGTACACCCAAAACACTGAAGACTGCCAGCCACTTAGACACTTTGAAAAGCATCAAACTGAGTAGAAATTGCAGCTCGGTTCTTAAGTACAATTTTCCTCGTAGCTCAATTTCCCCTAGTCTGTACGTTCCTAGGTAAATCACATTAATCAAGAGAAGAGGGACCTGGGTACTGGGTGGTGAATAGCCAGCCAGCCCTCTGCAGTGAGAGTATCTCATCTTGAGCCGTCAGGGAATGGTAACAAGTGGTCTTGACAAGCACGCATTGAGTGGTATGAAAAGTCATTTAAATGGGAGGCGGGAGCAGAGGTCTTCTGCTGGCAGGGAGTATCTTCATTATTGTTGTCATGATGCCCCGTTAACTATCCCCATCCATCATTTGTTCAATACCTTGGTGAAATTAGCCAACTGCCTATTATAGCTGAGTTTCAATGTGCCAGTCTCCCTTGAAAGCATTAGGCTGTCTTCTGCCCTGTGGCTCCCACCACTCACTGCCCCTTTTTACTGCTTGTTAATGATGTTTCATTTGCATCAAGGAACAATGGAGTCCTTTAGCCAATGATACGAAATTACAGGTGCTTTGTAGGTGCCCTCTATCACCCATTTTGCCTTCTTTGTGGAAGCAGTAGGCTGTAGTTGATTTATATTTCAAACATTACTTGACTTCAGCCTGTCTCTAGATGGAAGCGGACAATGGCCTGATGAACTGGCTCAGACCCAACCTCGATGAACCGATAAAGTCAGTCTCAGGGGATCTTTTACGCCCATAAACCAGGAGGGGATCAGGGCACATTGGAGCATAACAAACCTGTCCATTTTGTCCCTAGAGACCCTGCCAGTACACATCATCAGATGACCTTTGGCCTACCTTTTCTACGATGCTTCTAGATATTATTCCCACTTTCTTGATTCAGGACACAAAGTTTTCTTATCCTATTCTAGGAGCAAGTATATAAAAGTAGGGGAAACCTAGAGAACAGGGCACTTTCCCCAGCCAGGAGCAGTGTTAGGTAGGTTTCTGTTAATTCTCAATCCAGGGCCAGCTTCAAAGTAGGGATCAAACTCAGCTTCACGTATGTGAAAACCGATAATTTAGGAGAAGGATTCAAGACCGACTAAGCCTACAGAGACAATTTCTGTTCCGATATACAAGAAGGCAGTGTTTAGCAGACTCAGAGAGATGCTCACAGGTGGGAGCTGAGCCACGTGTTAGCTGTGCTCCAAATGCATCATGTGTATAATAAGAGAAATGCTGTTCGGCTCCAGGATGCTTATGAGATTAAATTAGACAACATAACTGCCCTGGGCATGAGGAAGGTACTCAACGGCAGTGACAACATCGCTTTCCTTTTCACATGTATTACTCAGAGAGAAAGCTTAAAAGAGCCTCAAAGAGAGGACAAGATGTACTCGTGTGAAAACAAATGGAGTCATAAAAGCATGAAATTTTGAAGTACCATTTATTGATATTATGTAAGTTTAAACAAGATGCGGTAGCACATAGCAGAAAAGCTTGTCATTGAGACAGTACATGGGTAGCACAAGCACTCAAGGAGAGAGTTGAAGGAACAATCAATACCTAAATTGTAAGGAATTGTCCTTCCCTTCCCCCTAACATGACTTCAGAGAAATTCTTTAATAGGCACTCTTTTTCCCAATATATCTAACTTCTAGATTCCTTCCTCCCAGGAGATCACCAGTGTTATCAACTTCTGGTCTTTGTAGATATAGATAATCAGATGCACATAAATCATCTTTTTGCCTCGTATAGCTTTCCTATGCTATTATTTAATTATTCATATCTATTTCATTTATAGTTTTAGAGATTATCGCATATCAGTATATAAAGATATCTTTATTTTTATGCTAGTATAATGTTCTACTGCATATGTTGATTTTATTCTCTATCTCTTTCTTCCAGTGAAAGAGCCGCAGTGAAAAAAAAATCTACAGACCTAAAGAAGCTAAACAACAAAGGGGACCCTAGGGAGGATGCTTAAATCTCATTCAGAATGGTAAACAGGATAGACACCAGAAGCGGTGGAAGAGAGGTTCTCTGAAAGGGTCCACCCAGCAGGGGATAGAAGTAGATGCTGAGACTCACAGTCAAACTTTGGGCAGAGCACTGGGAGTCTTATGAAAGAAAGGGGCGATAGAAGGATCTGGAGGGGACAGGAGTTCCACAAGGAGACCAACAAAGCTAAAATCCTGAGCCCAGGGGCCCCTACAGAGACTGATGCCCCTAGAAAAGGAGAGCCTCCCTCTCCCCAGAGCAACCTCCCCCAGCACATTAAGTCACATCAGGACTGAGCACATCTTCATCCTCTGAGGCCAGGCCAGGCAGCCCTGCCAGGGGCAAGTTATCCAAAAGCAGGCAATAGAGTCCATGTAGAAACAGCCCCCTTCTCCACTAGCCAGGCAACCTGTATGAAGACCAAGCAACTGATCAGCAACATGTGCAGGAAGCCTAGGTCCAGATCATGCATGCTCCTTATGTGATGTCTCATTCTCTGAAAGCCCATGCAGGACTAGTTTAATTGTCCTTGTTGGTCCTTTTGTGAAGTTTCTGTCCCCTCCAGGTCCTTTCATCTTTCCCCCAAGACTTCCACAGGACCCCCGGAGCTCCGCCCCATGCTTGGCAGCCAGTCCCAGCATCTGTCTCATTCTGCTGCTGGCTGGAGCCTCCCAGACTCCGGTCAAGTAGGATCTTGTCTGCCAGCGTATCAGAGTATTCGTGTCAGGGGCTGGCTCTCTACCATGGGGTGGGTCTCAGGTTGGGCCAATTATTGGTTGGACTTTTCTTCAATGTTTGTTCCCTCATTATCCTTGCATGCACTGTAATTACTTTCCCCTGGTGAGGAGGCCTTGCCTGGCCACAGAGGAAGAGGATCCAGGCAGTCCTGATAAGACTTGAAAAGTTAGGGTCAGATGGCAGAGGAGGAGAACTCTCCCTTTTAGTGGACTAGAGGAAGGGGATGGGGTGAAGAGGGCCTGGAAGGAGAGGAGGGAGGGGGCTACAATTGGAATATAAGATAAATAAATTGTGAAAAATAAAATTAAACAAAAGGAAAGTGCTGCAGAGAGTAATCACAGACATGTAAGTTTCCACATGTGTGAGACCAGAACAGGGTTTCTAGGTCAAAGACTTTGTGAATCTGTAAGGTCAACAAATTGCACCCCATCTCCACTCAGAGCAGCCCCAGCTTACCTGTCCCCAGTGTATCATGGGAGAATTTGTCTCCCTGCAGTGAATTTAGTCTAGTGGTCTGTAGAACGCCTACATGCTGGTGTAACCTAGCATATATTTCTCCTATTATGGTGGGGACTCTGATTAGGAGTGCTCCTATATCTGGCTATGGAATTCATCTGTGCATTTTCTCCTTTTTAAAATTTATTATTTCATTATTTTTTTCATTATATGTATGAGTGTGGCCTGTGTGTGTGTGTGTGTGTGTGTGTGTGTATACAAGTGGGTGAAGGTGCCTGAGAGGCAAGATGTGTCACATGGTTGTGAGCTGCCTGACATGGGGCTTGGAGTTTGGCTCACATCCCTTGAAGGAGCAGTGTACCCTCTTAACTGTGGAGCCATCTCTCCAGCTTCCTTCCTTCCTTCCTTCCTTTCTCCCAGAACTTTATTCTTTTTATATTATACTTTAAATGTATGATTGTATGCACGTGATTCACTTATATTTCTCAATTTGTCCTTTGTTTATTTTTTTAACTCTGTGTATTGTTTTCCACTATGTGAAATTTTAATCTAACATGCTTGTTTTTTTTTTAATTCTCCAGATTCATGTCATATTTTGGGTACCACGTTGACTTCTAAATTCCTTTCAAGTGCTTGTGGAAGAACCAAGTTCCTAAATGCTGTTTATACTATTTCATGGTTTTCTGATACAGCCAGAAGCAGATTCTATGCACCCCCTTTTCTGCTGCTTAATAAACATTAAATGCATGTGTGATACTATGAATAAAGAGATAAAGAAAATGCAGAGTTGTTGAGTACGAATCCTGCCAGTGATGACATGAGAGTTCACAAAACACAGACTAACTAAAGTGTTTGGATTCAGTGTAGTTATTCATTTGCCAGGGAGCTGGCAAGGTGGAATCCAGCATCACTAATCTCATGAGCAGCCATGAATGTTAGCAGTAACGGCAACAGCTAGGGTAAAAGAAGAGAAGAAAAAGGGTAAAGGCCTAGATCAGCTGTCCTCAACCTTCCTATGCTGCGACCTTTTACTAGTCCCTGCTATTGTAATGACTCCCCACAACTGTAGAATTATTTTTGTTGCTCTTTCATTACTGCAATTTTGCTATTATTATGAATTTCAGCGTAAGTATCTGTATTTTCGGATGGTCTTAGAAGAATCCTGCGAAAGAGTCATTCAACCCCAGGTTGAGAACCACTGTCTTAGAGAAAATCAAAATTTCAGGACCCCGGAGAGCACCGGGCCCACTCTTAACAAGCAAGGTAATTGTTTGGGAGCGGCGGCAGAACTTTTTTCTCAACATTTCTAACATGCCCCCCCCCCCCACCTCTAAAAGGTGCAGTATAAATTCTTGTCTTTGGGAAAGATTTGGTGGATAGTCTTCAAAAGGCACAACTGCAAGTAGTATTATCCCAAATGTTGAAATCCCCTCAACCGGAAGTTCTTAACCAGTGAGTGGTGACCACTTTGGAGGGGTCAGAAGACTCTTTCACAAGGGTTGACTAAGACCACTAGAAAACACCAATATTTACATTATGACTCATAATAATAGCAAAATTACAGTTATTGAGTAACACAACATGAGGAACTGTGTTAAAGGATTACAGCGTTAGGAAGGTTGAGAACCACTGCTCTAAATTCTAAAGCTGACAATCTTAAAAGACTCAAAATTTCCAAAAAATTTTGGATAAAGAAGGCATTTACAGACGTTTAAAAGGGGATTTATCAATAAATATGTGAAACCACGAAAGAACACTTCACAGGCCACTTTACAGAATAGTAATCATATATATCTTTGTAAGCATGAACACTTAGGTATATGAACAACATTCACATGTGGTTATAGGCACATGAATTGTACTCATAAAAATATATAGCAAAGGAAATGTGAAATCCCTGCAGTCGCTGATTTTGTGCACTTACCTTTATAACCGCAGCCATCTGAATTCCATGCTGGACAACATAAGTCTTTGGAGGAGACCGATAAAATGCTGTGATGGGCCGTGACGACGTATACAGCTGTGCCAAGAGCTGAGACCTTGAGGGATTTCAACTCCCACAGAGGCATGGATATGTAGATGTCATCTCTCACTTCCTGAGGATATGAATGCTTACCTATGACCAGAATGCTTATACATACAGTTAGTAGTGTGCAAATGCATTTTCAGAGTCAAGGCTTCAAAGACTGCAGCAAGGGAACTAGAACTCTAGCAATCTTCACGTATTTTCAAGCTACTAGGCTCAGACTCGTGTGCTGATGTCGTTCCAGTGCAGGAGTGCTCTCTAGGGCACAGCTAACATGTTTTACCAGGTTTATAGGTATTTGTTCTGCCTAACATCATGTACAACAAAAATGAACTAACCTCTTTTCTAGAATCTAGCTTTCCATGCCTTCTAAATAGCCTTTTATACAGTGAGAGTTGCTGAGTTCTAAGACCTAGACTGTCCAAATTACTGAAAATAACAACACCAGGACCACTACAGCATCCCATGAGCCTCCTCTACTTCAATTTTTTGTTTCTGTGGGACAGGCACTACAGCCAATAAAGTGTACCAATGCTGTGGTTTCTTTAATCCCTTCCCATTGACCCCATATATATATATATATGGTCATATAAGGTCATATAAGGTCATATATGGTCATATATATGTGCATGAGTAAAGAACACACACACATATATACATACACACACACACACACACACACTGTCATGGCAACATACCTCAGAGTGGATCATCTCCTGTGTCAGGTTATATTTGTATATTGAGGTTGCTAAATGTTCATCCTTCTTAAAAGTGTTTTAAGCCTCAGTTTTACATGACAGCGTGATGCATACTGTTGCTCATGCTTGACACCAGTGGGAGGGATGTCTGAGGTCTTTACCAGAAAGAGAAAAGACTTCCCTGAAGGAGCTTCTGATATGGACGTGGATAAATAAGTACATGTGCATTTATGCTTTTTTCTTAGATAATTTCCAGATAGGAGGCTGAAAGTGGGAAATGTCAGGTGCCACACACAGGCTGTCAGAAGAGCTCTGGCAACGTTATTTCATGGCGTTTTAACACTTCACACAATTTCTTTGTTGAAAGAAAGACTGGTGATTATAGAATCTTTGGAAGAGAGATTAAGGAAGGGGGGGCAGAAAGGAGAAGAAAGGAGAAACTGCAATCTATGCACACATTCTCTCTGTCTCTCTCATACACTTTTTACAATCATGAGTTAAACATTTTTTCATAAGTAGGCAGAAAAAACAGGTTCTGAGAGATTGAATAATTTTCGTGAAGTCATATCATTAATTCAAAGTATAATAAATCAAGCAAATTCCGAAACTCACTTTAGTAAAGTACCTCCTTCCCCATCACAACCTCCCGACTTACAGGTGAACAAATCTCAGACACAGAACACCAAATGTCTTGACCTCATGCTCAAGTCAAGACAAGACAACAGGAAGCCAAAAAGGAAAAGATGAAATCCTTTCATCTTCAACCTTTTATCCTTCCTTTCTTTAATGATGTATTTTGCTGCCTACCAGGGAGGCGTTGCTGTTGACATTTTGTGAATGCCATTTGTAATAGGATCATTTAAGGATCACGTCTCTAATAAGTTACAAAGTTACTTCAGTTTGTAACCCAGGTGACCAAGTTAGACAGGAAGTACCTTACTTCTGAGTTTGGAGAAGTGCTGCTAGGCCTGCACAAGTATACACATGCACGTGGATGTATGTTTGGATGTGAAACAGGCGGGGTTTGCTTTTCTCTTTGTCTTTCATTTTGATTTCTGCCAGTCTCTTTGTCCTGTACAATGCAAGAAGCTTAAGGAAATTGCCTGATCATGGATCATCCACTATGAGGCTCTCCCGAAATGGTAATGTAGTAGTGCTACCAAGAATATACTTGGGCTGTGGCCTTGTCATTATTGTCACATCATCTTTTTGAGTTAAGTCATGCTCTCTGCACTTGCTGCCTGAACCTGGCACTTGGAGATAAGCTTTTGTTTTGCATCATCAAGGCAGCATTCCTAATGCAGGGAGGAAAGCTGTGCCTTCCATCCTGACTGACATGTCAGCAGTAAGGAAGCTAGAGACAAAGTACTCTGGAAGAGTATAGATCCTCTCTTCTGCTCCAGAAGGTCTGTGTTCTACTTTTAAAGCTTGGACTGGAATTGCTGAAAGGGGGTAAAAAGGCTTCATGGGTTTCTTACTAAAATCACTAGCAATGTACTGTAGCCTTTTAGTTCTGGGTAGGAAATTGGATTCATAAACCTGGCTGTGACAGTAATTCAGCATGTGACTTGAGGTGGATGATTTAACCTGTCTGTACTTTCATTTTCCCAGGTACAAGTAGAAAATATCAGTATCTTATTTATTGGTTTCATAGGGTTGCTTTAAGGATCAAAAGAGCTCATATGTGTCATATGTGTGAAATTGTTTCAAGTTGCTAAAGTCCTTGTATGTCTACAAGCTGTTTTAATCATCATTGACGCACTGCATGCCTCACATTCAACTCTTGAAGTTTTGACTGGTCTTGATTCCTTTTAAAAGAGTTACGCGTCAGAGCCAGTAGATGGACCCCACAATTCTCACACTCTGAAGCATGAGCCTTACATGTTCTCTTTGAGTATGTTTGGGGATGGTCGTTATGCTGAGCCAGCCATTACTGTGATCAGGTTAGCTTGTAAAACACACCACGTAACAACCTAGGATGGAATCTTTCCTAGTTCCTTCTTCCAGCTTTGAAGATGCAGCCTCTGTGAGTTATACAGCTTCAGAAAAGTGAACACAAAGCATAGAAGAAGACCTTACTCTCAGATAAGGTTGTAACTTTGGCCAGTGCTTTGCTTTCAGCCTTGTGATACCCTGAGCAGAGACCAACTAAATTCTCCATAGACCATTGACTTAAGAACCATGAGAGAGTAAATGGTTGGATAATAAACGCTAATTTTGTAGAAATTTATTATGTGGCAATAGAAAATTAATGTACCCATTTGTTTACTTTTTTTTTCTATTTCTGGAACTACCAAATGGATCGTCACAGATATCTTTCTTTACTGGGGCTATGGTCGTGGAAACTCGGGAGTTCTTGCTGTCATTCCCTTACTCCTTGAGAGTCTTTTCCATCCAGAGACCCATGACCTTTGGATCATGTACATCCCTGATTCAGTTGGTGAATATTTTTCTCTAATTTTACACTTCTGACACAGTACTGTATTGTGGATCCAGTTAATGTAGTTTATTATTTTCTTTTTAAAATCTCTTATCAAATTTAAGTTATATCATCCCAACGATGACATCTAAGGACCAAGGCAGCCTAGTAGATCTGTTTTAAATATGCCTGATGTGGTACTACATACATTCTAATGAAAGTCTTTCAGATAACTTCCAAGTGAGGAAGAGAGGTTCTGTTTTCAAGAACCTCTCAAACATCATCAGTGTAAGATACACAGATGTTCAGAGCTTGCTTGGGAAGAGGTTACAGTGGGAGACTTTAGGATGTGACACATTATTGTTTCTTTTTCTCTTTCTAATTGGTACATGTTGTTGATACTCTAAATGGAACTTCTGATGGCCCCACTTCCTCATTGAGCCTGCATTCCAGCTACCATTTATTATATGACTTCCAAAAGTGCTACAAATGGATTTGCATTCCTGGCTCTGATCTAAAGACTGAGTTTTCCTCCCAGGGATGGCAGACTACCTTGACAATTCCTTTGCTTAAGTCTCAATGGGATTTGATTTGGGCGTATAAAAGGGCATTCTTCTATAAGAGCTTGAAAGCTCAGGTGTCCTGTATGAGCTTGGAGTTTTCACTGTCCTCCCCCCCCCCCGTCTATATTCCCCACTATGAAATGAGATGGTTCCTTGGGTTCTTTCATTCTTTGTCCTATTACAGACCAATATTTTTTCTCCTTGTTTCAAATCTCCCTCAGCAATCATAAAGGGTACATACGAAAATGGGGCCAGTCTATATCGTTGAGGCCTGACAGACATCTTGGAGCATACCAACCTGAGCCCCCACCCGTGTTCACCCTCTCCTCTCCTCAGCAGGTAAATGAGCTCTAACCCAGACCTCCTCCAGCATATTTCCCTATACACTCAGACTAACTGACATCCTTGTGTCTTCAAGTTCATTCCTGCAGATGTTTCCAATCCTCATCACTTTATCATAATTGTTATGATAAGCATTTCTGCCAAAATGGTAGTAAAAACTCAATTTTCCTGAGCAAAATTAACAACAAAGAGTGTTCACAGCTCCTGCAACCTGGTTATTAAGCTGTAGCAGGAATTGAGTGCAGCTGTGAAATAAGATATAATTAAAATCTGGGGCCCTTCACCACAGATCTGGTGTGTGCATTTGTGGGTTGTAGATACATGAATTACTGCGGCTGACCAGCTCAGGCTATCATTGGGAACCTGTCCAATGGAATTACATCTGAATGTCAGGATCGAGATAAGGGAGGGGAGCATGCACACATACAGAAATATACAGCAATAGCAACTTGAAGAAATGCAAAAGGCATGAAGTAAAGGCACTTTGGGGAAGGGTTCCAACCTAGATCTGCTACCAGCTGTGAGATCTTAAAGGAGTCATGCATTTCTCAGATTTTTTAATGTCCCCATTTGAATCTATGAACAGTGTAGAACATTAGGCATAATACACTTGATTCCAATGTTGCTGAATGTGTTTATTTTTAGAAAGGTTTTTGTATGTGTGATAGAACCCCCGGGCCTTGCACGTAATAGGCAAGTGCTCTACCACTGAGCTATTCTGTTCATCTAAGGTAGAAAGGACAGGGCTGACCTGAGAAGTTGAAGCTATAAGAGTTGAAAACCCATCTCAGATTCATTAAGGAAAGATAAGGCTGATGAAAATAAAGCCAGGAACTACTGAGTAGTGGGTTTAACTACTTGGCTTGGTCTGTTATTTTTCAATTTATATGGGCATTAGTATCTCATTAACACATTTTTTCCTCTAAACGATCATGCTTTTTTTTTTATTATTAAACTTGTGTATGAAATTCTTATCTGCTGAAGCCCTTGGCTGTACTATTAATTATCCTGTTTTGCTTGTTATAAAAGTCAAAGACTGTTTTGTAACTGACCTCTGTTTGCCCCTCCTTCCTCTTTCCACCCCTAGATGCAGCTGTAATCTTTTACATTCGTTGCAAATGAAAGATAACTGTGTTTGTGGTGTATTATGGGTCTCAGGGATTTGATGACATTTGAGGTTTGACTTTACTGATTGACCTTATGTCTATTGGAGCAAAATGGAGTCAAATGGGACTATTTTACAACAATTCCTTGTTTAAGTTCAAAAGATGCTGTGGTCACGCTGTGCACCCCTGGGAGACCAGGCAGAGCAACTTGTGTATAAGGCTCTGCTAAACGGCCGAGGTATATAACAGGAACATGACAGACAGGTGTCTGGAATCCAGACAGGTGTCTGGAATCCAGACATCTGCCACCCTGGTTAACCTGCTGAGAGAAGCTGTCCTTCACATCTGATGCTTGGGTTTCTGAATTATAGTATTGCTCCATCTTTCACTGAAGCTCCTACTACCTGCTGGACACTTCCAGACACTTAGCCAATTGGCTATTAGTGTACCACCAGAACTTCAGGGATGCTCTTCTTCCTATATCCCTCCTTAATGCTTGTTTCTTCCACACAGGTCCACAGCAGAAACATGACCATCTGGCTACGGCTTTTTTTTTCTTCACTTTGAAAGAAGCTATGTGGAGCTGAGCTGAGTATTTGGAATCTACAGACATTTGTTTCCCTAATTGGTGAGTGTGAGGATTGGACTGGGCCATATATCTGCGTTGTCTCCTCAGTAAGATTTGCCATGCTTCTCAAGCAGATGTGAACACATGCAACAAGATTCTTTCATAGCCACCATGTGATTCTTAGACTGTTTTTTTTTTAATTGCAAATGCTTCATTTGGGATTTTTTTTTTTTATGGATTGAAGTCTACTACTAGCCTAGATCCTCAAGATACAAATAGTTGATTTTTAGATAAGACAATTAAAATAAAGGGTAGGTGTTCTTAGAGTACATCAGGTAGCAGGAGCCAGGCTCTATGTGGGGTGCCGCTATGGAAGCCTTTCAGTTTACAGCATGGACTCTGGGTTCCCACAGCCTGGGTTCAAGTCCCATGGTGAATACTGGGTAGTTTGATGTCTTTGGGAAAGTTGCCTAACAACCCTTCATCAATCTGTAAAATGAGGGAGACTATTCACTATGGATTTATTATTGGGAATTAAATGTGTTTGCATAAGCTTAAGGGCACAGAGAAGGAATTGGCATATGATGGTTATTAAGTTAACAACAGCTCTCATGACTACTGGTCTTAACCACACACTCCTTTTACATATGTAGAAACTGAGGATCCAAGAGGCTAAATACCCTACTTGAACTCACCTAGCCACGTAGGGCCAGAAGCCTTTCTTAGTGCAGTTTAATGAGAGGATGTGGGTTTATTAGAATTCCCTTTATCTTCTATTTGGACTTATATTAAGGAAACCAGAGACATGCTGTTCAGTTAAGGCACTGATTCCTGTTCAAGAATATACCTGTAGTGTGCGATTAATCTGATCCCAATCAGGAACCCCTGGCTGGACAGGAGATGGATTCTTCTCACCAGCCATCAATGTAAGGGACAGAAAACACGCTTTTGTGACTATTAGTAATTCATTATGGAAATAGGCAGTTTCAAGACTTGGCTTCCCCAGGGCTAACTGAAAGCTGGCCCACCTGCCTCCCAGGTCTGCAGTTGGGTGATATCATCCACCCGCTCCAGTTGTCTGGCACCTGTGCTGGTGTCTCCCTCAGCTTGTGCTGATTTCCTTCCTGCCTTCCCCTTCTCTTGAGCTGATGATTATCAACAACACGAGACCGCGTATCTATGATCTCAGAAGCATTTCTGTATTCTTATACCTAAAATAAAAGCTTCCTGAAGATCAAAATTGCTTGGGGATTTCCCTCCTTCAAGCCCCTTTGGGTATCTTGAGTCTCTCTGGCTTCTTATGCTTGTTTGTGAAGTTAACATTTTAATAGCACATTCTGAATGTTTTTCTTTCATGAATTCCAATATGGATGGAAGCTCTCCCCCAAGAGGAGTGTTAAAAGCAGGTGTTTTTAAGTGGATGACTCAATATCCACATGTGTTTCTGTGACTAAGAGCCATCTTTTTCTTCCAGACGTCAAATTGCTCTAATTTTCAGACAGCTCTGAAGTGGTCACCTGCCTTGTGTAAGAATGTTATTGCCTCTCTGCAGGATGCTTCCTTCAGCTTGCAAACTCTATGTGTGCATGTTTTCATAAATGTGTGTGATGCACAGTCAGAGGAGTTTGTCCACAGCTAAATGTTGGCTTCACCTCTCCCACACTGATTTAGGGGGAAATGAAGCTAGGACATCTATGAATATGTGTTTAGTGGGCTTAGCTATGTAGGGTTCCATGTGCCCATTTTGTTGGATTTACTTGTGCGTCTTTAAAGTTTTTAAAATTTTTAATTAATTAATTCAATTTACGTCTCAGTAATAGAGTCCTCCCATATCCCCTATTTTTCAGAACAGGGGAGGCCTCCTACTCAGACACCCCAGCTCATCTATTCACATGAGGACTGAGTTTGTCTTCCTATCCTGTGGCCTGGTAGGGAAGTCCCAATGGGGAAAGTGATCAAAAAGCAGGCAAGATAGTCTGTGTCAGATATATCTCCCACTCCCCTAACTAAGGAGCCTGCATGAAGCCTAAGATGCCCATCAGGCTTATCTTCTTGGGATCTGTGCATTGTAGTATGTATATCTTTTACTACATGAATAAAACTGCTTATAAGTGAGTATATACCAGTGTGTCTTTCTGGGTCTGTGTTACCTCACTCAGGATGATCTTTTCTAGTTTCATCCATTTGCCTTCAATTTCATGCTTTCCTTGTTTTTAATGGCTGAGTAGTATTCCATTGTGTAATGTACCACAGTTTCTTTATCCATTCTTTAGTTGAGGGGCATCTAGGTTGTTTCCAGTTTCTGGATATTAAAATAAATCTGCTATAATCATGGTTGAGCAAACATCCTTGTTGTTTGGTGGAACATATTTCAGGTGTATGCCCAGGGGTGATATAGCTGGGTCTTGGGGTATGACTATTTGCAGTTTTCTGAGAAGGTGTCAGATTGATTTCCAAAGTGGTTGTACAAGTTTGCACTTCCCCCAGCAATGGAGGAATGTTTCCCTTTCTCCACACCTTCTCCACCATGTGTTGTAACTTGAGTTTTTTATCTTAGCCATTCTGATAGGTGTAAGATGAAATCTCGGAGATGTTTCAATTTGTATTTCCTTGATGACTAAGGAGTAGTTCTTTAAGCACTTCGTCAACATTCAAGTTTCCTCTGTTGAAAATTCCCTGTTTAGCTCTGTATCCCATTTTTAATTGGAGTAGTTGGTTTGTTGGTGTTTAATTTCTTTATATATTCTGGATATCAGCCCTTTGTCAGATGTAGGATTGGGACCAGTAGAACCGTGGTTTGGAGGTTGGGATGCTGTCCCAAGAATCTAGATACTGTCCTCAGGGAAGCAGAAGGGATCAGATGTCTGGCTGCTGGAGCTGAGGGTCCCTGAACATTGGGCCTGCACTCACTTGAGTATGCAGAAAGGGTAGAGAGCCTCACAGTTCCTGACTCCTGGACCTAGGAGACAGCCAAGGGGATCCCTAGATCCAATCATCCACAAGTTCCCTGATGTCCCCTTCAGTACCGGAAGCGCCAAAGTCAGTGTTTTGGATCCAGCCGCCTATTTACTCAAAGGGTTTGCAGTTTCTGATCTTCTGTCCCTTGGATAAGGTGGCCACCATATTGGAACTTTTACTTGTGCTGCTCTAGTGGTGAACTTGAGGATCAGCCAGACCTGGAGAACCATTAATTCTTAGTCTATGCAACCTAGACCTGTTCTGCTGGCTGCTTAGTTGATAAGACCCTGCACAATTTCTGGGGCCAGTATTTCCTAGAAGAAGAGGGAGGAAAGTGATTTGACATTGTGATAGGCATGATGTTCACAGTTTGCCATACTTTTGTATCCAAGCAGCTCACTATGGAGATACTGATAGAGTGTCTTCTAAATTTGTGGTCCTAAAAGCTTGGGTGACACTACCCTTGTAGTTCTTTCATCTTAGAGTCTGGTAGTTAGTTGAGTTGCCTTTCTTCTATTGGCATTTCCCAAAGTTATTATAATAGTAGTGTAATAGCACCCACTCAGCAACATGCATGTGGAATGCTCCTTTGCAGGACATTGGCTGAGAATAGATGAAGTAATGCATAAGTAGATAAAGCCCTGGAAAATACCATCAATCTGCTCATTCTTTTGAAGCATGTTGTGAATGATGTCACCTAAGCTCACTGGAAATGATAATGAAAATGAAATCTTGGATGTTACAGAAAGAACAGATCAGGGCTGGATAGGAGTCAAGACTCATCCAGCCCAACCACCCCATCATTCTCACTAAAGACAAGGATCCCTTCAAGGTCATAGAGTGAGAGTCTAATGTGGCTGGAACAGGTCTCCATTGACTACTTGCTACAAGGTATTGAGCTGACTGTACTGTCTCAGAATTTAAAGAAAGAAAAGAAAGAGAGAAATAAGCTGAATGAGTATAGTATTTGCCTACCATACTCTACCAGGTTCTGGTTAGCCCCGCAGTACCAGATTAAATAGGCTGATTGAGGTGAGAAGGCCTCCCTTAACTGTGGGCGACAATATTCCATGTGCTGAGGTCCTAGACTGAACACAAAAGAAAAAGTGAGAGGAGCACAGGCATTTACCACTCTCTGCTTCCTGACTGTGGATGCACTGTGACAACCTGAAACACATCTGTGTAGCTGTTACAATGAGTTCCCACATCATGGAGAGTGTACCCTCAAGCTGTGAGCCATAACAAACCCTTCCTTCTTTCTTCAAGTTGGTTCTGCTTTGTATTTTATCCCAGCAACAAGAAAAGCAACTAATGGGTAAAATGAATATATGTGTTCATATATTCATAAAGCAACCCTGTGACATGGTTTCAAGGTTGAACCTCAGCACAGTGGCTAACCCTCTCCTCCCCACCTTCCTTACATCTACCCATGGCAATGACGGGGGCCTCCCAAACTGGAAGTCCAAGCATCTCCACACGAATATTACCTACCCTGATAAATTCCGAATTTTCTCTGTGACATACCTGTGGTGACTTCTAGGTCTGGCTCAGTGTTCAGCACATGTAGAGGCCTCTTGATGATTTGGGATTTCACTATTGTCTGTCCCAAAGGACTGACTCAGTTCCCCCAAGAGCCAATGGGGCAGCCAATGCACAGAACATCTGGTCAGGAATCACTTCCTCTGGTTTTGGCAGGCACCATTTCATAAGAAAAGTGGGCGAACAGGACATCTGAGTGACAATAAGTCCTCAGAGCTCCTCCAGAAGGGCTAAGTACAGTAATTTGCTGTAATGACAAATTTAAAACAATAACCCAGAGGCATTATAGCATAGGCCAAGAGTACCTACTGCATGAGATGGGCTGTTAATGGGAAACCGACAGTTTGATTCAGTAGCAGAGAATTTCCAAATGGCTTCCACCCTGGATGTGTACAGTACAGTGGAGGGAGCTAAGTTTTCTATCAGGGTTAATTTGGAGCACTTCTTCCCTGCCTGCCAAGAGTCATTCTCCCAATGGCGGTTCCTTTATTGCTCTACTCTCTCTGTATCGTGAGGGAAATTTCTATGGTTTTCCTTCTGTTCTTCTTTTATTTTTTCCCCTCTGTCCTGCCTCACAGCCTGCCTCTCAGGGAAACTGCCACAGAGGAGCCACTTTCCTAAGTGATTGGAGGCCATAAAGTTCCATATGGCTGCATGAGAGAAGGTGCAGAGATGTTGAGGTCTGCTTCTTAGGCCTAGGGTTCTCCTGTAGCAATGGAGCAGGCCTACTGAGGCATGGACACTGTAGAGTCCCTAGTGATTGGGCCATAACCTATACATTATCATTGTTATTCTCCCAACATCTCCATTACCTGGGATGTCACCTTGATGACATCAGCTTATGAACCATGTTACTTTTTTTCTTCCCATTAAGATAGAGTATCTGGCTAAAGCAACATAAAGGAAAAAAAGGATGCATTTTGTCATACAGTTTAAAGGTACACAATCCACAGCAGTGAGAACATTTGGCAACAGGTGTCTCCATTGCACAGTCTAAGACGGAGACTACTTTCCTCCTGACATCTCAGTTGAACAAGAGACAGGAAAAAACGGAAGTGAGACCACACTATGAACCTCAAGTTCTATCTTTATTGTTTTACTTCTTACCGTGAGACTGCATTTCCGGAAGGTTCTACAACCTCTCCAAACACCCCTAGGTGAGAGCCACAAGTCCGAACACATGAACCACTGGGAGACACTCACACCCAAACAAGAACAGTGCCAGCACAGAACATTCTCCAAGTCATCTTTTGAGAGAACCAAAGTTAAAAGGCCCCATTTTGGGAGAAATTGAAAACTTTCAAAGTCACTGAGCCCAGTCACTCCCTCTTGGAAATAAGCCTCTTCCCTGGCACTCTGTTTAGCTCCTAAGTAGCCATTGGAGAACCATCTAGACTTTCTCCCAGAGCAGCACTCTGAGGCCAGCATCTGCCTGTGCTTCCCATCCTAGTGGCCATCCTTACATTGCACTTCACTTTGAAAGCACACCTTGTGGAATTCATGTCAACTAAACACTTAATTTAATTATTAGCCTCATGGGTGACTTAAGGGCTCAATCCATTAAAAAGGGAGTTTAACATTGTCACTATGATTGGCCAAAAGTAACACATGCACACAAAACCACATACACAAACAAATGCACACACACGGACACTCAGACACATGCATACACGCACACACACACACACACACACACACACACACACACACACACAAACAAGTTTTTCACATTTCTGTAGTAAGAAGGTCAGACCCATTCATGATTCCTTGCAAGAATACAACTCCTTTGCAGAGCAACAGTGTCTTCAGCAAATGGTCCCGGTAGTGGGTTGCTGTGCTTTCTAAAACACAATTTTCAATTCTTAGCCTTAGAACCTGTGCACTGACCTCCTTTGAAATAGACTCTTTGAAGACATAATCAAAGTAAGATGAGGTCGTCTTCAGGTTAGATAAGCCCTACTGCAATGGCTCATGTCCTCAAAAGCACTAGAAAGAACTCTATGACAAGGAAGGATGAAATTGGAGTGACTCCAAGGAAGGCCAGCACCACCGGAAGCAGGATAATCAAAGATCCTCCTCGGAGCCTACAGAGGGAGCAGGTGCTGACAGTGTGAATTCATGTTTCTGGCCTCCATAGCTGGAAGAAGATAAACACACGCTATCTTATGGCCCTGGACTGGTTGTAACAAGCACAGGAAGGTAAGTGCAGTCTCAAAGGACTTGTTGAGTCTGCCGTTTCCAAGGCTGGAAGCTTCTAGATTATTCTGGAGAGAGCTCATGGTGTCCAGCCATTAATGGTGAAGACTCTGCTGCTTCTCGTATTATTATAGCCATCTTCTCCTCTGTAAGGTTATAGCTGGTTATGTACGTCTCTCCTGCACTAGGAGCCTCTGGACTAGAGATGTGGACTTCACCCTCCCTCTGCTCATGGACTGTGATAAGCACTTGGCTTTGGTGTTATATAGCTCTAGTTTTAAATCCTTGTTTCATCACTTAAGCAGCAGAATTCTGCTTCCTTGTGTGTACGCGGGGAACATAGACAGTCCCTTATTTGTAAAGATTTTGCTTGCTATTTTCAACTTTAAGGTGATGTGGAAGCAGAATCCATTTGGTAGCAACTGTTTCAGAATCCTGAGTTTAGATCTTTTCCTAGGTTAGTGATCAGTGGTAGAATTCCCACTGCTTGTGTGTGTGTGTGAAAGCATCTCAATGGGTTGGTCCAGGCTAGCCTCAAACTCAGAATCTTCTTGCATATACCTCTCAAAGCTGAATGCATAGTATGATCATCTTTTGTGATGCTGGGGAGCCATTCTATGTGTCATCCACATAGCCACGTATGATTTAGCTAAGATGCTCCAGTAGGTTAGATGTACTCAATACACCTTTCTTTTTTTTTTTTTTTTTACTTCTGTTGTTTCTTGCAGTGTTGAGGAAGAAACCAAAGCATATTTAATTTTTAATATTTTCAACATGAAATTGTCTTTTAGAAAGCTAATCTCTTTATAAGCTGAGGAACATGAACTATTTGGGAATTGTACATCCAAGAGACAGACAGAGAACCTGCAGTGTACCCTCTTTTCTTTTAACAACCACTAGCAGATGTTATCTTGGGATGTGTCTTGACTTCCTAGGTCTTTCTTTTTGCATCTATAAACTCAGACTTATACATAGCATGAATCCTGTAGGATGGTTGTGTGTACTGTATATTAATGCTGTTAGACACTTGCAGCAGCTTAGAAGGTTCCCCGTAAAGAATGTTTTCATTTTCCTGGTAAAGAAACAGTATCCCAGAGAGGTATCAGAGGCTAATCTTGTACAGATAACATTCTCAGATCGGTTGGTCCTCTTAATAGATGGTTCATCCCCAAAAGTATTTTTTTTTCAGAAGGCTGCACTTGCTGTTATTAGAAGTTCCAGCTGTGGGATCGGACAGACATAAATACAGTCTTGAAACTTGTCATTTGCTAAGTGGGCATTTGGGCTCATTTCTTAACCTTCAGGGTCTCAGTGTCTCTGCGTGCATGACAGAGACACTGATTTCATTGGATTGCCATATACATGAGATTGGAATGAGTGTGAATATGTAGCTACATGGTGTTTAAATATTCATAAGTGTTTGTGGCTGGTGTTTGTTAGGATTTTATTTAGCTCTTTTAATATATATAGCTAAATTATATGTATATAATTAAATATAGCTAAATTATAATACCTATATAGCTGCTACATAATGCTACATATATAGCTATAATATTATAATGCTATATAATATAACTATAATATATGAAGGTAATATATATAACGGTTGCTTTAAAAAAAGCTTCTGGTTAATTTTCTTTGTAAAAGGAGTTTGAAAATAAGCAGTCCACGAAAAAGAAAGGAATGCCACTGGGTTAGGAGGGATTGACATCTTCCCATTTGACATCTGTGTTCAAGGTCACATCATGGTCCAATGTGACATCTAGCGATCATGCTCCCATGTGCATATTCTGACCACACAGACAGAAGGTATGGTGTGTTGTGGGGAGGCTATGAAGACAGAAAACACTACATTCCAACTGGAACCAGCTACCCCTTTTTTCCCTCAGTTTACTTGATGTGAATCAGCTCCTTTCATGGACTCAGCTTACACATCTACATAGTGCTTATGCTATTGGCCGGAATTTAGCTACATGTCTACGTCTGGCTGCAAGGAAGCATGGGAGATATATTCCTGTAGCTGTGTTCAGTATAACTCCTACTAAAGGAGAAATTGATTGGAAAAGACAAATAACATTCTCTGATAGATTAATTTTTAAAATGGCTGTTATAGTTGTATATCAAGAATCTACCCTTTAGAAATTTCCAGCTTTAAACACTATGTTTTAATATTAGCAAGAAGGTGATATGGGGATGCTAAGGGGGAGAGATTAATCGGGCCTGAAGGTATCTGAACGAAGGTGTTTCAGTGAGGAAGGGATGATTGAGGTGAGGTGTGATGTTTGATAGATCAGTCAGGGCACCAGCAAGGGAAAGGGATTTCTAAGAGAAGGCACAGTAGGTGTCAAGTCTAATTGTTTTTCCAGTCTTACTCTTGGCTGCTGAAGAACTGGTAAGCTGGAGGGAACTTATGCTAGAGAGGGAGGGCTTGGTTCTCAGCAGCTATCCTGTATCTTCTCCAAGTCTGTGCTCTCCAGAGAGACATCCAGAGTGCTGAGACCTGCTGTCCACAAAGCTTCCAGAGCCTTCATCAGTTCACCAGACAGCAACCTATTTGTTGACTTAAACCAGCCAGTTATTGAAAGAAATATATTTACTGAGAAATAACTGACATGTGCAAAATGGGTATTTACTACCTACTTGCCAAACATCAGTGAATTTGTGTTTAATAATCATTTTTTCAATTAACTCACAAAACATATCCCATTAATTTTAAATTAAATGCAGATGTGCAAAACTTTAATTTGCAGCGTTATCACATCATCTCTTCCCAGCTTGTTTCTGGTGGTTCCCTGTTGGTGAAGGAATTTCAGCTGATGTCCTTAGAGACAAATTTATTTTCCTATTAATAAGCAGTTATAGGCTGAAGGGTAAGAACACCTATTTTTGTATACCTCCTTCCTATTTCATTCCCTTTGCTTTTAATTTCTTCACATGTCACTGGCATCTGTATCACTTTGATGCTCAAAGCTGAAGGTTTAATTTTGCCCTTTGCCCTTTACTTGTCAGTGGTAGGAGCCCTTGGAAAAAAGAACTGCTCTCCCCACAGTGCAGAGAGAGTGCCTCAGCAGAGTCAAAGGACCTGGATTTTCATTCTAAGTTTTGTGTTAGGATCTTGGGCAAGTGACTTTTTTTTTCCCTTCAAGAATTTGCATTAGAGTAAAGCCGAGCAAGTTTCTTCATTCTAGCCTTTCTTAGTGATGATGCTCCCATCTCTACTGTGGGTGGCCCCCTTACATGGGCTGGGGACCTGGACTGCATAAAGGGAGAGAATGAGCATGCCCTGCTCTCTGCTTTCTGACTGCAGATGCACAGTGGCAGCTGCTGCACACCCAGTGGTCATGTCTTCTCTGACTTGATGGAATGCACTCTCAAACTGTGAGTCCAAATGAACCTTTCCTGCCTCAGTGGCTTTCTCACTTACTTTGTTACAGCCGAGACACAAGTAACATGCAAGGAGCATCTACAGCTGAGGGAATGGGGGTAGATTTGCTAAATTAGTCTCCCTCTCTCAGCCCTCTCCCTCCCCCTCTTCCCCACGCCTCCCCTTTTCCCTCTTCCTGGAGTATGTGTGCTGTTGGGTGAGTTTTGGAAAATAGCTGGGGAAAGCCTGGGCAGGATTTTGTCTCTAATATCTCAGTATTTTGATTTCTAGCACAGAAACCAAGAAATATGAGCTCCTGTCCATCACTCACCCCAGCTTCTCTCCCCTCCTTCTGTATCAGAACAGATATGCAGGAGTTGCCTGGAATCCTAGGCAGTCTTGCCCTTTAGTAATCTGCCTTGAACATTTGCCCCTTCACCTTCCTCAATGTCACTATGATATGCTTAGCATCTCCTGCAGTAATATTTAAGTGCTAACAAGCTCTTTAATGGTTCATTTAAAAAAAGGAGTGTAGATAGGCTTTTCAGAGGGTTAAGCCACACTCATAGATAGTGCAAGAGAGGGACCAATGTAGTCCACTGGCCATGCCATGCTTCTGCTGCTGCACGTAACCATCAAGTTTATTTTTTCATGAGTATTAGCATCATTATAGTACCCTAGGCCACCACCAGAGACTGGGAAGTTCACTCCTAGTCCAAGAGCTGTTTTACCACCCACTCATATCACAGAAAACCTCCCAGACACCCCAGAAGATACATGTTTAGAAGATGTGGGTGTTTGGTTGGCTGATGCTCATTTCCCCTTTTCCCTGCCTAGAATTCTTTAGATCATGACCCTCACAGTGAGCTAGGTTTAGTGGTGCAGGACTGTCATCCTGGCTACAAAAGACTGATAGAGAAAGATCACAAGTTCATGCTTTGCCTTGGCTACAGAGTGAGGTAAAGGCTAGCTTGGGCAACTTAGTGAGGCTGTCTTAAAATAAAAAAGCGAGAGCTGAGCATGATTGTGTATGCCTTCAATCCCAGCACTCGGGGAGGTAGAGGCAGGCAAATCTCTGGGAGTTCAAGGCCAGTCTGGTCTACAAAGTGAATCTAGGACACCCAAGGCTACACAGAGAAACCCTGTCTCAAAAAAAGGGTGAGAATAGAGCTAGGGACCTAGCTCAGTAGGAAAGGATTTGCCTAACATACACAGGACCACAGGAAAGAAAGAAGAAAAGGGAAATTGCTGAGAACCCTAGACTCATTTGTATGTGCTGACTGTCCTGGAATGGGTTTACTTTTCCCATTACTATGTCAGTTCAAATGCCATCTATAATGATTTGACGTGTTTATCTTTTTTTTCTTCAGAGTCAATGTTATTATCTTCATTATTTTATTACTTCTTTATGACCTATCACATGAGTAGATATGTTTTATTGGAACTACAGTTTTGTCATATTTAGTGCTATATTTTCAATACAGGAATAGTTTTGAATACATAAATGAAAGAATATTTGTTGAAGAATACTGTTAAAGAATATTTTACAGTTTGGGTTTCTGTGTTGTCCTCTACTAGCTTTGTGCCATTTGGTAAGGATCTTGAATTTTAGCTTTCTTTTTTTTCATAATTTTTATTGATTTTTGTGAATTTCATATCATGCACCCTAATCCCACTCATTTCCAAGTCCTTCCACATCTGCCTTCCAGCCCTGTAACCTCCCAAAAAACAAAACAAAACAAAACAGAAAAATAAAAGTCCTAAGAACAACAACAAAAATCTCACCATGGAAGCTCCAGCATGTCACATGTACGTGTTGTGATGTGTCACACAGCACACCTTTTGTCCAAACAGTTTTATTTGCAAATGATCACTGCACTGAGTCATTGGTCTTGTTTGGGGCCTCTGGCTTCTGCTACACCATCAACCCTGGACCCTCACTGGGACTTTTTAAATATCCTCGTGTTGCCCCGAGTCATGGAGATCTTGCAGTACTGGGTCTGCAGGACTAGCCCCTCTACATGCTCCAGCAGCTCAGACAGGGGTAGATTTGAGGTGAGACAGTTCAGAATTCTGGGTCTTGTCCTTTTCAAGGACCAGCTCTTTTACATTTCCTAAGCAAGGAGCAGGGCTAGCTGTCTTGAGAGCTGCAGCCAGTGAGGAGCAGGGCCAGCTTAGTATGGCCCTCAGACCATCAACATGGCCCCAGGAAACAGCCCAGACCATGGAAGTCTGCATGGCCTTTGGTGGTAACATGGGCCATGGACCTCAACACAGATCCTGCTGCAGGATCATCAGTTCTAGAAATTATTTGATCTCTTTGTTTTGAGACAGGGTCTCAAATAGTTTCGGTTATTGATATGGGCCCACTGAGTGGAGATTCTAGGCTTAATAAAGGTATCAAAAGATGATTTGAAAGATTGGTTGAAGCATTTGACAAAAGATGGCCCACTGAAAAGGAGTTGGAGATGCCTGGTATCCCTTCGCTTGGTGATCATGAAGGGATTTTAAAGCTCATGGAAATTTTAGTGCTAGAATAGGTATACTGTGTCAAACCTCTTCCTCCACAATGGGAAGGCCCAGAAGATGTGCCCTTCACTAATCCTATAAGACTCAAAATGGTGAGAGGGAACTCAGCCCCTTCTTTGTGCCAGACTTTAAGTTTAGAGATATGCTTTTCAGTTGGGTGAATATATAGATATTCAGCATAGGCAAAGAAATGTCCATAATGGCCTGACTCATAATGGTCAGCATAGGCAGAATGAATTTTATGATGGCATGAAGAGTAAGGTTCTTTATCATAATATTTTCAGATATGACATAAATAAGAAGCATACTGTATTTTTTTGTTTTATCTGTGTAAGTGAAAAATTTCTCACAGAAATGAAAGAAAGGGTAAGCTGTATCATGATAAAAGGGTTTCTTGGTCCCAGACCTGAGCCAATTTGCAAACCCAGAACCAGTTAATGAAGGAATAGTCAGGTTCCCCTGAGAAAAAAAAGGACCTTGATAAAATACCTGAGAATTTTACTATTAGTCTTTTTCCAGTCTTTCTTAAGAGGGACCTACAGGCTTTTTCAAGGTTAACTTTACACTGGGGGAAAGGAAACAGTCATAAGACTTTCCAGGGTCTATTGGATACCGGTTTTGAATTGGTGCTGATTCTTGGAGATCTCAAGAAACACTATGGCCCCACAGTTGAAGTACGGGCTTATGCAGGCCATGTAGTTAATGGAAAATTGGCTGAAATCTGACTCCCAGCAGGTACAGTGGGTTCCCAAACTCATTCAGTGGTTATTTCCCCAGTCCCAGAATGTATAATTGAAATAGATATACTTAGAATTTGGCAGAAATCTCACATTGGTTCTCTGACCTGTGGAGCAAGGGGTACTTTGGTTGGAAAGGCTAAATGAAAGGCTTTAGGGTTGCTTCTGCCAGAGAAAATAGTGAATCAAATCCGATATTGCAGCCTGTATTAGCTAGGATTCCCTAGAGAAATAGAACTTATGGAACAAATCTATCTATCTATATCTCTTTATCTATATATACCATTCTCCATATATATGTGAATTTTACACACACACACACACACACACACACACACACACACACACAGAGAGAGAGAGAGAGAGAGAGAGAGAGAGAGAGAGAGAGAGAAGGGGGATTTATTAGAACAGTTAATAGCCTGTGGTCCAGCTAGTCCAACAATGGCTTTCTATAAACATGAACAGAAGGTCTAATAATCTAGTATTTGTTCTGTCCACAAGGCTGATGTCTCAGCTGGTCTTCAGTATACACCAGAATCCCAAAGATGTGTGCTTTAAGTTCTGCTGGGCTAATAGTTTTGGTTCTAGGGGGGAGTACTCCTGTGAGGAGATACATTTTATTAAACTAGAAGCTCAGATTTCGCCCTGGACTCTTTGGGCTTTTGGTGCCTTTAAACCAATAGGCTAAGAAAGGAACAACAATATTAGGAGAAGTGATTGATCCAGATTATCAAGAGGAAACTAGATTGCTTCTCCACAGTGGAGGTAAGAAAGATTGTTTCTTGAGTCAGGAGATCCTTTAGGGCATCTTTTGGTACTACCATGCGCAGTGATTAAAGTCAATAGGAAACCACAATAACCTAATCCAGGCAGGATGACAAAGGGCACAGACTCTTCAGGAATGAAGAAATGGGTCACTCCTCCAAGAAAAGAGGCAAGATTGCTGAAGCGCTTGCTGGGGGTGGAGGAAATACAGAATGAGTAGTAGAGGAAAGTAGTTATAGATACCAGCGAAGACCATGTGACCAATTGCAGAATTGAGGATTCTAATTGGTATGCATATATCTGCTATATTTTAAGAATGTGTTTGCACAGATATTTGTGTTTTCTTTCCTCAATTTCTTCATCATGTAACACCAACTAAGAGAACATCATGGTTATCATATTTAAGTTTGAAATACTAAAAGAATGTCCCTTAGGAGGCATTACCACTCATTCTAAATTAATGATGAACATATAAGAGGGATAGCTATATCATGTTAGGCATAATTATGACCTAGTGTATTAGCCAGGGTTCTCTAGTGGAACAGAACTTATAGAAGGAAAGACAATTTATTAGAGTGATTTACAGGCTGTGTCTAGTCAGTCTAACAATTGCTGCCTACCAATAGAACGTCCAAGAATACAGTAATTGTTCAGTTCACAAGGCTGGGTGTCTCAGCTGGTCTTCAGTATATACTGGATCCCAAAGAAATAGGCTCTAATTCCAGCGAAGGAATGGACTTGCTAACAAAGAAGAACAAGCAGGCGAAGCGAAAACTTCCTTCTTCCATGTTCTTTATAAAAGCAGAAGGTGATCGAAACCAGCAGAAAGATGAACAGTCTTATCGTGACCTCTAAGAAGTAACTGCAGAAGGACTCCAGTTGGTAAAGAACAACTTTGAGTGGGTTGCGGACCGAGTGGGGCTGCTTCTGAAGTCAGACAGTCAGTGCAGGGTTGTAGTGTTGATGGGTTCAACTTCTGACCTTGGTCACTGTGAGAAAATTAAGAAGGCTTGTGGAAATTTCAGGATTCCATGTGAACTGGGAGTAACATCTGCCCATAAAGGACCAGATGAGACTTTGAGAATTAAAGCAGAGTATGAAGGGGATGGCCTACCTACTGTATTTGTCTCAGTGGCAGGCAGAAGCAATGGTCTGGGCCCAGTGCTCTCTGGTAATACTGCATATCCAGTTATCAGCTGCCCCCCCCCCATCACACCAGACTGGGGTGCTCACGATGTGTGATCATCTCTTCGACTGCCCAGTGGTCTCGGCTGTTCAACTATACTTTCTCCAGAAGGATCAGCCCAGTTTGCTGCTCAGATATTTGGGTTAAACAACCATTTGGTGTGGCCAAACTTCAAGCAAGTATATTGATATCCTTAAAGCAAGCTGACAAGAAAATCAGAGAATGCAATTTGTAAAATAAAATAAAATAAAAGGCAATTTAATTTTTAGGAGAAAAGTTACATATTTCTAGTTGGGATTTAAAAAATTCAAGCAAAATGATTTTACATCAGAGAAAAGAATTTAATTTACTAGTAAACAAATGATTTATGGGTTGACAAATTATCAGTATATATTTTTAATAATATTTTCAGCTCCACATAGTGATGTGTCCCTGTAACTTCAGTACCCAGAAGCTTAAGCAGCAGAATTACTAAGTTGAACTATGTATTGAGACCCTATGTTGAAAACCAAAATGTTTGTAGTTAGTAAAATTGGCATGACACTGCTAAATTACATCTCCCACTCTGTATGGTCAGTGTTGGGTATGTATGTAACTATGGGTCTGGAGCAGTGTCTCTGGTTTATGAACCAGTAGGTCTCTCTTACAGAGGACCTGCACTTGGTTCTTAGCATCCAGTGGCGTGCCTCACAGTCACCTTAAACTAGCAAGTTCTAGGCCGTGTGGCCTGTCTGGCTTCCTTATGCACCTGCTCCCATACTATGCCCCTCCTAACACATACACAAATAATTTAATAAACTTTTAAAAGGGTATTTCTAAATGTAACAATAATTTTTTTATAAATCAATGCTTATTGGTCTGTAGTGCATGTGTTAAAAATTAAAATACTTGTGTTATGCATGGTTTTAATGATAAAAAAGAAAAAAGAAAAAAGAAAGCAGAAGGTGTGACCCAGATGAAAGCTGGACCTTCTTACCTCAAAGATCCAGATTAGAAGCAGCTCTTTCTGCTTTATTTTTAATAGCCAGAACCTGAAAACAACCCTCAGTTGAGGAATGGATACAGAAATTATGGTACTTTTACACAATGGAATACTACTCAGCAATTAAAAAGGAGGAAATCATGAAATTCGCAGGCAAATGGTGGGACCTGGAAAAGATCATCCTAAGTGAGGTATCCCAAAAGCAGAAAGAAACATATAGTGTATACTCACTTATATAGACCTATAGGATAGGAAGGTCATGCTGAAATCTACACACCTAGAGAAGATATACAAGAAGGAGACCCAGGTTGGTATGATCAATGCTCAATTAGATGAACCAATGGGATGGACATTGAATGGAGGATAAAACAACAGGACAGGAGCATACCAAAGAGGGCCTCTGAAAGAATCAATATAGCAATGTATCAAAGCATATATTAAGACTCACAACCAAGCCTTCAGCAGAGGGCAGGAAATAATAATAAAAATAAGGGAAGAGCTCCACAAAGACCAAACTGAGCAGGGCACAGGGGTCTTATATGAGACAGTTTCTACAACCAAGGACCATGTATGGATATGGCCTAGAACCCCGGCTCAGATGTGGCCCATGGTAGCTCGGTGTCCAACTGAAGACCCTAGTAAGGGGAACAGGGACTGTTTCAGTCATGAACTCGATGGCTGGCTCTTTGACCCTCCCCAATACATGCCAGGGAGTGACAGCCTGGCTCAAGATCCCAGGGGAGGAGATTGCAGCCAGCCCTGAGGAGATAAGATGATCTGGGGTCAGATGGAAGGGGAGGAGGTCCTCCTCCATAGGTGGACTTGGAGGGGGCAGGGAGGAAATGAGGGAGGGATGGGGAGAATGGGAGGGAATGAGGGAGGGGGCTATGCCTAGGATGCAAAGTACCTAACCTGTGATTGATATAAAAATAAATAAATTACATTAAAAAAAGAAGCAGCTCTTTCTACTTCAAATGATTTAATTAAGAAAAAGATTCCTCACAGAGGTGCCCAGCCATTTGAGTTTTCATTAATTCCAGACGTAGTCAAGTTGACAACCACGAACAGCCATCACACCTGGTTATTGTTTTTATTTCAAAATTAAGCATGACATAAGGAGATATGATTGTGTGACAAGTTAACAAAGACAGCCCTCAGACTGGTGATGGCTGTTTGCGGTTGTCAGTTGACTTTATCTGAAAGAGCCACCTTTAATCTGGGTCACACCTTCATCTGGGAAAGCCTTTATAAAGGACATGGAAGAGGGAAGTTTTCTTTGCCTGCTTACTCTTCTTGCTAGCAAGTTCATGCCTTCATTGGCCTTGATATTTTGGGTAAATAACTTCATGGGTTTGAACTTCCTGTCTTAAAAAAATGGTGATGAAATAAAAAGCTGCTAGCATAGCAGCAGCACATTTGATCTCCTTGAATGGAACCAAACGCTTGACGTTAAGAATTCCTCAATTAATATTATTCTTGAAATTTTTTATCAAGATTGTAAACCCACACATAATCCCAAAGGAGGTAGAATAATAACATGTAATTGAACTTATGGCCAAACCTTTTGTTGACATCAGCGTGTGGCCTTGGTTAAAGCCATTGCTACTTTCTGAGTCTTTGCATCCTTACCTGGAAAAGAAGGGGCCTGTAGGACATGAATTGTCCTTAATGTAACTTCCAGCTTTAAGCTGGGGATGTCACGTAGTGGGCAGAGTGATTGGCTAACATGCACAAAGTCCTGGGTTTACTTGCTAACACTGTAAAACCTTGCATGGTGGTGCATGCTGGGAATGTCAGCACTTGACAGGTGAAAACGGATGATCAGAAGTTCCAGATTGTCCCTTGCTGTATAGAGTGGGTAATACCAGCTTGCCTGTTTCGAAAGATTTTCATACCAAATACAAGCTGACCCAATATCATGCTTCATTCTTCCCCCGAGTATGCTTTGGCATAGTTGCTGGAACTGGGAATATTTCCTACAAAAGTCAACAGCCACCTCAGTAAAATGCAATCTTTGTACAATCTCATGCCTGCTGCTTGCTCCGGGCTGATGGGAAAGCCATAGATGTAGGTAAGTATAAGGAGGATTCTAGACATACCAAGAAAAATCTTGTGCATTATGTCCCTTTGTCCCTCATAGTTCAGATACCGGCTGGTACTGGCCAAAATATCTAAGACTCGCAGGCAGTCCAGGTCCAAAGCTGAGCAGTCCCTGGTCCCACAGATAGCTTAGCTGTCAGTGGCCCTATTTGAATTATCAGGAGGAGCAAAGAAGCCACCGGAATGGGTTTGAAAGGAGACAGGAGGCATGGTGGGAGAGGAAGATGGAGGATTTGGGGAAGAGGGGTGAGAAAAGCATTCTTATTACCTTTCTTAAATTTTCCTGAGCCTCAGCAACATCACCCCAGGCAGATTAAACCCCCCACACTCAGATCAATTCCCCCCTACTCAGACCCCTTAGTTTGAATTAAAAAATAATTCTAAGCCAAACTATGGTGCCTAAATCTATCGCAAATGTCAGTAGCTGGGCCTGAAGCCAGAGCTGTGATCTCCTCCATGTCAATAAATCCTTGAAGTTCCTTCTCCCTTGGAAGCCTGGGCTTTTTCTGATGCTGTGCTTTCTACCCCAGGCTGCCCTTTCATGAGTAATTTCTTTTAACCCGAGGATCACAGCTGTGAGCTATAATGAAAAGATTTCTTCTGGCCCAAGACTGTGAAGAGTGGCTGTGCCAGCAGAAGGAGGCTGGGAAAAAA